>JAPPVO010000007.1:4100383-4265383 GCA_030407325.1 Camellia japonica
ACAATTTTAATACCTTCTCTAAAGGGTCCTCTACAAGAATGGAGGGCAAAGCCTCCTCCACAATCTCATCCACAACATCCACTAATAAGCACTCCTCTCTCTCATGAGGTTGTTGGGATGCTTGGAAAATATTAAGTTTCACTTGCATGTTGCCAAATGAAACTTCCATAACCCCGGTCCGACAATTGATGCATGCATTGGCCGTAGCCAAGAAAGGTCGACCTAAGATTACCGGGATTTGTTTCTTAGAACTGGCTACCGGTTCCATATCTAACACCAAAAAGTCAACAGGGAAGTAGAACCTATCAACCTTAACTAGTACATCCTCAATCATGCCACGTGGCACTCTGAGGGACCGGTCAGCCAATTGAAGAGTGACAGTAGTGGGCTTCAACTCGCCAAGCCCAAATTCCTCGTACACAGAGTACGGCAACAAATTGACACTAGCCCCTAAATCCAATAAGGCCCTATCAATGAAATGGTCCCCTATAATGCATGCAATGGTTGGGGCTCCCGGGTCCTTAAGCTTAGGAGGTGTGTCATTCAACAAGATGGAGCTTACTTGCTCCGTGAGTAGGACCTTTTGGGACACATGTGTCCTAGATTTACGCTTTTGCGTACAAAGGTCCTTCAGAAATTTGGCATATGATGGTACTTGCTTAATCGCCTCCAACAGGGGGAGGTTGATTTTTACCTGTTTAAATACATCCATCATTGCCTCCATAGATGCCGCCTTCTTATTAAAAGGGGACGGTGTATCAAGGCACTGGGGAAAGGGTGCCTTAGGCACATATGGTGCCTTGGGCTCAAATGAAGTACTAGGGACTAAGTCATCCCTCTTAAGTGTTGCCCCCTCATCCATGCTCTCACTGGGTGAACCACCGTGGTCACCCCTCCTAACTCTAGTTGCATCAGACGCAACTGACTGAGGCTCTAACTCCCTACCACTTCTCAAAGCAACCACCGCCTGCACTTGCTCATGTTGCTTTCCATTCCCACCCGAACTCTCTGCCCCGTATTGTCCCTTGGGTTGGCCACAGTTTGACTTGGTAATTTTCCCTCCTCTCTCCGATTCATGTTGTTAGCTATTTGACCCAATTGGGTCTCTATCTTGGCAATAGAGTGAGTGTGGGAGTGAACTATCGGTGCTAACCCCTTAAGTTCTGAGAGAACTTCCAACACCTGAGTCTCAAAGGCAGAGTTGCCCTGAGGAACAGCGGGGGTTGTGGTTGCCGGTACGGTTGTGGGGGTCGATAAGGTTGCGGTGGTTGGTAGGATGATTGGTTGGCAAAATTATTGAAATTCTGCCTTGGTGGTGGAGGATTATAAGAAGTGCCTTGTGAAGGGGGTCTCCATGAGAAATTAGGGTGATTTCTCCATCCCGGATTATAGTGTTGGAGTATGGGTCATTACCCGGGTTGGAGAATCCTTGAGCCACATTCACATGCTCTTGGACTAACTCCGGAAATTGTGATGCCGAAGGGCACTCACTCAAGTCATGAGCAGGGCTCGCACATAACACATGCCTCACGGAATTGAGGCTGATCTTGCTGGGTAGGGGCATGTCCCGTAGCTAATAAGTGGTCTATCTTGCGGGATAGTGCCTCTACTTGTTGGGCTAACTCTAAGTTTTGCCCGACCTCATAAATGCCCCCTCTTTTCGGGGCTCCAACTACGGGTTGCCGGACTTGCCGGGCTGCGGAGGCATGGTGAAGGGAATTATCACTTAAGTTCTCAAACAATTGCCATGCCTCGGCATCATTTTAGACATAAATGTCCCACCACAGGACGAATCCACCATTTGGCGGTGTGGCTCAGTTAAGCCATAATAGAATGTTTGAACAAGTTGCCAATCAGGCACTTGGTGGTGGGGACACTGTTGGAGAAGGTCTCTAAGTCTTTCCCACGTCTCATGGAATTGCTCGCCATCCATTTGAGCAAAGTTTGTGATGGCTCGCCTAAGTTGGTTGGTTTTACCTATGGGAAAGTACTTCTCCAAGAACCGTTGCTGTAATTGGTCCCAACTTGTGATTGAATTAGCAGGTAAAGAATTTAGCCAGTGTTTGGCTTTATCCTTTAACGAGAATGGAAACAATCGCAACATTAAGGCCTCATTTGTGAAATTCTGGATCCTCACTGTCGAGCAAATTTCCAGAAATTCATTCAAATGCTTATAAGGGTCATCATGAGTTAGTCCATGGAATGATGGGAGCATTTGTATGGTGCTGGACTTAATCTCATAATGAGCAGCAGTGGTGTTGGGCAATTGGATGCATGATGGTGATGTATATGCAGTGGGTGTAAAATAATCCTTAAGTGTCCGGTTGGGCACATTCGGGACATTAGGATCTGCCATCTCTAATGGCTCAATGTATGAATATTCAAGCCTAGGAACACGGGCAGAAGCCCTAAGTCTCCTAAGGGTCCTTTCTAGTTCAAGGTCCAAACACCACAATTCAGGGCGACAAGAACGACGCCCGTGCATACACTACCCAAACACACAATAAGTTTGACTCTGTGCACTAAGTATGAAAGCAAAATACCAAAGGAAGAAATACTCACAGCGGTTTAACGAAAACGCTTTACTCGTCTTGCGGATGCTTGACGTGTAGACGTTGTCTCCAACCCCCAGTTGAGCTTTGACTTTCGTTTTAGCACTTTGGTGCTTTGCTTGTGAGTGTTTGCTTCTGTTTACTCACTTTAGTGCTGCGGTTTTTATTTAAGCTCGGCTGCGCTCCGCTTGCACTTCAATGATAGCTCCAATTTCAAACGCTCTGCACACTTAGCAACACCAAAAGCATAAAATCCTAAACTAAAAATTAAAATAAGAATGTAACTTTAAATTAACTAATTTCGCACAGAAGTCCCCGGCAACGGCGCCAAAATTTGATGGGTCGTTGAACACACCAAAATAAATACTAAACTATACCAAATTCTTAGAATAATGGCAAGTCCAGGTATCGATCCACAGGGACTATTGTGAAATTAAACTAATTTAATTATAAATTCCTAAATTAATTTTGATAAAAAGATTGAATGATTATAACCTAATTTTAATAAATAAATTAAACTAAGAATTGAATTATCAAGAATAATTGAAATTAGGTTTACTGAATTGGGGAAAAATCCTAGGGTAGAGAATTCACCACTAACCACATAATTAGGGTTTCTAATTGAAATCAATTATGCTATGGTTTGAACGGATTAATGTTTCGCAACTACAAGTTCGAAGCATTTGACAAGAAGATCATCACATTCAATGTACGAGCACGAACCATCTCAAGTAATACGAATCGTTCACTCTAAACTAGGTAGTGATACGACTCGTTCCTCGTAGTATGGTTCGTCCCATACCTTGAATGTGAAGGAAAAGAAAACAATTGTATGGATAACATTTAACAATCACAGAAAGTCAAATATTCGAAAGAATAATGAAAATTATATATAAAGAATTTCTAAAACACCATACAATGGTTCAAACCTTTACATAATATAAATAAAAAAAAGAAAAACCTATTACATGGCTAGGGTTTCTTCAAAACCCTAGAAAAGATGACTAGCCACTCATGGAGGAGTGGAAGAGGAGAAGATGGAGAAAAACCACCATGGAAGACATCTTGAAGCTTTTGCTTTCCTTCTCCTTTCCAAACCCTAGCCTCCCTCCTTTAGGTTAAAACAGTTTCAGAACCCTAGAAAAGCCTTTCTCTTTTCTTTTTATACTTCTACCTTCCAAACAGGTTTAAAACATCAGTTTGACTTTTCCAGAAAAAGTCAACTCTGTCCAAATTTTGTCTTTTTGCCCATTTTATGCTCCGACGATGTATAACCTGATTGACATTCAACACACATAAAATACACGGTTTGACCAGCAAGTGAAGTTAAAAGATTAATTAACGGCCTCAATGATGTACATTTCGGCCTTAATCAATGCATATGCTCATCTCACCTACATTTTGAGAAATTACCATGTTTTCCATCAATTCATCAAGTTTGATCATGTTTTGAAGTGTTGGGCTTCAAGAAAGTTCATGCATGTGATGTTCATAAAACATTCTTGAGTTTCATGTTGAATTTTGTTCAATTGGCAAGTCTTTAGGCCATGATTTCTTGAATTAATCCTTTAAACATGTTATTTTATGAGCCTCTATGAGTTTTCCAAAGTTTTGGCCCAGAAAATTTGAGTTTAGTACCTTAGAGGTTGAGGTTGAATTTGAACTTGTGGATCAAATCTAGAAATTCCAGAAATTTGATCCACGCTCGAGCGGGGGACTTCACGCTCAAGCGGACACTCTGAGTACGTGCACTTCCGCTCGAGCGACGTAAGTCACGCTCGAGCGTGAAATGCATATACCCAGAAGTTCATATGTTTTGCAGTCCGTTCGAGCGAGGGGATTCACGCTCGAGCGTAGACTTGAGTCTCACACTCAAGCGAGGATAGAGCGTCTGTCGAGCGTAAAAAACATGCAACTAGTACTTTTTTCAAAGTTTACAGTCCGCTCGAGCGGGGAAAGTCACGCTCGAGCGAGCCTTCACATCTTACATGTACGCTAGAGCAGGGAAAGCCACGCTCGAGCATAGACCCTATTTTCAACAAACTTTGAGAAATGTTTTCAAGTGCATTGTGGCATCCTCTTTCCATTCTAGGCATTCCTAGGCCACATTTAAGACACTATAATGAGGTTCAAGACTAGAAACACACCCAGAACAAATAAAGCAAGTTACGCATAATTTGAGCGTGTGATTCAAGTGTGAATTTGTATGTAGGTTCGTGTAGGTCGCGTGCCTCGAACCATTTGATTAATCTGCTTGTTTGTCTGCATCCAAAGCCAACTGTGAGTAATGACTCTGTAAAGTTATGTTTAACTTTAAGTATTTTCTGACTGATATGATACGATCTATTTTCTGAAATGCTATTTTATGAATTATGAATGAATGTCTAATTTTCTGAAATGTATTTGTGGCACCCTTAGTTTACGTGGCCCTCGCCCGATGGTAACAATACCGTGGCCAATATGCACGTGGCCTCGCCCAAGGGTAACAATACTGTGGTTTATATTCACGTGGCCCTTGCTTGGGGGTAACAATACCGAGGCCTATATTCACGTGGCCCTCGCCTGGGGGTAACAATACCATGGCTACTTGCGCGCAAGATGTGGACCTTTATGGTCGTCGGTACCGACTATGCATGTGGGTCTTAGGACCAAGTTGATATGTCCGTTAGTGGATGTATGTAATAACCCTCACCACTGATTACTGGTTAACCACTGATTACTGCTAAACTGAGACTAATTATGATAAGTAATTGAATCGACTGAAATACTGAACTGACTGATCGAATGTACTAGTTTAAATGCATTTCTATCTGTTTGACTGTTAAATTATCTGTCCATGTTTTATGCTTTAAACTGCAAATTGAAGGCCTTGTCGGCGGCCGAATCCGAAATTGAGCGATGTTTTATGATCATTAGAATTTATGTGATTTTGCGGCATATTTAATTACAATGTGATTTGGTATGATTAAATTAGATCAAATATTGATAAATTGCACCACTTGGACTTATTTACTATCTTGCCACTTAGTGGCCCATTACATGGAACATTTGGAGCTTCATTACACCTTAGGCAAACACATTTTCATCAGCCATTTTGAGAAGTAAGAACCGACTAGAGAGGGAGAGAGTGAGAGGCTAGACTTGAATTTTTCAACTTGACTTGGAATCTAGAGGAATTGAAGGACAATTGTAAATTTGAACTTCTACATCTTAAATCCAAGACTTAGGTATGGAACTCAACCTCTCAATTGTGTCTTTAAGTATTATCTTGCTTGGTTCATGGAGATTAGAGTTTAAAGTCAAGATTTAAGTAGGAAATGTTGAATTGGAGCTTGCATCATGCATGCATGTGCATATCTCTCATTTTTGAGGTTGTTCTTCACAAATGTTCACATGCATGTTCATGTTAATGTTAAGGGCCTTGGATTCATCATGTTTTGGAAAGAATTGGCTCATTAGAGCAAGTACTTGAGGCTTGATAGTTGTTTAAATTCATGCATGTTCAATTAGAATCATGTTCCTGAAATTGGGTTTGAAATTGGATTTAATTGAACTACCCTTGGGCTTTGATTTCTTAAATTGAGCTTTGAAACATGTTATACTATGAGTTTACAAGTGTTTTCCAGAAAATTAGCCCAAGAGGATTGAATTTGATGCATTAAAACTTGGTTTTGAGCTTGAAGTTCGAATCTGGGATTTCCAGAATTTGGACTCACACTCGAGCGGGGAAAGTGGCGCTCGAGCGTGAAATGCGTGCTCCCAGCACTTTGCATTGTTTTACAGTCCGCTCGAGCGGGGTAATTCACGCTCGAGCAAGGACTTGTGTCACACGCTCGAGCGGGTGTCGAGCTCCCATCGAGTGTGATTTTCACACATCCAGTACTTTTGCCTTATTTTGCAGTCCGCTCGAGCGGGGAAACGCTCGAGCGGGGAACCTTTGTCTGCATGTACGCTCGAGCGAGGAAAGCCACGCTCGAGCGGGACCCTGTTTTTCTGAAAATTCTGAAAATGTTTTTAAAGTGCATCTTTGCATCCTCATTCCATCCTAGGCATTCCTAGGCCTAGTTTAAAGCATCTTAATGAGGATAGTGATGTAGAACCACACTGAGGCAAATTAGGGATTAAGTTATTTTTTTCCCAACTGTGTAGCTTAGTGTGTGTTTGTTCTGTAACTGTGTAGGGTTGGCATCCGGAGACGCGTACTAGCTTATCTGTAGCCCAGAACTCTGTGAGTAACAACTGTGTAAAGATTTGTTCAAATATGAATATCTTCTGAATGGTTAAACTGTACTGTTTCTGAATTGATACTGTTAACTGAATGAATATATGTCCTCTATTCTGAACTGTATTATGGCATCCATAGTAACTACTGTTACTGTTACTGCTACTGTTACAGAGATCTTTGTTAGTTCCTATTTTGGAACTTCTGTTTACTGTTATGATGGCCATCATTGACTGCTCGGTCTTTCAAGACCTACTGTTTACTGTACTGTTCTGCTAATGGATGTACCACATATGACTGTTATGACCGAATGACTGATACACTGAATCAATTGACTGTTTTCAATACTGAAAGGACATTCATTCTTAACCTCTTTACGCATTATGTTATTCACTGGGCTTTCGCTCACTGCTCATATATATATGTAGGTGTTCAGGCACCGGACCACTGCTAGGGGCATCAGGTCAAGCACTGTTTTGTCAAGCCAACCTTTGTGCCTCACCTTGAGGTTCCAGTACTGTTCCAGCCAAGGCTACGGGGTGTTTTAGATTTCCCCTTTTGTTTGTGTCCTGTATAGACTGAGTGAGACTTGTACTGTACTGAATGTTTTGTATACGTTTTAAATACCGTTCTGTTTCCGAATGTGTGTATATATGAAAAATCTTTTTGCACACAGACTGTCACAGCTCATTAGACATTATTTAATTACTGTTTTGGCTTCCGCCATGCCCCTATACTCTGTAATACTGTCTTACTATTAAGCAGGCCTTCGGTAATCACGGATTACTGGCCGGTTACGGTGCTAAACCCATAGGGGCGGGTTTGGGTCGTGACAATGTACCACATATAACTGTTTACAAATCTGAATATGTATATGAATCTGTTTCTGATATTAACTCTGATCTCTGAATCTGTGATGGACATCTTTCATTTAACCCTTTACCTAGTTATTATTCACTGGGCTGTAGGTGAGCAAGCACGTGACCAGGCCTGAGGTGCCGCCTGGTGAGTTTTGGTGTCAGCCAGCTATCACGCCTCCTGTGGAGGTTCCTTTTTGAGATCTACTCGAGTTCATTGTCTATGGGACTTTTGTATTTCTGAAATGTTTATGTCTGGCCTGAACACGTAGTAACCTTGTATATGTGGCTTGGTTGATGTAAGGCTACTGTATTTAAATGCCTTATATGTATATATGCAAACATGTATATGAAAAGTTTCAAATATTCTGTCCCATATATGTCTGCACAGCTCTATGGACTATGTAACTTTGTATATTTGCTTCTGCAGCCCCTGTTATATATATTATTCTGTTCAGAGGCCTTCGGTAATCCAAGGATTACTGGCCGGTTATGATGCTAAACCCTTGGGGACGGGTTTAGGCTGTGACGGAGTGATATCAAAGCACGTGTTCTATCGCACACACGGGTCCATATGAGCTTAGGATGTCCTAGTAAGGATTAGGGGCATTCCATATATATGTGTGAGTGTATGGTAATCCCATTGGATAGGAAAACTGAATGTAAATCTGAGTAAATGAATTGAAAGAAACGAATAAGATTATTTATATGTTTATTATCATTTGGTGTCTCCATAGCAACATGGAAAATGCGAGGGGAAATGATGTGAGTGAATCTTCAGAGGCTCGCATGAGCTGAATGGAACAAATGCTTGTGGCATTGACTGAAGCTATAACACAACAACAAAGACAACAACCTTTACCTCCTCTGCCTCTACCAGTACTAGCCGAACCGGACAATAATGACATCATCAATTTGACTCAGAAATTTATGAAAATGAAGCCGCCGACCTTCTTGGGTGGTATTGAGCCATTGAAGGCAGAAACCTGGTTATTGGAAATGGAAAAGCTATTTGAAGTGTTTCCATGCTCTGCAACTCAGAAAGTCCTTTTGGCTACTTATACCTTAAAAGATGAAGCCTGTAGATGGTGGCTATTGGTTCGAAATAACGATGAGGACATGATATGGGCACAATTCAACGAGATATTCTACAACAAGTACTTTCCCCAATGCTTCAGGGACCGAAAAGTTTATGAATTCCAAGAACTCAAACAAGGCAGAATGTTTGTGGCTGAATATGAAGCTAAGTTTACAGAACTAGCTTGTTTTGCTTCGCACATGGTAGACACTGATTACAAGAAAGCGCGGAAGTTTGAGGGAGGGCTAGACCTGGAAGTATTTGACCGAGTGGGTGTCCTGAAATTGCCTACTTATGTAGAGGTGCTCGACAGGGCACTGATGGCCGAAGCCATAATAGCAGCTAAGAAGCAGACTACAACTCCGACGACCGAATGGAAAGGAAAGAGGACTGGGTTTGATTTTAAGAAGGGCCGGCCATTTTCGAAGAAACGAAATACAGGGTCTTCCAGTAACTCTAGTCAAAGTAGCAGATCTTCTCCAAATTGCCCCGATTGTGGAAGGAAACACGAAGGTGCTTGTTATCGAACATCAGGCGCGTGTTTTCGATGTGGCAAGACTGACCACATGGTTAGGGATTGCCCGATGAGACCCAATGAGGTTAGCCGTCCTGTGACAAGTTCAGTCGGGTCTATTTCTGCAGCAAGATCAAATGCAAGGACCAATACTAGAGGTGACACTAACAATGAAACATTGAGGCAAGAGAGGGTGTTCGCACTTGTGCCCGGTGATGTACAGAACATCGAATCTGTGGTGTCAGGTATAATTTCTATTTGTGTTCAGAATGCCTATGTGCTAATTGATTCTGGCTTCACACATTCATTTGTATCGCATGCTTTTTCTCGAAAACTAACTAGACCCTTAGAATCCATGAATTATTTATTGTTTGTATCTACGCCATTTGAGGGTTCTATGGTATGTGCATATGTGTATTCGGCATGTGATGTTTTGACTGGTAGAATGACGCTATACGTAGATTTGCTGCCTTTGAATATCGACCATTTTGATTGCATCTTGGGTATGGACTGGTTGACTAAATACTGTGCTACTATTGATTGTACAAGTAAATCTGTTGTGTTTAGACCACCAGGTATGCCTGAATTTAGTTTTACTGGGAATGGGGTAGTTCCTCCACCATATTTGATTTCGTTTATGAAAGCTAAGAAATTGTTAAGAAAATGTTGTCGAGGCTACTTGTGTTGTGCACTAACTGAATCTTTAGATATCACCGGTGTGGAAACCATTCCAGTGGTTTGTGACTTTCTTGATGTGTTTCCCAATGATCTACCCGGGGATCTAGTTGATAGGGAAATTGAATTTACCATTGATGTAATACCTGAAACACAACCCATTTCCAAGACTCCATATAATATGTCGATTTCTGAATAGAAAGAGTTGAAAATCCAACTTCAGGAACTCTTAGCCAAGAAATTCATCCGTCTGAGTACCTCACCTTGGGGTGCTCCAGTCCTGTTTGTCAAAAAGAAAGATGGATCCTTGAGGTTATGCATAGACTATCGAGAATTGAACAAGGTAACTATCAAGAACAAATACCTTTTGCCCCAAATAGATGATTTGTTCGATCAACTTCAGGGAGCCCAAGTGTTTTCTAAGATTGACCTTAGGTCCGGGGATCACCAGTTGAAAGTAAAAGCTGAGGATGTGGAGAAAACTTCATTCAGAACTAGATACGGACACTATGAATTCTTGGTCATGCCTTTTGGGAAAACAAATGCACCAGCAGCTTTTATGGACCTAATGAATAGAGTTTTCAAACAATACCTTGATGAATTTATCGTTGTGTTTATTGATGACATTTTGATTTATTCTAAAGATAGGGAAGAACATGAGAATCATCTGAGAACTGCCTTACAGATTCTGAGAGAAAGGAAATTATATGCAAAACTATCCAAGTGTGAGTTCTGGCTGGACAATGTAGCCTTTTTGGACCATGTAATCAATCGAGATGGTATATCAGTGGACCCACAGAAAATTGAAGCCATTGTTGACTGGCCAAGACCAACCAATGTATCAGAAGTTAGAAGTTTTCTGGGACTTGCAGTTATTACAGAAAATTTGTGAAGGACTTTTCGAAACTTGTGTAGGCACCCCATTTTTGACCGTCCTCAAGACTTGGACGTCACCGCTTGAACACTCGGTGATCATCCATGTTTGTGTTCGTCTTGAGTTCCCGGAGGTCTCGGCTACGCGCCTTGCCTCAAGATCTCTCGACTCGACTGTTTCGTGTCTGGTTTTGCACCAAACACTTGTGCTTTGCCGTGAAGGGGCAGGGAATGGCTTGTGGGCCATCTCCACACTCTACCGGCCATGGCTTGAGGCCACCGGCTGTGTTTTGTTGCCACCGGCCAAATGTTTGGCTGGCCGGCACTATAGATGGCCGGCCGACTATCTTTTTTTTGGTCAATTGCATTTTTGGCCGGCCGACTACTGTGCATCTGCTTTTGCAGATATTTTTGTGCAGCTGGCATGCACTTGGCTCCCCTCCATACACGTGTATGGAGGGATCTCCCTCTTAGCAAGCTTGTCTTGTAAGCTTACAAGATTGAGCTCTATAAGAGGAGGCTTTCTCTCCCTCTTTTAGGGTTAGAAAAAATTTCAGAGGAGAGCTCTGGTTTTTAGGGTTAGGGTTTGTATCTATCCTATATCTATACCTCCCTCTATTTTGTGTTTTGTGTATGTTTAGCCTTAGTTTTGCACACAAACACCCACCATCACACCTTTTCTTGGAGCTGAGGTCCTTGAGGCTTGTTCTTGGAGGTTTTGGACTGATTTGAACCTAAGGAACCAGCTGGTCCACCATTTTTGAAGAGGGTCTACAAGGGTAAGACTTTTGTCCCTTTTTACCCCATTTTTGCATACTCTTTTTGCTTATCTTGTAACTGTTTTTGAGCTTTGTGTATAACATATAAAAGTTCTGTTTTTAAGGGCTCTAAATAGTTTGTTAAGAGTGTTTTAAGCTTTGGGGTTGTTTGACCCCTCTTAAGCCTTGCTAGGCTCCATTTCGTGCCATTTTGGTTGAGCTCCGGGACCATTGTATTTGGGCCTCCTCACCACTGAAATCTTGAGGGATTTCAGAGGTGAGGATGGTGCCTTGAGGTCCTAGGAAGGAGAGGGCCAACCCCTCTCCTTTTTGTCCTTGAAAAGGGCATTTTTTGCCTCATATTTGAGCATCTAATTTAAGTGCATGTTGGCCATGTCTTAAGTGTTATTTGGTAGTATTTTGCCATGTATTACCTCTATTTTTGCTTGGTTTTGGTACACCATACTTGCTTAGCATACATGCCTTGTAATGCCATGATTTGCCTCAATACATGCATAGCATTTAGACTACCATGCTCATGTGTTTTGGCCAAGCTTTGTGAAGCTTATATGCTTATTTTAATGTGTCCAAGGTCTGTTTTTGGTCATTCGAGTCATTCATGTTTGCTTTGCATAGCTACCATGTAATCCCCCCTTGCATGCCTTGATGCATTGACCATGAGCATGCTATCCTTGCATCATTTCAGTGGTTTGGAACCACTTACCATGTTATTTCAGTCCTTATAACAGGCTTGCATACTTGCATTTGATACTCCTTTGTTGCTTTAAAAGGTTATTGTCTTATGCCCCTTGTTTAGGCCTTTAAGTATGCTTGCATGTGTAACAAGCCCGCGGGGGACCTCGCTACAGCTCGGACTCGATTTGTGTCACGGTTCTTAATCTGAACCAAAGAGTCCAAATCCGGCAAATCGTTTTGAGAAAACAGATTTTTGAAAGAAGTGCCAAACATGGACTGCTTTGCCAGATGCAGAGTCGCCACCTAAATATTTTATTTTTGGGAAATTTAGGAAACCCTGACTCGTTTGCCTAAGGCCACGTGTCCGTCATCACCAAAGTTGCCTCGGCTCGGGAACTTGGGTACGATTGGGGAAGGTCACTTCGTGAGCACCCCCGCTCGCCCGATCAAAGATCAGCCTCTACTAACCATGATATCTAGTTTTGAAAACTTTGTGTGCTCTTATTCCGGTTATTAGCCTAGATTTACTATGTGATGCGCATAGCATACAAGTATAGACCGGGTCGCCTGAATTGGAACAAAACATTTCATGTTTGTTTTTGAAAAATGGTTTGCTACCCGCAGGTAGGCTTAAAATGTAGATTTTGCCACCCTCAGGTGGGCTTAGAAAACATGGTTTTGCCACTATCTAGTGGGCTTAAAACTCACAGTCGATGATTTGTTCCAATCCAAACAACCTAACATTCACCCACAGGCATTCAGGCAGATATATCACATAAGCAAATTGCCTCATGGTAAGCATGCTATCATGGCAGTCACTCACACACATGCAAGGATGCTAAAGCATAAAACTTACCGAGTACTCCAAGCCAAAACAGAAGCTAATTAGAAATCATGCATGATCCTAACTATACAGAAATGCCTAATGCAACACATGCAAAAATGCAACTATAGCAGGCTCGGCTATTCTAAACATGGCATATGGAATGCTACAGCTAACATGTATTCAACTTGGAATTGAAATACAAATGCAGTTAGTATGATGCGCCGAGCCCGGTGCATGCAAAACAGATGAATGAATGCAAACATGCTATCATACTGTATGCTAATTGAAACATGCCCTAATCTAACCATCATAAGCAGGTAAATAAAAAGGAGAAAGATGTGGGGTTGGAAGATATACATCACACACACGCACACTTATTACAATTCTGCCCTCGCGCAGAGGGTCCGAATAAATAGTACAGTCCAAATAATACAGTCCAAATATGTACAAATCCCTAATTAATTTACAAATTAACTAAGAGAAATAATAAACTGGCATGCAAGCCAGGGACTGTCTTGACTCTTCTTCAGATGATGAATGATGTATGTCCGGGTTGCCTTCGCGCGGAAATCCACTGTGATGCCCCAATTAGCCTCTGTTTTGCAATGTTTTTTTGGAAAACGCGCCCAGCCCCGGAAGACTGCTGATTCTTGATTTGCTGCAACAGAGAGCATGAAAGGGGCATGGCAATGTATTTTCACAAATGTATGTATGCCTCGATCCTCGTGCCACCAATCACGCATATCGATGCATAATGGCCGAGGAATCGAATTGCACAACTTGATATGGAATGAATGCACATGAAAACTCAACTAAAACCTAACCCCATCATGGATAATCCGGAGTGTCGGTGACTGGGGAATTGAGACATGTTCCGTCACTCGGAGTACGAAACGCACCTCGTTTCCCGTGCTCAGGCTAACTCCTATCCCGAACACAATGCAATATGCATGACATGCATGAAATGCAACTAAGATACAACCTAACATGCAACATGCTATAAAATGGCATACACGATGCACGAGGTAACATGGCATACACAATGCGATAATATACAACCTAGCATACACAACGCTATGGAATGAAATGGCATACACAATGCGATATGGACTTACACTAACACAAGTGGGCCTCAGCCACACTCACATAAGAGGCCAATAGGTGAAAATGAGACACTCGAAATGCGTGCACACGTGCACGCAAACCGAGGACCGACCCTAAGGCACGAATGCCACTCTAACATGACATGGCAAAGCATGGAATATGGCATACTATCATGCAATTTTTCAGAGGCAATAAATGATGCAAAACAACCCCGAAAGATGGCAAAACGACACCCGATGCATGGAATGGGTCCCGAAATATGAAAGTAGGGATACCGAATGACCTATAACTATGCAATGCATGCATTATTTGAACATGGAATGTAAATACAGAGTCAAGACAGCCCAAAAATAAGCACATTTACAGTTATGACCGAGGCCAAACAGCGAACACAAATGGGGCTAAACTAGCATACAAAAATGGCCCCGAAAGCAAGATATTGAAGCAACTCACAGATGCTGGCCCCGAACAGGTAAGGGCCCTTAAAAAATGTTGAAGAGGGGACCAAAATATGACTTTTTACAGTTAATGGTCGAGCCCAAAACAGTGTACAACTATACTCAAAATGCAATGCAAGATATGGCCTAAAAGAGAGGCTACAACACAAAGTATACAAATGATGCTCCAAACAGAAATAGACCCTTAATGAAACATGGAGAGGGGGTCAAAAAAGGCCATTTTCAGTTCAGACCAAAGTCTAAAAATAGAAGCTCAACAGGCTAATAAATCATGCAAAAATGGGGCTAAAATATGGATATCAAAGAAAGTAGCACATGGAGGACTCAAACAGTGATGAGCCCTTCTACAATGTTGAAGAAGGGCTCAAAATAAGCCTATTTACAGTTTACAACATGCTTCAAAACAGATTATACACAGGCCTAAAATGCTACGCAAGAAATAAGCATACAAGAGGAATAATGAAGCAAGTGAAAAATGGGGGCCTCAAACAGTGAGAGGCCCTTAATGAAAGATGAAATTGAGCTCAAAAAAAGGCTACTTTCAGTTATGGCCGGAGCTCAATTATACAAGCAAGAAGGGCTAAGAAAGCTTGCAAAAATGAGCTAGAAAAGAGGGAAATGTTGCTCACCCTTGTAGACCAAGTCTTTGGCTGCCTTTGGACCAAGAAATGCTGCCTCCTAGCCTCTGAGAAGACCCTCCTAGCTGCTGGAATGGAGTGGTGGTGTGGTGCTAGGTGGTGGTGAAGAAAAGGGTGTAGAACTTAGAAGGTTTGGATGTTTGAAGTGAGGGAGAGAGAGGGATGCAATATAGGAGCTCAAAGGGTTTTTTTTTAACCCTTAAACCAGAGCTGGGAGGCTGGTTTTATAGGCAAGAGAGGGGGAGAAATGGGGGGGAAAAATGATGGGGAAATGAATTCAAGTTTCCCCCCAAAAAGATGGCCCCCCGGATACAAAATCTGGGGGGAAAAATGATGCATATTTGGATTGTACCTGCTGTAAGGATCAAGGCCGGCCAGGTATTGGGCTTGAAGGTGGCCGGCCGGCTCTCCCCATGGCCGGCCGGCCGGCCAAGGGTCAAAAGGGCCAAGTGTGATTAGTGGCCGGCCACCACAGATTGGTGGCCTCCTATGTGTTCTCAACACAACCCTGTGGTCAAAAATAGGAAACAGTGAACCAGGAGAAAGAACAACCCATTTTTCAAAGGGGTTCAAAAGGTTCAAAAGGAATTACTGGCCGGCCACCAAATATTGGTGGCCTCCCAGATGTGTACATCACAAATATGGGGGTTAGGGTTAAAGAAAATGGCCCAAGGGTGGTCAACATTGGCTTTGAAGTAAGAAAAACGGGCGTCGGAGGGCGATGATGGAATATAACTGGTTGCTGGAACAATTACTAGCCTCCCACCCTTCTACGACCTTCCTGGTGATGAAACAGAGGTCCCTGCCAAAATTGAACACAAACCGATGTAAAATGAAGGTTCGGGGGGCCGAAACGCGCAGTCCGGGGCCCCGAAAACTGACTGTTAGGCACCGGGAGTGGTGTCCGACCACGAAGTTGGTCTCTCAGACCACAGTGTCCCTCAAAAGGGAGGAAATAAAGTGTGTACCAAAAACCGGAGCAAACGGAGGTGGTTAAGCGGTCCCGAACCGAGGCACACGGCCGACAGCTCCGAAAAACCGGGAACCGGGCTCCAAACGGGAAAAATGGCCTACGACCACAAAACGTAGCCTACGGCCACTGAGAGATAGTCTACGAGACCTCTCCCTCCTTTCGGGAAGAGAAAACAGAGAAAACAGGGCCTGATTCGCAAACCGAGGCAAAGCACAAAAGAGTCCGGAAGTCCGGAGGCAAGGCTCGCAGCTAGGACTCCGCAACCTCAGAACGAGCACAACATGCAACATCACCAAGCGCTCAATCGGTGACGTCTGAGTCTTAAGGTCGGTCAAAAATGGGGTGTCTACAGCATGTTTAAATCACTTAGATGCCATCTTGGTGTTCCCTTAGCATTGTCTAGGTTTGCCTTGAACCTATTTTAAGTCCTTTTGGCCTTATGAGGCTTGGTCGACTTAGTCATGGTTTAAGTCTCCTTGGCTTGCCTCAAGTATTTGGACCAATTACATGCCATGCTTGTCTTGTTTGCTTGGTTTGGCACCATTTTGACATGATTTCAGAGCCTAATGTACATGCTAATTGTCCATGTTTAATCTCTTTCAAGTGTGCTTGGAAGTTGCCTTTATGTGCCTAGGTGTTGGACCTTATTTGCATGTATGGTTATATGTGCATTTGGCCTCATTTCCTTAGTTGTTGGCTACTGTTTTAGGCTTGTTTGAGGGATGCCTAATTTAATTTAAGTCTATCCCTTTTGCTCGTTTGCATGCTCACCCTGTATGCTTCTTTGCATTTCCATGGTTCCATGCTAGCTCACATGCTTAGGATTGCATTGCCTGAGCATGCATGTTTGACCTCTTAAAGTGAGTATGATAGAGGTTGGGCCTCCTTGTGTGTTTATGTGCATTGCATTACATATCAAAATGCACACTTGATTCTTTGGGCCATAATGCATGGAAATGCGTGATTGGTGGTCCGAGAATCGAGGCCCATCCTCCTTTGAGTCATACACATGATGAGGAGTGTGGTTGGTGCATACATTGCTTGAAATGCATTGTCATGCCAAGTATTGTCCTCTGCTACTGTCAAATCAGTTTCTGTAGGGAGATTTGGCCGGCCGGCCATCTTCAGTGCCGACCGGCCATCCATTGTTGGCCGATGGAGTATTTTGTCGCCGGTGACCATTATACATGGCCGGTGACCAATCCCTTTAGCCGGTGGTGTTCTACAGCACTCAGAGAAGCAACCCTGGGACTTGTGCAGTCTTCAAAGGAGGATAACAGCCAAAGTAGAGGCATCTTGTGCATGGCAGTGACTTCCGAGCGGAACCAAGCGCGCATGCATTGGACCCTCTTCCCGAGGCTGCTGTTTACTGCTTAATTATATTCAATTGATTTGTCAATTAATTAGGTGGTCTGTAATAATTAATTAGCTTGCAGGTTAATTAAATTGTATTATTCTTTCGGCCTCTCTGAGCGAGGGCAAATTTGTAATAAGTGTGGGTGCGTGTGTGCATGTCTTCCAAACCCCCACTTCTTTCTCCTTTTTACTTACCTGCTTTTGATGGTTAGTATTAGGGCATATTTAAATTAGCATACCTTATGCTATGCATGCGTGCATCCATACATTTGTCTTGCATGCACCGGGCTCGGCGCATCATGCTAACTGCATAAGTATTTCAAATCTAACTTGAATACATGCTATCTGTGCATTTTCGCATGTCATTCTTAGATTAGCCGAGCCTATTCTAGTGACATTCTGTATGCGTTGCATTAGCCATTTTAACATGAACTAGGGTCACGCATGTTTGCTAACTAGTTTACTGTTTTGGCACGGAGTACACTGTAAGTATTTTATGTTTTAGCATCACGCATGAGTGTGAATGTTAACATGATAGCATGATTACCATGAGGCTATGCTTATGTGATATAACTGCCTGAATGCCTGTGGGTGAAGGTTGGATTGTTTGAGTTGGAACAACTCATTGAAATCCATATTTTAGCCTATTTGCGAGTAGCAAATTCCAAAACGTTTTCCAAACAAACGGATATGCAATGTTTCGTTCCAAGTTAGACGATCTAGTCTATACTTTTGTGTTGTGCGCATCACATAGTAATTCTAGCTAATTAACTGGAATAAGAACTTATAACGTTTTCAAAATAGGATATCACGGTTAGTAGAGGCCGATCTTCGGATCGGGCGAGAGGGGGTGCTCATAGCTGACCTTCCCCAATCGTACCCAAGTTCCCGAGCCGAGGCAACTTTGGTGATGACGGACACGTGGCCTTTGGCACCAAGTCAAGGTTTCCTAAATTCCCCCATTAAAAAATATTTAGGTGGCGACTCTGTATCTGGCAAAGCAGTCCATGTTTGGCACTTCTTTCAAAAAAATCTGTTTCTCAAAACGATTTGCCGGATTTGGACTCTTTGGTTTAGATTTAGAACCGTAACTAAAACGAGTTCGAACTGTGGTAGCATAAGTCCCTCGGGGCGCGTCCACAACTTGCCATGCCATTGACCCAGTTAACTCAGAAAAATGTTTCATTTGATTGGAATGATCAAAGAGAGTCTGCCTTCCAAGAGTTGAAAACCAGGTTAGTAACTGCACCGATTTTGACTTTGCCCAATGGAACTGATGGATTTCAGATTTACAGTGATGCATCCTACAAAGGTTTGGGCTATATACTAATGCAAAATGGGAAAGCAATTGCTTATGCATCTCGATAACTTCGTCCTTATGAAAGGAATTACCCGACCCATGATCTCGAACTAGCAGCAGTAGTATTTGCCCTGAAAATTTGGCGACATTATCTGTATGGAACAACTTGTGAAGTGTACACGGACCACAAAAGCCTTAATATTTCTTCACGCAAAAAGAATTGAATATGAGACAAAGAAGATGGTTAGAATTGATCAAGGACTATGACTTACAAATCTTGTACCACCCAGGGAAAACTAATACCGTAGCAGATGCCTTAAGCAGAAAATCAATGGAAAATTTGACATGTTTACTCACTAGTCAGAAAGAACTGCTATGTGATTTGGAGAAGAGTGAGATCGAAATTGTTTTGCGAGGGCAAGGTGGGATTTTAGCTGTCATCACCGCTCAACCTGCAATTATTGAAGAAATCAAACAGAGACAACTCGGAGATGAGTATATGAAAAAGATTGTGGAAGAGTTTGACTCAAAGCTGAGGCCGGGGTTTATGTTTGAGAATAATGTGTTGAAGTTTCAAAATAGACTCTTTGTACCAGATTCCTTTAGCTTGAGAAAACGTGTTATGACTAAAGCTCACAGCACTAAGTTTGCCATGCATTCGGGGAACACGAAAATGTATCATGATTTGAAACAAATTTTTTGGTGGCCTGGAATGAAGAAGAGTATTGCAGATTATGTGGCTAGATGTCTACATTGCCAACAAGTTAAAGCTGAACATC
Source organism: Camellia japonica (assembly GCA_030407325.1). Taxonomy (NCBI): domain Eukaryota; kingdom Viridiplantae; phylum Streptophyta; class Magnoliopsida; order Ericales; family Theaceae; genus Camellia; species Camellia japonica. The sequence continues at coordinate 4,120,043 of JAPPVO010000007.1, forward strand.
AACGACCCGCTGGTTTGCTACGACCACTTCCAATACCAGAATGGAAATGAGAGCACATTACCATGGACTTCATTGTGAGTTTGCCTCGCACTTCCCGAGATATGGATTCTATTTGGGTCATTGTGGATCGTTTAACTAAGTCTGCTCATTTCCTACCTATTAAATCTATTTACAATGCTGACAAATTGGCCAATATTTATATTAATGAGATTGTGAAATTGCATGGGGTACCAGTATCTATTGTGTCTGACAGGGACTCAAAGTTTGTGTCAAGATTTTCGCAGAGTTTGCAACAGGCTTTGGGGACTGAACTAAGGTTGAGTAGTGCCTATCACCTACAAATAGATGGACAAACTAAATGGACTAACCAAACTTTGGAAGATATGCTCAGGATGTGTATATTAGACTTTCAGGGGAATTGAGAGACCTACTTGCCATTGGCCGAGTTTGTGTATAACAACAGTTACCATTCAAGCATAGGAATCGCTCCTTATGAGGCTTTGTATGGTAGGAAATGCCGATCTCCGATTTGCTGGGCCGAAGTAGGCAATAGACCGTTGTTGGGATCGGAACTCGTGCAAGAAACGACTGAAATGTTAAGCTGATTCAGCAGAGACTGAAAACCACACAGAGCAGACAAAAGAGTTATACTGATGTCCGAAGAAGAGATAGGGAATACGAAGTTGGGGACCATGTGTTTATTAAAGTAACTCCAATGAAAGGGCAAACTCGGTTTGGTGTCAAGGGTAAGTTGGCACCAAGATATGTTAGGCCATATGAAGTTTTAGAGAAAATTAACCCAGTAACGTATCGGATGGCCTTACCACCGGTTATGGAGCACATGCATAATGTCTTTCATGTCTCTATGCTTCGGGATTATCTGAGGGATCCGTTACATGTGATTGAGTCGACCCATGTACTTTAAAAGGATGATTATACTTACGAGGAAAGGCCTATTCAAATTGTGAACCGCATGATTAAAGGACTAAGAAACAAAGAAATCCCGTTAGTGAAAGTAGATTGGCAGAATCATGGGGGAACCTATGCAACCTGGGAAACGGAAGAAGACATGATGAAAAGATATCCGGATTTGTTTCCGTTGGACCCAATGTTGCTCCGAAATGAAGGTAATTCGAGTTTGGAGGACTAAACTCTTTTAAAGGGGGAAGACTGTGTGACAACCCTCACCACAATTTACTGATAATACCACTGATTACTGCTAAACTCTGACTGAACATGATTAAGTAATTGATTTGACTAACATTCTGAACTGATTGATTGAGTGTATTAGTTTAAACGCATTTCTATCTGTTTGACTGTTAATTAATCTGTTTATGTTTTAAGTGTCGAACTGTGAATTGAAGGCCTTATCGGTGGCCGAATCTGAAATTGATTAGTGTTTCATGTTAATTATAATTTATGTGATTTTATGGTATGTTTAATTGAAATTTGATTTGGTATGATTAAATTGGATTAAATAATGTTGAATTACATTAAATGAGTTTATTACCCTTTTGCCATTGAGTGGGCATCTTTAGGCCATTAGTTCATTTCAATTTTGATACACTATCTCAGCCATTTTTCTAGGCCAAAACCGAGAGAGAGAGAGAGACTTGAGAGAGAATTGTTTCATCTAGAGAATTACTTGGAATTAGAAGATTTGGAGAATAATTGCACAAATTGAGCTTCCATTCTTGAAATTGAAGACCTAAGGTAGAAGAATCATCTTCTTGAACTTGTATTTAAGTTGTATCTTGCATGTTTCATGGAAGTTTGGTGATTAGAGTCTAGAATTGGTTCAAAATGTTGAATTAAAGCTTAAATCATGCATGCATATACATGTTCTAGCATTTTGAGGTTGTTTTTATGGAAATTGCTACATGCATGTCCATATCTTGATTATAGTTCATGAATTCATCATGTTTTTGGAAGTTTCGGCTCATTTGATTATGTATTGGAAGCTTTGATTTCAATTGAACACTTGTATGTCATATGTTCATCATGTTCTTGAAGTTTTGTTTGGATTTGTGTTTAATTGAACTACCTTTGGGCTTTGATTTTTCAAATTGATCTTTGAAACATGCCATATTATGGGTTTTATAGTGTTTTCCAGAAAATTAGCCCAAAAGGATCTGATTTGATGTTTTAAAAGTTGAATTTGAGCTTGGAGGTTCAATCTGAAAATTCCACATTTTGGATCCACGCTCGAGCGGGGAACTCCACGCTCAAGCGTACACTCTGAATACATGCATCCCGCTCGAGCAGGGAAAGTAACGCTCGAGCGTGAAATGCGTGTATCTAGTACTTTTCATATGTTTACAGTCCGCTCGAGCGAGGGAATGCACGCTCGAGCGAGGACTTGTGTCTCACGCTCAAGTGGAGGTCGAGCGCCCATCGAGCGTGAATTGCATGCATCCAGTACTTTTGCCTATGTTTGCAGTCCGCTCGAGCGAGGAAAGTCCCGCTCGAGCGGAGATCCTTTATCTGCATGTCCGCTCGAGCGTAGAAAACCACGCTCGAACGAGACCCCTGTTTTCAGCAAATTTGAAAAGTGTTTTAAAGTGCATCTTTGTATCCTCTTTCCCACTAGGCATTCCTAGGGCATGTTTAAGGCATCTTAAGGAGGATATTGATGTAGAACCACACCAAGATAAGTTAGGGGTTAAGTTATCAAACCCAAGTGTGTAACTTAGTGTGTGTTCATTCTGTAACTGTGTAGGGTTGACATCCGAGGACGCTTATTAGCTGCTTATAGCCCAGTGCTCTGTGAGTAACAATGTTGTAAAGATATATTCAATCATGAATATTTTCTAAATGATCAACTGTACTGCTTTCTGAAATGATATTTCTTACTGAATGAATGCTTGTCCTATTTGCGAACTATATTCGTGGCATCCATAACAATTTACTGTTACTGTACTGTACTGCTACTGTCACAGAGATCTCTGTCGGTTCCCATGTTTGGAACCGCTACTGTTTACTGATATGATGGCCATCAACTGACTGTTCGGTCTGTTAAGACCTACTGTACTGTTTGCTAGTGGATGTACCACTTATGACTGCTATGATCGAATAACGGATATACTGTTCAAATGACTATTTTAAATACTGAAAGGACATTCATTCCTAACATCTTTACACATATGTTATTCACTGGGCTTTAGCTCACTGTTTATATATATATGTAGGTGTCCAGGCACCGGATTGGAGCTAGGAGCGTTGGGTTAAACTCCCTTTTTGTCAAGCCAACCAACGTGCCTCACTGCGAGGTTCCAAGTGTGTTCAAGCTTAGGCTCGTTTGGGGTGTCTCAGTTCACCCTTCTGTCTCTGTTTTGTAATACTGTATAGACTTGTACTGTACTGTTATGGTAGGGATTTGGTCCCTAACCTGAATGCCTGTATATGATGTATGTACATACTGCTTTTGTTCCGAATGTGAATGTGTTATGAAAAGTCTTTTTGCATACAGACTGTCACAGCTCATTGGACATCTTTCATTTACTGTTTTGGCTTCCGCCAGCCCCTGTACTCTGTATTATTGTTATTACTGTTGAGCAGGCCATCGGTAATTACGGATTACTGGTCGGTTACGGTGCTAAACCCATAGGGGCGGGTTTGGGTCGTGATAGACTGTAACAACCCCGATCCCTGATTAACGTTAATCCATACTTAATTATGCCTAATCATTAATTGATGAGGAATTCTGAATTAATTGGCATGTGTGTCTTGCATTATCAGTGTTTATATCTGTTTTGCGTAGGAAGATCTGTTCATGTTTTGGTTTCGGTTTGTGAATTGAAAACCTTATCGGCATCCGACTCAGAAATTGACTTGATTTGTATGTTAATTAAGATGTATAGGATTATATGGTAAGTTTAATTAAAAGTTGATTTGGAACGATTAAATTAGATTTTTATTTGGCTTTAAATTAATTACACTTTTGTCCAAATCTAATTAAGGCTTTAGTGGACTTCTTTGAGCACCAAAATACTCCTAATTCATTCCTTGGATGATACAAACGTGAGAGTGAGGGAGAGAAGGGAGAATTGGTTCAAGACTTGAGGAATTTGGGCTCAAATCAAAGGATTGCTAGAATTGTTGCCATTTGAAGAAGATTTAAGAGTTTTAACTTCACCTCTTGGGAATTCAAGCCCCTAGGTAAGAAATTGAACTCTTCATTGAGTCATTATGTTAGATTCTACAAGATTATTGATGAATTAAGTGAATTCATGGAGGAATTGCATTAGAATTGAGAAGAATTAAGCCATACCATACATGTGCATTTTCCCACAAATTGAGTATGATTTCAAAGATTTATTTCATGCATGTGCTCATCTCACCTACATTTTGAGAAATTACCATGTTTTCCATCAATTCATCAAGTTTGATCATGTTTTGAAGTGTTGGGCTTCAAGAAAGTTCATGCGTGTTATGTTCATAAAACATTCTTGAGTTTCATATTGAATTTTGTTCAATTGGCAAGTCTTTAGGCCATGATTTCTTGAATTAATCCTTGAAACATGTTATTTTATGAGCCTTTATGAGTTTTCCAAAGTTTTGGCCCAGAAAATTTGAGTTTGGTACCTTAGAGGTTGAGATTGAATTTGAACTTGTGGATCGAATTTGGAAATTCCAGAAATTTGATCCACGCTCGAGCGAGGGACTTCACGCTCGAGCGGACACTCTGAGTACGTGCACTTCCGCTCGAGTGACGTAAGTCACGCTCGAGCGTAAAATGCATATACCTAGAAGTTCATATGTTTTGCAGTCCGCTCGAGCAAGGGGATTCACGCTCGAGCGTAGACCTAAATGTCACGCTCAAGCGGGGATAGAGCGTTTGTCGAGCGTGAAAAACATGCAACCAGTACTTTTTTCAAAGTTTACAGTCCGCTTGAGCGGGGAAAGTCACTGTGATACCCCTGTTCTGTAATATGTTAAATTGGCCCTTAATTTGAGTATGATTATGTGTTTAGCATGATTTTATGTGCCATTATGAGAATATATGTGATTTTGGATTTTTATCTGTTCACCGTAGGAATATCTGTTGAGTAATCTGCTTTGAAAATTTAATTGAGGGCCTTATCGGCCATAGAACCCAAAAATTGATTACGCCATTGTGATTAGCAAAATTTTTAGAGCCTACGGTGAAATTTAATTGAAAATTGATTCTGGTCAATTTAAACTGATTAAATTGATTAATTAAGTGCCCTATTATTTTATATTAAAATAATTGTTGGAGGGACTTTTTACTTATGGCCATATACTCTCTCTACTCCTTTTTGAACTCAAAATCTGAGTTAGACTGTGGAGAGGAAGAGAGAGTCGGCTGTAGAGAGAGAAAGAGAAGAGAATTGAGCAAACTTAGCTCAAAGCTTGGAACCTTGAAGATTATTCAAGTTTTGATCATAGATTGTGAAGATCAGAGCTTCTAGGTAAGTGAACTCATGAATTTTTGTTGTAAATGTGTAGATTCAAGTGTGTTTGAAGATCAAGAACATGAGATGAGTTGGTTTTGTTGATGTAATAGCCCTTATGCACATGCATATAAGAAATTGTTTTGAATTTGCATGTTTGAGTTTCAAACACATGATTTATGTGAGTTTTGAGTAAAGCTCATGTTATTATCACCAATTTTGTCATCTAAGATGGAAATGAAAGTAATACATCACATGCATGTACAATCTATGAGGATAGGAGCCTTGAATGCATGAATGTGTATGATAGAATTGAGTTTGGTGTCAATTTGAGACATGCATGTGTTTGATCCTTGAAATTGAGCTTCCTAATGGTGTAATCTTGTAAGGGAACCATGTTAGCATGATTATATTTGAGATTTGGGCCTTGCATGCAAGAATGGTAGCTGGGAAATTGGTTTGAAGCTCAAGAACACATTCTGGATTTTCCAGAAATTTGAGTCCCGCTCGAGCGGGGAGACTGCCGCTCGAGCGGAGAAAACGGGCTCCCAGCATTTTTCTGTAGACATGGCTCCCGCTCGAGCGGGGAAGTTGGCGCTCGAGCGGGGAGCTATGTAGGCAGGAGGTCCGCTCGAGCGGCCGATTTCGCGCTCGAGCGGGGAATTGAGGCAACCAGTATTTTTGCAGACCCAAGGGTCCACTCGAGCGGGGAATCCCACGCTCGAGCGGGGACCCTGTTTCCAGAAATTCTGTTCTTGCATCTTGTGTTCGGTTTTCCGTTCTCTTTCACTTGTAAGCACTCTTAGGCATATGTTAAGCATTGTAAATGAGTTAATGAGATAAGAATGAAGCCTAAAGAGGGAAATGTGAATTTTGAACGGATTGAATTGTTAATGACCCTTTTATGTTCATGGCGTGTGTAGGGTCGAGTTCCAAGGCGAACCAATCAACCGATCACTGTGAGTAATATCTTGACAAGATATTTATAGTATGTCATTGTTTAATTGTTACTTCTGTGTAAGTTTTGCAATTCAATGAATAATTGGGCCTGAGGCCGATGGAATCGAATAATTGGGCCTGAGGCCGATGGAAATGAATAATTGGGCCTCAGGCCGATGGAATTGAATAATTGGGCCTGAGGCCGATGGAATTGAATAATTGGGCCTGAGGCCAATGGAATTGAATAATTGGGCCTGAGGCCGATGGAATTGAATAATTGGGCCAAAGGCCGATTGACATGAATGATTGGGCCGAAGGCCGTTTGTTAAACTGTTCCAATAATTGCTTGTGTACTTGTTTATTTGATATTATTCACTGGGCATTCGCTCACGCTCATTCATGTCATTGTAGGTGAGCCAAGTGAGGACCAACCCCAGTCCCAGTGAAGCCAGCCAGGGACAGCAGGAGTTTTGGGAGAGTCAGCCTAGGGTCTCACACACGAGACCAAACCTTGCCCTTTTTGTTACATGTTTATATTCTGTCTTGTTGGCAAGGATCTTGTGTATATTGTATATAGTTTGCTATGGGTTGACTCAGTCTAGATGATCCTGTCTGTAAAGGAGTTTATGCTACTGCACTTATGATGTGGGTTATTAACATATATGAGTTTGGTTTGTTTTGGTGTGCATATAAACACAGCTCTATAGACAAAGTTTTAAATTTTACTTCCGTTTGGCCCCTTTACTCTGATAAGTTTGTGTCTGTTTCGTATCGAGGCCGTAGCTAATCTCAGGATTACTGGCCGGTTATGTCCTTAACCCTTAGGGGCGGGTTCGGGTCATGACAGTCACGCTCGAGCGAGCCTTCACATCTTACATGTACGCTCGAGCGGGGAAAGCCACGCTCGAGTGTGGACCCTATTTTCAACAAACTTTGAAAAATGTTTTCAAGTGCATTGTGGCATCCTCTTTCCATCCTAGGCATTCCTAGGCCATATTTAAGACACTATAATGAGGTTAAAGACTAAAAACACACCCAGAACAAATAAAGCAAGTTACGCATAATCTGAGAGTGTGATTCAAGTGTGAATTTGTATGTAGGTTCGTGTAGGTCGTGTGCCTCGAACCATTTGATTAATCTGCTCTGTTTGTCTGCACCCAAAGCCAACTGTGATAATAACTCTGTCAAGTTATATTTAACTTGAAGTATTTTTTGACTGATATGATACGATCTATTTTCTGAAATGCTATTTTATGAATTATGAATGAATGTCTAATTTTCTGAAATGTATTTGTGGTACCCTTAGTTTACGTGGTCCTCGCCCTAGGGTAACAATACCGTGGCCAATATGCACATGGCTCTCGCCCAAGGGTAACAATACTGTAGCTTATATTCACGTGGCCTTTGCCCGGGGGTAACAATACTGAGGCCTATATTTACGTGGCCCTCGCCTGGGGGTAACAATACCATGGCTACTTGCACACAAGATGTGGACCTTTATGGTCGTCGGTACTGACTATACATGTGGGTCTTAGGACCAAGTTGATATGTCCGCTAATGGGTGTACCACATATAACTGTTTACAAATCTGAATATGTATATGAATCTGTTTCTGATATTAACTTTGATCTCTGAATCTGTGATGGACATCATTCATTTAACCCTTTACCTAGTTACTATTCACTGGGCTCTAGCTCACTGTATTATTTATATGTATGTAGGTGAGCAAGCACGTGACCAAGCACGTGACCAGGCTTGAGGTGCCGCCTGGTGAGTTTTGGTTTCAGCTAGCTATCACGCCTCCCGTGGAGGTTCCCTTTTGAGATTTACCCGAGTTCATTGTCTATGGGACTTTTGTATTTCTGAAATGTTTATGTCTGGCCTGAACACGTAGTAACCTTGTATATGTGGCTTGGATGATGTAAGGCTACTGTATTTAAATGCCTTATATGTATATATGCAAACATGTACATGAAAAGTTTCAAATATTCTGTCCCATATATGTCTGCACAGCTCTATGGACTATGTAACCTTGTATATTTGCTTCCGCAGCCCCTGTTATATATATTATTCTATTCAGAGGCCTTCGGTAATCCAATGATTACTGGCCGGTTACGATGCTAAACCTTTGGGGACGGGTTTGGGTCGTGACAGTTAAGTAATAAATGCATGCAAAAAAATTATTGAACAAAGATGAACCGAAAAATAAACCCTAACTGTAAGCTTAATTTATATGTCAACTATAAAATAATGAAACTCTAAGATTATTTTAAAAGCAAGTTTTAAAAAAATTATTTGAATAATTTTAAACAGGGATTTAAAAATTAGCTTAAATTAAAAATTAAATTCAATTGGAAAAATAAAAATAAAAAGCGAGAGTAGAGGATAATGCTTGTGAGCCTTAGTTAATATGAAACATAAATTCGAGATTATAGTTAAGTCATCATGACTCTATCATAAATTTGGTAGGGTCATTATGGTATATTTTGGAAAGTAGATTAAAAGTTGCTTTTTTTTGAATATTTTTTTAGTTTTTTGTTTTTGAAAAAATGTATAATAAAGTAGATAAGTATGTCACAATGGTACCATTCACACTAGATACATCGGCCTTTTTTGAGAAGTATAAATATATATATATATGTGTGTGTATTAATTTGTTGGTTTATTTGAATCACATATGATCTTTATTTTTTACACGTTGTTGTTGTTGTTGTTGTTGTTTTTTTTTTTTTTTTTTGTGGTGTCAATAAGTAAAAAAAAATCAATTTTTTTTAACACTTTCCAAAATAACCCATAGTTCAAACTATCATGTGTCCAAAATTCATGAGGGATACTGAAAAAATTTATCTCATTTTGACAAATTAGAAAATTATGCATAATAGTACGTCACTTTTTCAAAATAATTAATCTCCTCTCCCAATAAGATGACATGTATTGAAGAATTCTTATAAGAATTTATTTATTTTTAATTATGAGGACAAAAAAGTGATTTTCAAAAGTGACAACTTCATAAATAGTAATCTCAATGAAAAGGTATTGTTTTGTCGCCGAAAAATCTAATGAAAATATTTTGAAATCCCACTTAACGTATGCGGATTTTAAAATCCAAAAGTCAGTTAATGTACAGAAGAAATTATTGAGCGAAGATCAACTGAAAAGCAAACCTTAACTGTAAGGTCCCGTTTGTTTTGGGCTATAGGGAGGGTATTGGAACTAGTAATATCAAGGTATTACTAATGCTCTTGTTTGTTTGGAGATATAACCTTAGGACTATTAGTCCCTTAGTATTACTAATACCCTTGGAAGGGGGATTGGTAAGGAGGAGATAGAGATGGTATTAGAAAATAGTGAGGGGATTAGAAATTTTTTATTTTTTATATATTGAGAATTTTTTTTTAAGTATAATGTTTAATTTTTTATATTTTTTTATTTGTTTTATTATTTTATATAAAAATAATTTAACAATTCCTCATTATTAATCCCCTCACTATCAATCCTCTCACTAACAATCCCCTCACTATTAATCCCCTCACTATCAATTCCATCCATTCTATCTCCCAAAACAAACGGGACCTAATATGTCAATCATAAAACAACGAAACTCTAAGGCCCGTTTGTTTTGGGAGATAGAATGGAAGGGATTGATAGTGAGGGAATTAATAGTAAGGGGATTAATAGTGAGGGGATTAGTAAAATTGTGTTTGTTTGATAACCAATGGAGTAGTAATAGTTCATGTTTGTTTTGAGAGATAGGGATGGGATTAACCATGTGAAATTCCACAAATACCCTTATTGCATATTATTAAATTTGGACTTATACCAAGTAAAGAATAAATAAATTTGTACTCAATATTATTATTCTTCTTTTTTTATTTTTTTAATATTAAAGAATCTAATTATCAACAAATTTATTTATTCAATGTTTTTTTTAATTTTTTTTTTAAATATTGATGAGTCCAATAGCAAAGCAGATTTGCCACCCAAATAGCAAATTTGCACCCCATTTGATACCTCTTTTTTTTTTATACTTGTTGGTATTTTTTTTTTGGGACTTGAAATTTTTGATTAAACTAAATTATTTATTATTTTATTTATTATATACACACACACACACACATATATATATATATATATATATTTAACATACACCTTAACAGAAACAAGTTAATCTTAAAACTGATGGTCCGCATACCTGAACTACTTAAATTGTAGAACCCTTCAAATTGTACATTCAACAGATTCAATGACTAAATGGTCCACAAAACCAGAATCTCTTATGAAAAACAATACAAACTTTATGGTTAAGGAAAAAAAAATCTCAAAACTGATGAACTTGCAGTGCAAAGTCGTAACACCTAAATAAATAAAATCACATCCATTCTAATTTAAATTAAAAACCTGTGACACAATTCCAAACAAATATAAAACTCATGTACTCTGAAATCTGTGAGCAAAACGCATTACTTAATTTATTCACACAATTCTAAAATGCATTACTTAATTTATTCACACAATCTGTGAGCAAAACGCATTACTTAAACCTGTACACAATTCCAAACAATGAGTTTGAATTTATTCAGACACTTTTGAAATCTGTGAGCAAAAGGCATTACTTAATTGGTGAACAGCAGTAAGATCTATGACAACAATAATACATGAACTATAATATTTATAGTTCCAAGCCTTGCTGCATAACAACAATAATACATGAACTGCAGATTTTATACTACCAAGTTACAAAAACCAGCCCAACACGAGAGCAACATTTACTCAACAAAAAGACCATCATAAAGTATTGCAGCAGCAGAAACTACCTAACCGATAATATTTATGCATCACATAATATATTACAAGTCATGTGGGAAACAAAAATACCATCATACAGTAGATGTCACATTTAAATATGACCTTCCAATAGCAAAGAAACCCACTCCATCTTGTCATTCTCATCTAAACTGAAAAACAAGTCAACTTTGTCTTCATCTTTCACTATCATAGATGCTGCCATCAATCTTTGGGTATTACTCATTGGCAACTTCAGAAGTTCTGCATTAACCAACCTCCTCTGTTGGGATAGGTCATGTGAATATCCTATCCTATGACCAATCTCCACCATCGTAGTATTAGTATTCTCAATGAATGATCCAAGATTTTTTGCCATCTCTGATAGTTCAGTGGGAATCCCCTCAGTAGGTCGAGCCCGCTTTTTTCCAGTTTTAGTTGAGTCAGGACGGTTGGGAACATTACCTGCAGTAGACATTGAGTAATCCGTATCACCCATGTTCATACTAAACTGTTCAACAGGAGACTGTTCTCCTTCTTCTGTAGTTGCATTGGCATCCTCTTTTTCCATGGCTGCAACTGCATCAGCAGGATCCTCAGCCAGTTCACCTCTCAAGTCCTCAATATTGCCCACCTCATTTTAAGTAGTCCAAAACACCTCTCAATGACGTTACGAGCAGAAGAGTGCCTCATGTTAAAAAACTCTTGTGGTGTTGTTGGGGCACCCCCTTCTCTCCATGTGGAAAGATGGTAACGTTGTCCTCTATATGGTGCAAGAAAACCCTCCCCATTTGTGTAACCTGCATCTACGAGATAGTAGTGGCCTGTAATTATGTAAGATGGTTTCACTATGTATATAACAAAATAATTGTTTAATATAGATATAGTGTACCCATAATTAGAACAATATATAATTATCATACCAGTAGGGACTTTTAGCCCATTGGGTCTACTGACAACATCTCTAAGTACCCTAGAGTCAGAAGCAGATCCTTCCCATCCAAGCAAGACATATATGAATTGCATGTCTTGGGAGCACACACCCAATACATTTGTGGCAATTTCTCCCTTTCTTGTTCTATACCTTGGTTTGTCTATTGCAGGGACAAGAACCTTAACATAGGTTCCATCTAAAGAACCAAGACAATTCTAAAAAAAAAAATTATGAAATTAATATAGGTAATACAAAAATATAATATGCTAATTAAGCGAAATTGTAAAAATATTGTACCTGAAAACAACTCCACCTATCATCTGTACAATTAGAAGTTATCGGTTCAGGCTTCTTAAGGAGGAGACCATGGAGGCGCAACACAGCCTTCAGAACATTATTGAAGTGCTTATTAACTGTTTGACCACTCCGCATGAAATTAAATTTAATTTTGCGGTTCTTAGTGTGATGTGCAATCACATTCAAAAACATTGCTACTTGCTCCTCCAAAACGACATACTTTGAATCAGATAATCCAACACTTCGCACCAACCCACATAAAAGCATGAAAGTACGCCTATTCATCCGAAGTTGGTCATGACAATTTATGTCACTATTGTTGACCAATCTATTCAAATGGTCAATTTGTTTTCCATAGGGGTGAGGTGATCTAGGTAGGTGCAACCTAATTTCTTTCTTTTTGAATGCAGCATGTAAAATCACTATATACATAGCACATGCATAATTAATGGATGAAACAACATGTAGGAGGGCTACAAATTCCTCTATAAGGTCCTTTCTCCTTCTCTTAGTGGCATAATTATTATCCATCTACAAAAAATGAATAAACAATAAGCGGCTAAAGTTAGCACAAAAAGTATAACAAATAATAGATAATAGAAAGTGTTTAATATGATAAAACAGATTGTAACGGCCAAAAAGCCATAGTAGAGTGAGTTTGAATTTATCATATTAAAGATGTGCAGAAAAGTAAAAAAAATGATGTGATAACTTATATAGTGACAATAATTGTGTATCTCTTTCTGTTGCCCTGATATGCACAATTATTATTTTCACATCAATTGTGTATCTCTTTATGTTGCCTTGATATGCACAATTATTATTTTCAGGGATTTTCTAAGTTGGGCTCTTTATCCAGACATTCCAGACTTAGAAATTAGAATAGTACAAGTTGAGTTTATCAACTCAACCATTTGGGCCAAGTTTGAGTGCCCATCAAATTTTTGGGCTGCTTATGGTATTTGTTTTTTTGGGCTAGTAACTTATGGTATTTGTTGTCATGAACTTAGATGCCCAAGTTAGAATATACTCCTATCTGGATCATCCTAAAGATGACAACTTATGCACCTATTTATAAGAAATGACAGCAAAGAAAGGCTTCAACCTGTCATACATTTTACGTAAAGGCTGATAGGATATTTGGTTTGTCATTGCTCACTGCCTCTTTGGAGTATTCAAAATGCTCTCGACATGTTTCAAATTTATAGGTGTATTGTGTTCCCTTTTCTTTAAAAAAATTCTGCTTTTCAAAAGACTAGGTGTCACGACCCAAACCCGCCCCTATGGGTTTAGCACCGTAACCGGCCAGTAATCCGAGACTACCAAAGGCATGCTTAACAGTAAGACAGTAAAACAGAGTACAGGGGCATGGCGGAAGCCAATACAGTAAATAAACAATGTCCAATGAGCTGTGATAGTCTGTATGCCAAAAGATTTTTCATGCATATGAACATTCAGTACAGAATAGTTATGTACAATATCTACAAACATACAGTGTAGGGACTTAATCCCTATTAAGCGGTACGGTGCAGTCTAATAGTATTCCAAAACAATACAAGACAGACGGGGAACTTAAAACACCCCTAGCCATAGCATGGCAAACTCGGAACCTCGCAGTGAGGCACTGTGGTTGGCTTGACAAAACTAAAGTTAACTCCGACGCTTCTAGCTGCGGTCTGGTGCCTGTACACCTACATATATATATGAGCAGTGAGCTAAAGCCCAGTGAATAACATAAAGCGTAAAGAGATTTAGAATGAATGTCCTTACAGTAATGAAAACAGTTCATTTCAATCAGTATAACAGTTGTTCAGTACAGTAAACAGTCATATGTGGTACATCCATTAGCATAACAGTAACAGTAGGTCTTAAAAGACCGAACAGTAATGATGGCCATCAGTCAGTAAACAGTAGTGGTTCCACAACGGAACCGACAGAGATCTCTGTAACAGTAACAGTAAACAGTAGGTGCTAAGGATGCCACAGTACAGTTCAGAAATAAAGGACATGCATTCATTCAGTAATCAATATCAGTTCAGTAAGCAGTTCAGTTCAGTATTCAAAAGATAATCATTTCGAACATATCTTTACACAATTGTTACTCACAGAGTTCTGAGCTACAGTGAACTAGAGCGTCTCCTCGGAAAGCCAACCCTACACAGTTTACAGATTGAACACACACTAAGCTACACAGTTGGGAAAGATAATAACTTAATCCCTAATTTGCCTCGGTGTGGTTCTACATCTATATCATCTTTAAGATGCCTTAAATATGCCCTAGGAATGCCTAGGATGGAAAGAGGATGCAAAGATGCACTTGAAAACACTTTACAAAATTTGCTGAAAACAGGGGTCTCGCTCGAGTATGGCTTTCTACGCTCGAGCGGACATGCAAACAAAGGAGCTCCGCTCGAGCGTCAATTCCGTCGCTCGAGCGGACTGCGTGCTACAGTAAAAATGCTGGATGCTCCAAATTTACGCTCGATGGACGCTCGACCCTCGCTTGAGCATAAGACACAAGTCCTCACTCGAGCGTGAGTTTCCTCGCTTGAGCGGACTGCGAACACATGCAAAAAACTGGATACTCGCATTCCCCGCTCGAGCGTAACTTTCCTCGCTCGAGCGGAAGGTAGAATCACTGAGTGTACGCTCGAGCGTGGACTTCCTCGCTCGAGCGTAGGCTCAAAATCTGGAAATTCCAAATTTGAGTCCTATGCTCAAAATCAAGTTTAAAAGCCAAATTTTTGATCCTCTTGGGCTGAAAACTTGGAAAACACTTGTAAATACCTAATATTACATGTTTCAAGGATCAATTTGGTAAATCAAAGCCCAAGGGTGTTTAATTCAAACTCAATTTCAAACCAATTTTCATGAACATGAAGAACATGCAAACATGCATGAATTCAAACCATTTCAAAACTTCAAAACATGCTCTAATAAGCTCATTCTTTTCAAAACAAGTTGAAAACATGGACTTAAGCTTAATTATGAACATGCATGTGACAATTTGCCATAAAATCAACTCAAAATTCATCAATACACACATGCATGCATGAATTCTAACATAATCCAACATGTATGACTTAACAACATGACTTAGCTCCATAATTGACATGAATCATGCAAGAATTAACTTAAATACACAATAAAGAAGGTAAATCTCCTTACCTAAGTCTTGTAGTCAAGATCTAGGAGCTCAATATGGCAAATTTTCTAACAAAAATCTCCAAGTCTATAAGCAATTTCCTCAAGAACAAGTTGAAATCACTCCAAACCTCTCACTCTTCTCTCTAGTTCGGCTATACCAAGGAATGTGGCTGAGGAAATGTGTTGTGAGATCAAGTGTAGGCTCAAATGTGTGTGAGATAGTGGGCCACTAGTGTGGCAAATTGGTAAATAAGTCAAACTCATGTAATTTAGCTTATTTTAATCTAATTTAATCGTACAAAATCACATTTCAATTAAATGCACCATAAAATCACACAAATTCTCATGATCCTAAATCATCAATCAATTTCCAGTTCGGCCGCCGATAAGGCCTTCAAATTGCAGTTTAAACATAGAAACACGAACAGATAATTAAACAATCAACAGATAGGAATGCAATTCAACAGATACAGTCAATCAAGCAGATAAGATGCAGATTAACATATATATATTCAATCAATTCAGTTCCAGTTTTCAGTCAGTCAATTCAGTATTTTATCCAGCTCAATTATCAGTCATAATCAGCTCAGTTTAACAGTAATCAGTGGTTATTTGGTAAACAGTGTGAGGGTCATTACACTAGGATATTATTATCTATTCACCATGAAGAGGATACCAAATCAATTTTTCATTTTTACCTGTATGTAAGATAGAACGGTTGTAATTAATCCAACTTATAGACTGGCTTTACGTATAAATAATGTATATGCTTAATATTTTATCGGTCTGAATTTTTTTATTTTATTTTTATTTTTTTTAAGAAGCTCACAACAAACCTACCAAAGAGTCACATAATAGGACAGTAGCTAATAAATGCAACCAAAATCCCAACAACAAAGACAACAAAGAACCTCATAATAGGGAGAAATTATCAAAATTTCCCTTTTGCAATGATTGATTGCAGGAAAGTGAAATTTTCTTGGAAGAGAGTTTTATATCAGATCCTTCTGTCATATTTATGAAGACATTTCTAAACAAGCACAACTCTCATACTCTCTCACCTGTGCATCTAATTTGGCCCTCTTTGCCCTTGCTTTTACAGAATTGAACGTAAAACTCAAAAAATTTTGAAGTCAATTTACTATTTCTTTTTAATGGTTTTGGAAAAAAAGAAACTAACCAAATTTTCAATCTTATTTTCTGTATGTGTAACCCTGAAAAAAAAATAAACAAAAAAAAAAGGAACTACTTTTTAATTCCAAAGGCAGCATTGACCAAAAACAAATTTGAGAGAAACTTGCAAGTACTTAAAAAGTAGCTCAAAAACTTACACTGAAATTTCAAATCAGCTGAATTTCAAACTCCAGGTGTTTATTACAGTAATTTATTTATCTTCAAGCAACACATACCATAAGACCAATGACCTTCCTATCTAAATCTACACATAACAAGAGTTTTCCCAAACAAATGATGCACCACCTAGCTTACAAAACGACAGACACGAAAATCATCCCCACAAACTAGCTAAACATCAACATTCTCCAGTGACTCCAGTCTGAAATTACAGTTTGAAATTACACTAATTTGAATCAAAGACAACTTGATAATCAGAACACTACCCAATTCGTCCTTATACAGTCTGAAATTAAACTAATTTGAATCAAAGACAACTTGAAAATCAAAGCAATACTGGTATTATCCCAAGAAAGACCCAGATTAAAAAATAAACCAAAAAGAAAAAGAAAAATCCAATTTGACATATACCCAAGCAAGCAAGTTTAGATCTATTATACAGAGCATAGAAAAGCCACAGATGAATGCAAGTTTAGATCCAAGCAACGATGAACTAAATCGAACTAAATAAAAGAAATTAATTAATTAATTAATTAAACTGAGAACAAGATTGAAACACCAACAAGATTAATTAATTAAACTGAGAACAGAAACTGAGAATAAATTAATTAGCTTTTCTCACCTGCAACGCCAACACGATTGAAAATCTGAAGAAGAAGAAGAGCTTCTCTTGCCTTTCTCTTTTGCTGCTGCTGCTGCTGCTGCTTTATGAGTTAGGGCTAGGGCAACATGGGTAAAGAAGTAATCACACTCCTTAATACCAACGGACTAGCTTTGAATACCAACATCAGGGGCAGACTGTGAATCCCCTCTGCAAGGCCTCTATGAAGCCGTTCGGCTTATCAACCCGTCCCTCATCTCTGTAAACAAACAGGGTATTAAGTGGGACCCACAGTGAACCTAATCCCAATCCCCCTCTTATCCCCCAAAACAAATGGGGCTAAGATTATTTTAAAAGCAAGTTTTTTTTAAAAATTATTTAATTATTTGTTGTAATCATAAACAGAGATCAAAACAAACATCATATATTTAAAACACAGATTTAAAAATTAACTTAAATTAAAAAATAAATTCAAATTAAAAAAAAATGTCACCAAATAAGTTTTTGAAATTAAAAAAGAATTCGTATGTAAACCCAAAATTTATCCGGAATAATGATATGAAGTTGAGTGAATTTATGTAGTGTAGAGTTTATACGTGGAATAGATTTAAACTAATTTTAAATAATTTTTATGTAATTTGTAATAATTATTGTCTAATAAGTACGAAAAATATGAAAAAACCAACTCCCTCCTACTACTATTATCTATTACCACCGGCCACTTCGGATACTGTGGATGGAAAAGTATTAGGTTCTGTTTGATTTAGATTTCAAAATATAGTTTCACTACTGATTTGAGTGCGGTATTTGATTGCAGCTTTCAAATCATAATTATACATCTATTTTTCAAAACTCATTTTAAACTATAATCATTACTTTTCAAAACTCATAACCAAACACACAACTTAAAACTCTTTTCAAAACTCAAAAACAACTTAACTTTTATTTTCAATATTTTTTATTTTTTTATTTTAAATATTTTATAGGAATATTTTTAATATTTTAATTTTCATAAAAATATTTTAATATTTTGATATTTTAATTGTAAATATTTTGATTTTCGGAATATTTTTAATATTTTAATTTTCTAAATAATTTTAAAATATTTTTAATGTTTATACAGGCCTAAAAAATGAATTGATAGAAAAATTAATTGACATAAAATAATTGACATAGAAGTTATTTGCAAAAAAAAAAATTATTTGAAAAAAAAATTATTCAAAAAAATTACTTAAAAACAATTAATTGAAAAAAAAATCATTTTTTTATTTGAGTATTTTAAAAATAGTTTGGTTATGATTGTTGATAAAAAAAATACGGATATCGAGTTATGAGTTGTGTGTTTGATTATCAATTATAGGTTAAATTAAGTTTTAAAAACTATTTTGAAAACTCATCACCAAACAAATTTTCTTATTTCACATTCACATCAAACTTTTAAAACTCAATTCCATATACAATTCAACACTTTATTCAAAAATAATAACCAAACAAATTTGCTATATTCAAATTATAATTTTACAACTCACAAACTCAAAATACAACTCATACTCTCAAATCATATTTACAAAGCTCTATCAAACGCAACCTTAGGTATCTCCAGAGCATCATGCTTTCTCATTTTCAACCAATGATCAATTGCCATGTCTTTTCATTGTTAGTGGGTCCCATTTTTTAACCAATCACATTTGATTTAAAATACGACGTGAACTTGTCCCTGAAGCGCCCAAAAAAAATAAAAATAAAAAACTTCTCGAGTGCGACCACAGAAACAGCAATACCACAAATATCTATAAATAAATAAATAAATAAATTACAAACACATTTCTTACCGTTTGTTTAAAGCGTAAAAAATTATAAATATTTTTTTGTTAGAATATTTTATTTAATAGAATTAATTAAAAAAATAAAATTAATAATTATTTTCTTATATAATAATAAAATTACTTAAATTATTAATTAAAACATATTTCTAATATCATTAATAACTATTAATTGATTTGATATTTATTAATAAAATAGACGGTTTGTTATAAAATTAGAAACCTAAGGGGTGCGATGTAATTTCCAAAACCATATGAGACAATTCGTATTTTAATTAAATCTAAAGAAGTATATTTATAATTTATCAAAAAAGATTATCCAAAAATAATATTCAAATTCATTTCACGAATTTCACATCTCATCAATTTAATTTTCACATCTACCCATTTTGGATAAAATTTGAACCCTAATTCTAGAATTTCAGACTTTTTCTCACAAATTTTTTTAAAAAACAATAATGCTTGAGGCCTCGAATTGGAGGCCTCGAATTTGTCTCGAATTCCCCTTTCTAGTTTGTTTTTTTTTTTTAATTTAATTTATTTGTTAGACTGTGTTGATTTGATTTTTTTTTAAAGGTGGTTATGTGTAGGGGTGTGCCAAAAAATTAGACATCTCGCAACAACTCATTGTATAAAATTATATTGAATTAACAAATTTTAACCAGCAGCCTAACTGATCAGTTAATTAGATTGGACTGGTTAAGTGATAAAATTGACTGATCAGTTAAACTGTTAGTTAAATTTTGTTAATTTAATATAATTTTGTACGATGAGTTGGCACAAAATGTCTAATTTTTTGGCACAACACATAACCACCCCTAAAAAAAAATATAAAAAATAAAATAATTAACACAACCTCAAAAAAAAGAAAGAATTTGAGCCAAATTCGAGGTCTCGAATTCGAGGCACTGCCGTTTAAAAAATTCTAAAAATCTCCCAAGAAAGCATATTTTAAGTAGGTTAAAAGTTAATTTTTAAAAAAAGATGTAAAAAAATAAAGAGGTAATATAATTTTAAAAAATTCAAAAAACTGCTTGGTTATCATTTTTCAAAAATACTTTTCAGAAAATTCTACTTTCTTATTTTTCGTGTTTTTTTTGTTTTTACTGAATTTTTTTAATATTTTGAGCAATTTTTTTAATTTTTAGGCATACCTAATATAAATATACCTAAAAAGTAAAAAAATTTGAAAAAAACCTTTTAAAAATTCACTAAATACCAAAAATATAAAAAAAAATACGAGAATTCAGTACAATTTTTATATTTTTATGTATTTATTAATTTTTAAAAATATTTTTTCACAAATTTTTACTTTTTAGATACATCTAAGTAAAGTACATATAAAAAAGTAAAAAAAATGTTTAAAATTTTAAAAATATTCACTAAAAACAAAAAAACACGAAGACCAAAAAACTCTATTTTTAAAAAATTTAATTCAAAAAACTCAAACGAAACACACTGAATAACTTAGGCTGTGTTTGGTTGTGATTTCAAATCACAATTCTACATCTTAATTCAAGCATTGTGTTTGGTTGTGATTCTCAAATGTTGTTTTGTGAACTCTGCAAAACACATCTGTTTTACTCTGCAACATCAGACGCATTATTCATCTTTTTTTTTTGAAATTTATGCCTTGGGGATGTCCACCCGGAAGAGCACCCGGATGTCCTTGGGGACATCCACCCGGGTGTCCTCTGAATTCCAGATTTTTTTTTTTTTTTTGCAATTGATTTATATAATCGGGAAAAATATTTTCAGAAATTTTTTAAATTTTTTATGTGCTTTAAAATAATTTTAAGTTGTATGTTTAGTTATGAGTTGTAAATTTTTGTATCACATATCAAATGTCACATCAACAATTTCCACTCAAATCAAACCTCTTTTTCAAAACTATTTTCAAAACTCTTTACCAAACAAATTTTCTACACTCAAATCATAATTCTACAACACACAAACTCAAAATACAACTCATACTCTCAAATCACATTTACAAAACACAACCAAACGCAGGCTTAGCTTTTGGGCTCTTTTGGGATTAGAGCAAAACGCAGCTTTTTACTACTAGAGCAAAACGCAAGGTTGCGTTTTTTTGCTTATTTGGGAAGTGGCAAAAGTAGGTTGGAAAATTACATAAGTACTCTCAATGTTTATATCTTGTGGCTTTGGATAAAATGTAATTTTTTAAAGTTTGGTGAGGTTATTTTAGTCATTTTAGTGTGATGTGACACCATAAATAAATATTAATTAAAAAAAAGTAACTTTTTACCAACTTCCTAAATCACTCTAAAAATACTTGGTTAAAAGCAAAAAAGCTGCTTTTTACCATCTTTCCAAAATACCACTTTAAGCTAACAAAAATGATTTGGACCACTAAAAAAAGACCTCTAATGCATCTCTAATTTGTTTTTTTCTTCCTTCTTTTTTGTCTTTTTTTTTTTTTTAAATGGTTGGATAGATCATTAGAGCTGCACTGTTGCAGCTCTAATTAGAGCTCCGGAGCATGACTCTTAAGCTAATACCGAAAATTACCAATTTTTTTACCAAATATTTATTTGGTAAAAAATTTAATAATTATTTGGTAAAACATTTTAATAATAATTTTATTGAGGGCTTGTTCAAAAACTTTCAACAATGATCCATCCCCCTTTTTCCCTCACCCCCTTTGACCCCCTCTCTCTCTCTCATTGATCCCCTTTTCTTTTTCTTTTTCTTTTTTTTCTACTCCTCCAATCACCATCCGCCACGTGACAAAGGGGTGAGGAGTGACCCCAAAAGGGGTCACAAGCATTATTTTTATGGTAGGACCCACAAGGATTCGGGACATGATCCCGTCGTATTCTTCGCTGTATAAATCCTTCTGGAAACCCTTCACATACTCACACTCAAACCCAGACAGACATCTCTGTTTCTGATTCTTCTTGTGGTAAACCCTCTCTCTCTCTCTCTCTCTCTCTCTCTCAGTCTCTAACAGCTTCGACGATGGCTTCATCTAGGTTTGATCGTTCTCTTTCTTTCTCTGTGTTGTTTTGATATCATATCAAACGTGTTTACAAATTTCAGTAGAGCTTTCTTTTCTACATCACCATTTTTTTTGTGTTGATATCAAATCTCTTTGCAGGTACCAAGAGTAGGAGATTCGTTGCTGCAGCACCAGTGAAGCCCGATCAACATCGAAATGGCGTTTTTGACTCCGACTGAGTCATTTCTACGATCTTCGGTACGGTTCTGTGCTCTCTCTGTGTCTTTGGGGTGAATTTTAGGGCTTTCAAAGAATGTGTTTGTAATGGTTTTGGTGGTTGTTTTTGATACAAGGCCTTCTTCACTCTTCAACTGAGATTTTTAATTTGTTTTTTGTTTAAAAGCCAAACTACTTTGCAGACCATTTAGATCGGTTGATTTTGGAAAACAAAAATTTGCATTTTTTTAAAGTTTATAACAGTGGTGAAATGAGAAGGCATGGATATGTAATTCTCATGTTGAATCTTTTCAAAAATTATATAAATTGAGGGAGCTTAGTGGTTGTTTTTTATACAAGGCCTTTAAATTTTATTTATTTATTTTTGTTTTTTGTGGTTTAAAAGCCAAATTACTTTACAGCCCATTTAGATCGGTTGATTTTGGAAAAAAAATAAAAATAAATAAATTGCATTTTTTTTAGTTTTTGACAGCGGTGAAATGAGAAGAAATGGAGATGTAATTCTCATGTTGAATTTTTGAAAAAATATACAAATTGGGAGAAAGTTTGGCGGTTGTTTTGTTTTAATTTATTTATTTATACAAGTTCTTTTTCACTTTTCTACTGAGATTTTTAATTTGTTTTCTGGTTTAAAAGCCAAATTACTTTACAGCCCATTTAGATCGGGTGATTGTGGAGAAAAAAAATTGCATTTTTTTAGTTATATTATACCAGTGGTGAAATGAGAATATGGAGATATAATTCTCATTTTGAATCTTTCTAAGAAATGTATAAATTTTGAGGGAAAAAAATTTAATTATTATTTTTTATAATAATAAAATTATCGATTCAGATTTAGATATAGAAGAAATAAGCATCTGACACTTATATAAGGTTATATTATTATTATATATGTTCGTAATATAATATAAAATAATTTGTTTTTATATAATTTAATCAAGATAGAAGAAAAATTCTTATTTTATATATATATATTTATTTATTTATTCAGCCCCGCTACGTAGTAGCCCGAATGTACTGGGGCTCAATTGCCCTGAATTTCAAAACGACGTTGTTCAAAATATTTTTTTTTTTCCTTTTCTTCTTCCTCCCCTCTCTTCTTCCTTCCCCCTCTCCTCTACTCTTCAAAAAATTGAAAATGAAAATCTAATTCTAAATCAACAAAAACAAAAAGGTGTTTGGCACCAACAAATGATGTTTTTAGTTACCAACTGTAATCAAAATCAAAGAGACAACCCACAGCAAATCCAAAAAAAATCAGTTACCAACAGAAATGATAGTTCGTAAATTCAATTCAAACCCACAGCAAACTCAACAACTCAAAATCTCACATGAAAATCAAAACTAAACAGACAAACTCAAAAAAAAAAAAAAATCAAAAATCAAACCCACAGCAACAGACAAACCCACACGAAAATCAAAATCAAAATCAAAATCAAAAACTCAAAAAAATCTCACAAATCACCAAATCTACACAAATAAAAAAAATGAAAATCAAAATAAAAAAAAAACGAGGAAAAGAGAGAAGAATAGAGGAAGGAGGAGAGGAGGAAGAAGCTGCCGTCGCCATCACTATTGCTCTTTGTCGCCGTCACGCCGTTGCTCTCCTACCTCTTCTCTCTTCCTCCCTCTTCTCTCTCTCTCTCTTCTCCCTTCTCTCTTTTCTCTTCTCCCTGTTTAAAGAGGGGGAAAAAAAAAAAAAATTCAAAACGATGTCGTTTTGAATTTCGGGCCAATCGAGCCTTTAACTTTTCGAGCTCTTAAGCTTTATTATTATTTATTTATTCAAACAAGAGAGAAATCACAATGCTTCCGTTTGGAAAGTGGGTTGGCTTTTTGACTTTTTTAGCCTGGGCTAAAAATTTTGGTTTGGAAAGTGCTTTTTGGCTTTTTTTGTTTTTTTTGTAAGAAAAGAGTGTAATGATTATGGGTTAGATGTGATATTTAATTTTTTGTGGCTAAAATAGTCTATTTTGTCTTTTGTGGCTAAAATAGCCAAAAAAGCCTCGTTTAGCTCTTCCCAAACAGAGCTAACGACTCTGTTTGGTTTGGTTTAGAATTTTTTTTCTAAAAGGTAAAAATTAATTTGGAGAAAAAAATACATATCATTTTTATATAGTTTATCTTTGGAGGGTAGAGCAAATTTTTTAAAATTAAAAAATATCATTTTATGTTTATTTTTGTCAAATTAATTTCTATTTAAAAAAAATTAAAATTAATTTTAGAAAATCAAACCAAACATATTTTCCTCTTTTTTCTTTTCTGTTCTCTCTTATCTAATTATTTTTTTCTTTCTTTTCTCTCTTTAAGTTACAATCAGAGTGTTAAAAAAAAAAAGTGCTTTAAAATCTTGGCCGTTGAAGTCTGTACACCAAAGATGAGTTCGGGGTCAAGACCAGTTACTGATTTAGGCAAGGAGAGTGTTGAAAACGGGACTGTTCCTGATTTTATTTCGCATCTGAGATCGTCATTTAAGCCGGGTGAGTTCGACAAAGTGCAACAGATTTTAATGGCTCGAGAAGAGAACATGAAGAGTGAAATTGCTCTTTGGAAGAAAGAGTATGAATATATGGAAAAGAAGAACTTGGAAATGGCAGCAACAAATTTTAAGATCCAGGAGGAGCGAAACAAGTACAAGGAAGAGCGGAATGAGCTCAGAGAGAAAAACAAACGTCTTAAGGTAGAAGATAATATTCATCGTGAGATAGAGGAAGGTCACTGTAAAAGATTGATGAAGGCTGAAGAGAAATATGAAAAGCTATTGGAAAGGCATAGACAGGTTCAGAGTGAGAACGTAAAACTTGTTTTGATGCTTACAGCGATGAATTCTGCGAAGAATAAATCTATGTATGAGCTTGAGATTAATAAGAAGAGGTTTGAGGAATTGATTTTGCGTGTTTTGCGTGTGGAGGATGAAGCTTCAATGTTGATGGTCGAGGGTCATGCGTGTGAGAAAAAGAAAGAGGACGTGGGAGCTGAGAGGCCAGTTTCTGATAAATTGATGGCGGAGAAAACTTCTGACAACGGAAAATCACAACATGAAATGGCTGTTGGAACTGTGGATGAAAGCTTGGCCAATCTACAAAGCAATGGGAGTTCATCAAATTGCGTTGAAGAAATCAATTCTATGGCAGGTTCTGACTCTGTTGCCGTTTCTCTGGGAGTCGGAAGCAATCGTTTGCAGGAGGCTGGTATATTATTAAAATTTTTATAATTTTTTTCAGTCTGGACTTTTCTTAGCTACCTTATTACACCATATTGATTTTGGTTAATAAATTAATTTGCATTTTCTTTTCTTTTGCAAGCTTATGGCATCTGAGTCGATTTAATAAGCCTGATCTTTTGTCTGTTTAGTTCCATGATGGGCCTGCTTAAGGAGACCACATTAATGTAGAATGTGTTGGTGATAATTACAAATAAAACACTAGAAAATATAAATAATAAAAATTACAATAATTATTGAAAGGGTTGAGGTGCGGGAAATTTGCTCTCTTTAAGGAGATTCAAGCCCTCTGCGGTTAGGTAAAGTCTCACACCGGTGCAGCAGAAAAAACCTTAACTTGTCCCCCAGGATATGACAGCCCGACTAAGTCGTATGGTTCACCAATACTGCACAATTGATTGAACCAAAAGCTTTATCACATACACCATTTTTATTTGCCTGATAATCTCACACAAAACATAATAAAGCAACAAAAAACTTCTTCCATATTCCAAGATAAGAAGTTAGCTCAATATATAGGAGAGAAAACTTGGAGGGCAAGTTTTCTAGGAGACTTGGTGGATAAGAATAGGAAAAGAAATTGGTGGGCAATTTCCTTGGAAGACTTGGAGACTTGAATTGGAAGACTTGGGAGACTTGGAAGACTAGACTAGGTAAACAAGAAGACTTGACTTGACTAGAAGACTTGATTGGTGGGCAAGCAAACTTGGTAGAAAAGAAAAAAAAATCAAACCTATAACACATTATAATATTAAAATATCTGCTAACAGAATGTTTTTAATTGCACTATAATTTTGCGACGTGCATGGTGCATGGAAGTTGAATAAGTGGAGAGGAACAGAAATAAAATAAAGTTGAAGTACATTCTTTCTACCAAAAGTCAAATCAATGGTTGGATGAGTTTTAATACTCCTATATTCCCCATTTTAGCGTTGCCATTAACCAGAAATGGCAAGGTTATTAATATGGTTTAAGGAACAATG
Organism: Camellia japonica; assembly: GCA_030407325.1. Taxonomy (NCBI): domain Eukaryota; kingdom Viridiplantae; phylum Streptophyta; class Magnoliopsida; order Ericales; family Theaceae; genus Camellia; species Camellia japonica. The sequence goes on from JAPPVO010000007.1 coordinate 4,146,735, forward strand.
ACAAAGATGCCAACATGGCCCTTTCGAACTTCATAAATTGGGTCTATTTATTGCGTTGATGTAGTTTGAGGTATTATTATATGACTAAAATACTCGTATAAGGTTGTTTTGGTCATTTCCTATATTTAAAGTGGTGGCTATGGTTGATCTTTTGGCACCTAGGTTACATAAATAGAATGTAGATGTGAAGGGAGGACATGATCTTGATGACTAGAAAAATACATTTTACATGCTAAGGGTTGTTTCTTGAAATCATGAGTGCACTTGCTTGGAGATTGGGATGATTGAGTGGGTCAATGTTTTATTTGAGGGGATCCTTTTTAAGTATTGGCTGAACATGTACACGTGCCATTGCAAACGTATGCTTTGGCATACAACAGATCGTTTCAGGTCTTGTACCCAAATTCAGTAAATATTGTATATCTACACAAAGTTTCATGTCCTTCGTGTGCCGCCTTCAATGTACTTCAACTAATAAATGAGTGTACCCTTTTTATCCAACATTATATATTATTTCCATCTTCAGGAAAAATGAAAGGAAGAAATAGATAAGTGTCATGTTTAATGAAATAAAAAATAGTTATCAAGAAATTTTCTCTTTTCATGTTGGATTAAAACTAATTATGTGAATGAATATTTTACTTTATTTTTTTTATATGAGAGAGGAAGAACATGTTAGTTTCAACCATAGTGCTTATGAACGAGTTTAGCATTACTTCAAACATTAAATGTCAATATTTGATATCTGACTGGTATGTGGTATTATATGGACATGTTTGGCACTCGTTATTAAAAAAGGGTACTAAGTGACCAATTTGATGTGGCATGCAATCAACAGTTCTTTTGTTTGGCCAGATATGTTGGAAACGTTGCCCGTTTCATTACTTCAGTGTGTTATGTTTATTATTTATACATAATTTTGTCTTTATCCTTTTTTTTTTGGCTGTGGGTATTTGTTGACTACTTTTTTTGATAACAGAGAATGAACGAAATGCGAATTGGAAAAACGAAATGAAAAGGAAGCGACAGTGTGGCATTTAGTTAAAAAATGCTATGGAAAATGGGAAGCAAAAAGTAATAGAGAATCTGATGAGGAGTTTATATGAAGGAGCTAGTAGTAGGATCGTTAATAAGATTACTCTGGAATAGTTGAAGAGTTTTATCATGAGCTAAAGTGAATAATTAGAGATTTTTTGTGTAATGAATATTGCGTGTCATAATTAGAAAAAAACACCCAAGGGCCTAGAAAAAAATTATGGGAAGTGTTTTCTCATAAGTTTTCCTGGCATTTCCTGTGTGCTTTTATGAAAAGTTTCCTTTATGTTTGCTTAAAGTTTCATAATGTTTTGGATATGTCTTCTTGTGGGTTCTCCTAAAATTTTCAGGAAGATTTGTCCTAGCTCCTGAAACAAATTTTTCTCTCCAAAACCCAATATCCCAACCATATTGGGTTGGCTTACTGATATCAGGTTTCATTCTTGTCAGGAGTGTTTCTTTACTTCTTCTTCTTCTTCTTCTTCTTTTTCAAAAGAGTATTTGCCACTTGCCTGTTACCAGGTCAACTCATTGCCAATATTGTTACAATTGCCAATACTTAAAAACCATTAGGTTGAGGTTTTCATAAAGAAAGAATCTACCAAACTGTAGCATTGCTAACAACATAAAGCCTTAGAGGAAGGTTATGTGACAAGGAGAGGAGATCCATGAAACTTTTAGGTTTGTTAGATATTTTCATGATCAACATTTCTTAAATTGCAAAATAAGCTGAATAGCTAACATTTTTTGGAGGTAATGGGAGATGAAAATGTTCGTTGTAGTCATTCTATTGTGTTAATTGTGTTGAAAATAAATTAAAATAAAATTGCTGATTTGCATTGATAGTGGAGTCAGATAAGGTAGGATTTGTTGAACTTAATTTAGACCGTTCATTTTTTAGTGCTTGCCTAGTAGATCATCCATGTAAGAAATTAGGATCCGATATTAGTAGCCATATGATTGGATCATATTTGTCTTAAATAAAATAAACGGTCTATTCTCGAAATCATACTTGTTGTCCATTTTTTTCAAGACAAATGTGATCCATAGTATGTAGCTGCAGATGTTATTAATTGTCTAATGTTCAAAAGCGAGGACTGAGAAATATTTATGTATAAATGACAAAAATCTAAACAACAAAAAAGAAAGAATCAGAATTGGTTAATAGTCTTCCACCTCTCCCTTCATTGTGACATGGCTTGGCTTATATGGGGATCTTCATTGTGCGGTTTTTGCTTTTGTGATTCATGCTTATATGGGCTAATGTTCTTGTGTTTTTTTTTTGTTTTTGTTTTGGGTGAATAATGTTCTTGTGTTATGCTTGCTGATTTCTGTAATATTGAAAGGGAGTATTGTTGAAATTAGCCAAAGTCTTTTGTTGAATCATCTTGTTTTCAAGGAGAGGCTTGTAGTTGAATTACTAGATTTAGTGGTTGCATATTAACTTGTGACTCGTGAACTCTTGTTTCTTTTTGTAAGTGTAGTAATTTGGTGGTGTGGCTTAAGGTGATCTACTTGTACACTTATCTCCTATTAAGTTCCACTTATGCCAATGATTTGACTGTTCCTTTATGATTTTTTTTATTTTTATTTTAAATGTGTTGGAAATTATCTCTCTTTTTTTTTGAATTATTTTTGAGATACTGGTGAGCAACCAGAGTTGGCCTTGTATTACAGTTGGGATCTGGCACTAATTAAATTACTTGAAAAGGCCAAAAAAATAACATTGGAGGTGTGGTTCAATGAACCATCTATTTAGTGACTCAGTTTTGGAGCACATTAGCCATATTTTAGTATATTTCCTATGAATCAATTTTTTATTTTATTTTATTTTTTTTAAGTCAATAGTGCCAACCGAAACTGTTTTTGATAAAGATCTGTCTGTGTCTGTTGCAGGTGCACATTCTGTCATCATGGCTTGCAACAACAAAAAGCCCATCCAAGATCAGTTGGTGCTTGAAAGAGGGAGCTCCAACAAAGTGAAGAATACTTCTGTGGGGAGAACTGGATATGGAGTTTTCATTTACTTGGATGATAGTGATGATGAGATCCCACAAGGGATGGAACAACTAGCGTGCCCAATGTTGTTGCTTCAGAATTTATTCTGAGTGATAAAGAAATAGGAAGTGCACATTTTCATCAGACTAGTGATGAAAATGGGAGAAGTTGCACAGAGAATCGCCTCCTGGATTCAAGTACCAAAAGAAAAAGAGGTCCACGCACTAATATTGATGTGAGTAAGAATGATGATGACGATGATGATGATGATGACATGACTCCAATTAGTAAACTTAAAACAAAGGAAACTCAAGAGTTGATTACAGATGGGGGTGATGGTTCTGACAGTGCAGATAGTTCTTCTGACATTGAAAGTACGATTAAAAAGCTCCGAAGTAGGAATGATGATAATTAAACATGGTTATTTGAAATTGACATGATTTCAGCATTTCAGAACGATCCCAAACTATGCATGAATGCTGTTTGTGCTCTTTATAGGCAGCAATTGCGTAAGGGGCAATCCGTTAATGGCTCCTCTTTGACCAAGAATCAAGGATTTACTGCGTTTGATTTAATGAGGTATGACTAAAAAGAGGCAAGCGGTTTGTCGATTCCGTTCCTTGATTACCTTCGGTAAAAATTGCGATAAATAGTTCACCTAGCTACTAAAATTAATACATTGCATCACAACACATAGTGCACCACTTTGCTTATGAAGGATAGCTGCAACTGATATATACTACTAGGTCAGGCCTCCATTCTTACATTTATAAGATAAATATATATATTCTGTTATGTTACTTTTTACAAATTACAGTTTGCAGTATGTTATATCTTTTTTCTTTTCTTTTTCGCTTTTTCGTAACTTATATCTTATGGTGATTTCTTGTTAAATTTGCACAATTTGGTAATTTTTTATGATTGCTATTTGCATTGTAAAAGATTTTGAGAATTTGCCTATGTTGGAAGGTTATTTATGTTTATAACCAACACATGGAAAATATAAAAACATAAAAAGGAAACAACAATTGAAAAGAAAAGAAGAATAGCAAGAGGAGGTGATTTTGGTTTCATATGTACTCACAGAAGCGTATAGATATTTTTTTCCCTGAACAAGTGGATGCGACATATTACCATCTGTGATTTATGGTTTCTTTGATATGATTCTTGGGATCCTGATTCGATGCACACACTCTATAATCAACTGCTTTCTCTCTCTTAAGACACAGTTACAGAGAGATGATTAGAGACATTGACCAGGTGGATACTCAACTATCAATTTTTAGAAAATATGTGTATGTGGAAGAAAAAATATTAAATATTTTTTAATTTCAAAAGAAATCTACAAAATTGTTTTGGCAACACAGCCATGTTTCTGTAGTAATGAACTACCAGGTTGTCCAGTTTCTTTTCTTAGAAAATTAATATACGATATGGTGCATCCATGTTTATGCCCGCATGCATTTTATGTATTTCTTGGAACGTCATGTATATGTCATGTGAACTTGAGGATCTAGGCTCCCGAGTCACATACCTATTCTTCACTTAAAATTTTGTATTGTCCTATTGGTATTGAATAATTACTGGTCTGTTTATGAAGAGAAGTTACTATGTATTGAATAATTATTTGTATTGTCCATATTTTTATTAACTTGTTACCTTCGAAGGTTTGTCCAGTGTAAAGGGCAGCACATGATAGATAATTGATCTAGTCACGGGACAAAAATATCTAAACGATCAGTTTATGACTAGATGTTACTATGTTTTCTGTAGGCAAATAGAATAGGTTTCATGTCTACTAATGGATGTTACTCTGCCACAGCTGCAGTACAAGTAGGGAAGGTTAATGATATTGTTTCGGATATTCCTTCGTTGTCCCCTTAAAATAGTATCATTATGTCACGCTTTACTAGTAGGACCATGCTTATACATTGCTGCTCTTTGTATTAATTTGTGTGTACAAATTTTGTACAGGGGAACTGCTTTTGGCGAATATCTTACTGCTGGGGATCCACAAGGTAAACTGAATAAATCTGTTGCAGAGTTGCAGCAATATGATCCACAGGGTCTTGATTACTGTAGAAAGTTGGCCATGCGTTATTCGCACCAGTTATTTGAGATTCACCAAAAAGAGGAAGATCCTTTTTTCCTCCCTACCTAAGATAATTTGTCACTTGTGCAAATCATAGTGGAGTATACCATTGCCAGTAGCGGATCCAAATTCGATGGGATTGTTGGGGTTTAATGTTTTCTCATGATTATAAAACACTTTCATTTTAGTTTTTCGTATGGTTGTTTATGTGAATTTATGACATTATATGTTTCGTGTGTGTGTTTTTTTTGGCTGTAACTTGATGAATTCTTGAACCCCCTTAAATTCTGCACATCATATAAATCTTGTTTTGTTGAATACAATCAAGCATAGCATCAATACGGTTACTGTTTTTGTGAAGTAGAGCATTGTAGTTGTTGTGAGATTTGTTATTGGAATCTTTGCTATTAGAATCTTACGATTCGCGATTTAATTCACGATTTGATTTATCATTTTTGTAAAATTAATACGAATCTATGGGTGAATCTATTTTGGAAGTGAATCTAGTGTATTGCATGATTCACGATTCGATTTATTTTTTCCGATTCATACAATTTTTGAAATTATTGTATTTGACATATTTTTAACTCTCCTTTTCTTTAGTGAAAATATCATAATATAACTTGTAATAGCATTTAATATCAAAATAATCAATATGTATATATATATATATATATATATATTTATATATGATTTTTTGTTATTTTAGTGATCATGAAGTTTTTAATAGGTTCTAATCAGATTCAGTCAGACTCAATATGTTTTTAACCTTTCTTCTTTTTTTTTTCTCCTTAAAAAATCATAATATATCTTCTAAAGATATTTAAAATTAAAGTTGCACTATGAATTATCTATTGTCATTTTATTAAATTAAATATAATTAAATATTATATGTGTGAAGTCAGTTATATATGTGTGAGTAAAACAGTGTCAGTTAGTTGAGAGTGATGGTAGATGTGATGATAGAATTGCCACCACCATCACCACTACTCTACTACCACCATTTGTTTTTGATCGGCCACTGCCCCACTCTTGATGTTACCGACTAGGGGTGGACATCAATTGGGCCGGGCTGGGCTGGATTTGTATATAAGAATTTGATGTGCCACTGCCCCACCCTTGTAGTTAGGGGGACTTACCAGCCGGTCCCATCAAAGTAAATTAATACCAGCTAAGTCTTGTCTTATTTCTGTTTTCAATTTTACCCCTCAATATCACACCACACGCATGAAGCAAAGAAGACGTCACAAGCTTTCCAACGGTTTGTTGCAGACAAACATGTGAACATTTGGAAACCATTCTCAGGCGATTTCTGATTTGGAAATCGGAACAAATAAAGAGAATGAAGGAGAGAATGAAGAGAATAAAGGGGAGAGACAAGAAGCCATTACTATAAAATAGTTCTCATTATTTTTTACATTCACAGATCAAGACAGTATCAAAAATCAGATTCAGTGATAAATTTATCACTATTTGTTTGTAAAAAAAATTATAGAAGGAAAATCAAGCAATCACCATTACAAACCAACACAAGAATCAGAGGTACATTCAGTGATAAATTTATCACTGATAGTTTGCAAAAAAAAAAAATCAAACAGTATTTTCCATTTTTACACCTAGACTGAACACTACAAATTTATCACTAGTTTGAACAAATTTATCACTGGTTTGAACAAATTTATCACTGATTTATCACTAGTTTAAATAAATTTATCACTGATTTAAACAAATTTATCACTGGTTTATCATTGAAAAACACTTTGATGATCAAAATTAACAATCTCCATATATAACACAAACACACAGATATATAACACAAACACACACACACACACACACACACACACACACATATATATATATATATATATATGTGAATTTATAGAGATAGATCGATTTAGAGAGAGAGAGAGATGAAAGGAAAGGGAAAAGGAAATGGATTAGCAACTGGTTCGCTTGCTAGGGCAATCGGCGACCTTGAAGGTCTTGTCGGCGAGCTTCTGGAAATCATCTGTGTAGCTCAGCGATGGTGGACTACAGCGGTTGTAGATCTAGACTTCGTAGTGAACATTCTCCTTGAATGCGCCAGCGATGATGGTAGATCTTCTTCTTCGATCAGACCACTCATGGTGTGGCTGAGAAAGATGTGTAGAGAGAGCCTTTTTTTTTTTTTTTCATCTCCAGATCTGAATCTGAGAATGAAAACTTGAGGGCAAAAACGGAATAAATAAAAATGTTCAGGACTTATAGGTAAAAAAGTCTCTATTAAGGACCAATTGGGTAATAATCCTTCCAAACAGGACTGGCCCGTAAAAAACCCTTGTAGTTACCTAGTGTAGACGTCAACAGAGGGTGGGCTGATTTGCATAGAAAAATGTGTAATTGTGAGTTCAACTTGCAGTTACTGATTATATGTGGAAATGAACATGGCCGATTCGGGCGGGCTGGATTTGTATGAGAAAAATGTGTGATGTCAAGTTTGCCTTGATTTTAAGACTCTTTGAATTAAAGCGAGTGAGAATTTGTGGAAGAAACAACAAAAGGAAAAAATAAAAAAAAGTTTCTGTTTCATTCACTTTTCCTTTAATTTTTAATTTTTAATTTTTAATTTTTTACAATTTTCTACTCAAATTCTTAAATACAAATTTTTTAAACCTCAATTTGGCCAATATAATAATTATTTGAATTTGAGCCATTAATAAAATCTAAAAGTAATGAAATTGAACCTTTTAATTTAATAAATGTTTGAATTTAAGCACAAAAAAGAAACAGAGTATACTTGATGCTGTTTTGCGGGGACATCTTGATTTTTCAAGTGAACCTTGGCCATCCATATCCAGTAGTGCCAAAGATGTTGTTAAGAAGATGCTACGGGCTGATCCTAAAGAAAGGGCTTCTGCAACTGAAGTATTAAGTTAGTTCAAACCCTGAAAAGATTGTTGAGAATGTAGTAATAGCCTCTAGGTAACTATGGAATGAAAACAGAAAAGGAGAGAGTTATTTTATTATTTTATTATTTTATTTTTTTTGGAGCCAGACGCCCTGAGCACACGAGACCCCGATGAGTCATTAAGGAGCAATTGCTAAAGTCCTTGAGGGGATTCTAGCAAAAAAACTGGACCCTTTGTTTACAATGCAGGCCTTAGTGTCAAGGTTATTAAAATCAGGATCCTACGTTGGATTGTTGGAGGTGTTTATAGGATCGGATCGTAGAATCGGATCGAGAATCGTAAGATCCTACCAAAAAAGACAAATCACATAATAATTTAATTTAAATAAATATTTCTTAAAAAGTATACATAAAATGAGCCTATATTCTATTAAAAAGAAGTAAAGATATTGTGAAAAATATAATACTTTATGTAAAATGTACATATAATATTATACAATAGAAAACTCGATGATAAAAGTTTTGTATTTTATCAAAAAAGAAAGTGAAGAAGAAGAATTTTATAACAAAATACTTTACAATCTACAGTAATGCATAAAAAGTGAAGAAAAAATATTTAACAAAGTTGGATATGAAAATAGATTAAAAACAAAAGAGCAGCTTAACCGAATGATAAGGTTTGTCATTAGCATCCCTGATGGAGTGGATTCGAGTCACAAAAATAATCTCTCCAAAAATTAGGATAAAGTTGCAATCATCCTACCTTCTTTAGACTCCGCTAAAGCGAAGTTTGTTTAACTAGTTAATTTACTTAAATTACCACAATATTTGAATATTTGTTTCTTAGTTTGTTTTTCTTAGTCTATTTGATTCAATATTACTTAATTTTTATTATTTATTTTGAACATATAAATTGATATTTAGACAAGAAACATAAAATTTACAATAAAATATGTCATACAATACAAAATAAGGCTTGTAAATTGGATCGGATAGGATCGGATTTAGATTGGGATTCCACGATCCTATAAGATCCCATTACTAAGATCGAAAGATCTTACCTATAAGAAATTTTTTACACGATCCGGATCGATTGTACTTAAATGAATCGTAAGATCGTGGGATCGTAAGATCCGGATTGAGATTCTGATAACCATGCTTAGTGATACACTCAATATATTGATTGATCTCTTGGTCACACCCTTCCTATATTAAAGTTTCCTGGCCATTTTCTATTTGAAATCTTGGCAGTTTACATTAGTGACAATATCATACGGAAGGATTTGAATATTTAGTTCCTGCCACAAAATCCATTGTAGCTGTGGTAAAGGTGATGGCTTGATCTTTCTTTTACGTCACTTGGGGTCAATTTAGACCTTAAAAGAAATTTAATGCAAATATTAGTTAGTTGGACGTTAAATTATTTTTAGAGAACCTGGATTGATCTGCATTACTTATTATGATTACTGGTCAATTCAACATCTTGGTCATTAGATAAGGAGTAATGGTCCTAATGGAGGTTATGTATGCATATGTTTTTTATTTATCAATATATATAGACACATGTTTTCTCTACTTAACTCCAAAACTACTTAATCATATACATTATCTTTTTTGTGGTACGAAAATTCCATTATTATTTTTTCGTAGATTTAAGTCAAGAAATACATCACTTAACATTCCATGTGCTATCTAGTGGGAGCTACATCACAACTTCCTTGCATTCTGTGGGTTAGAAATGAAAGCTCAATCAACTAAAAATGAAATGTAGATCATCCATGGATGAGAGAAGACGGGGGATGCATCTGGTAAGCCCATTGATGTTGCTGTCTTAACTAGAATGAAGCAGTCCCGTGCAATGAACAAGCTCAAAAAAGAAGCGCTAAAGGTGGGACTGAGAATATCTTATTGTTTTTATTTTGTCCCTACAAATATTCTTGAAAATTTTAATTTATTTTAATCTTTATGTTGGGCTTTGGTTCTGGTTAAACTTGGAGAATCCAATTATGGTTTCTTGAGCTTCTAGGTCATCGCAGAAAATCTTTCTGAAGAAGAAATTGTTGGCTTGAAGGAAATATTCAAATCAATGGACACAGATAACAGTGGAATGATTACTTTTGAAGAGCTGAAAGCTGGTCTTCCAAAAATGGGTTCCAAGCTTTCTGAGTCGGAAGTGAGGCAGTTGATGGAAGCGGTACCTCCAGTTTTTCTTGTTTTCTTTTCCAATTGTTTTTTTTTTTTTATAAAAAAATTCTAGCTTATCTTCTCGGTGCTTTTGGATATATTGCTCTAGTTCCTACATGCACGTGGGATATCATGATGGGCTTTTCATCGTTTTAGAGCATTGTCATAATCGGCTGGTCCTTAATTTTAGCTGTTTTCTCTTTCACTGAAGATACTAGATAAAAATTAGATTTCATAGGTAGAAACTTGAACTTTCACAAGCTATTCCACAGTTAAAACTAAAATATCATGGTTCTTCCAGGCTGATGTGGATGGAAATGGAACAATTGATTACATTGAATTTATAACTGCTACGATGCATATGAATAGAGTGGAAAGAGAGCACCACTCATACACTGCCTTTGAATATTTTGACGAGGACAAGAGCGGGTAAGCTTCTCTCTCGAATCTATTGTTATCTTATTATGTTACACATCATTACAACAATTTTTGTTCCCATTTTCGCCTAAACATAGTTGTAGGACTGATTCTTAAATAATTTATGCTTTGTCATTCTTGCCTCTTAATTTAGGTACATCACAATGGAAGAATTGGAGCACGCCCTGAAGAAGTATAATATGGGCGATGAGAAAACAATAAAGGAGATTATTGTAGAAGTTGACACTTTCTCTCCTTTGTTAATGCAATGCTTATCTAACCTTTTTTATTCTCCTTATACATGGAAATTTCATATCGAAAAAATATAGTAATTCATGTCCATGTTTCTTTGTCATCCAACAACTACACTCGGACTAGCGGACATGTTATTTTTAAAAAATGCAAGACACGATACACTTGTGGCATGTTAAAAATTTCATATTTTTACAAATTTATTATATATCAGATATATGAATGTTTATATATTTTGTAACTTAAAATATCAAGATATCTTCTATGTTACAATTACATTCTAAAGAATGCAAAACAATTATAGAAATTGTAATACACATGTTATATGCATCTTATAAATATTTCAAAATATATTTAGAAGAACGCATTAATTGTGTTATGAAGAATGCAGAACATTGTTAATAAGAAAAAGTTATCACTTATGACGTGTGTAGAGGGTTTAAGAAGTATCGCTAAAGTATCATGATCACGATACGCTTCCTCCGCTAAAGTGTCCGTTCCTTTTAGACTATAAATGCACTGTCTTTTGATTCCAAAACTCATGATGAATTGGCACTTTGAAAATGTATCCTTTAATTCTTTTGCAGGATGGAAGAATTAACTACGATGAGTTTGTCGCCATGATGAGGAAAGGTAATTTGGAGATGGTCCCAAACAGACGTCACAGATAAGATTTTTCAACGTTACATTGACATATGTTTTTGCAGCTTGAGGACATGATTTGTTGGTCTAACTGGGGCGTGTTGCAACTGGGATTGAAAAATGTTCTCAGTTTGGCTACCTAGAATCACGGCGACAGTTCTTGCTTTTTGGACTGGTTTGTGGTTTGTCTATACCTGCCTTTACACACAGAAATGAATTAGATTGACATCATTTTGCTACATAATTATACTACCAGAATGTGTGATTGTTTACTCTCTACTTGTTTCCAAATTAAGCACAAGGGCATTTGTTATTTACAAATTGGATTTTATTCTCTCCCTTTCTGAGTTATGAGCTTCCTTAACTTCTATCTTTTTTTTTTCTTTTTCTTTTATTTATATATTTTTTGAGAACTGTCTACCTTGTTTTACAATGCAAAGGACCATGAACAATTTGCGTGACTCATGTACCATATTAGAAAAACTATTCAAGTCTAGCACATAATCCAATTTATGTGCACTTAGAATTTTTCAAAATTATTTAATGTCTTGAGATCAGTCGTTGGGAATGTTATTTAAAGTTTTAATCTAATTTTATTCTGACTTAGAGCTTGAAAAAAGTATTGGTTGTAACCGTCACTACAATAAAAACACATTTTAGTGACACCATACTAGTGGCATGTTCTTAAAAAATGTCACAAAAAGAATATTTGGTGGCATTTTTTAGAAAAATGTCATAGAGCCACAAACATACAAGGCTCTAGTAGCATTTCAATTAAAAAAAGTGTCACTTCACTACAACAAAAAATGTCACTACAACAAATTTACACTTTAGTGACACTACACTAGTGACATGTTTTAGAAAATGCCACAAAAATAAAAATTGGCATTAAATGTTTTAGAAAAATGCCACAGAACCACAAACATATAAGGCTCTAGTGGCATTTCAATAAAGAAATGTCACATCAATTTTATGACATTTTATAAAATAATGACACAAAAAATTATGTTCGTGACATTTACCAACAGATGTCACTAAACTTTAGTAGCAATGGCATTTTTTAAAAAATGTCAGGATACTAGGTAGGTGCAAATTACTTTTTATGGCACTTAGATGAAAAGTGTCATAAACAAATATTTTATAGCATTTTGAGAAATGTCACTAAGTCAAAAACTTTCCAAGCTTATAATGGCATTTTTGAAAAAACAAAAAATGCCAATATATTTTCTAAAATTTTAAAATGCAGTAAATGATTATAAATAAATAAATTAAACTCAATATACACTATAGGAAAAAGCACATTCGATGACTAAATTTCCTGACCAAAAAAAATTTGGTCGCTTAAAGTATAGCTTTCAGCGACCAAAACAGCATTAGTAGCCAAAAGTAATGCTTTTTGGCGACTAAACAATTTTAGTAGCCAAAAGTCTACAATTGGCGACTAAAACTAAGTTTGGTCGCTGATTATATGGTTTTTAGTAACTAAAAAATTTTTAGTAACCCAAAATAAAGCTTTTTGGCGACTAAAAAAATTTAGTAACCAAAAGTCTACAATTGGCGACTAAAAATAAGTTTGGTCGCTGATTATATGGGTTTTACCGACTAAAAAAATTTTAGTAGCCAAAAGTAAAGCTTTTTGGTGACTAAAAAAATTTTAGTAGCCAAAAGTCTACAATTGGCGACTAAAAAATAAATTTAGTCGCCAAAAGTGGTCATTTTTAGCGCGGGAGAACTAAAATCCTAAGGTGGGAATTAAATTTTTTGGCAACCAAAATTTTGGTAGCTGAAAGTGCATCTTCGGCAACCAAATCCGATTTTGGTCGGCAAAAGTTAAGTTTTTTAGCAACTAAAAAACAATTAGTAGCCAAAAGTATAGAATTGGCAACTAAAAAATATTTTTAGTCGCCAAAAGTGGTCTTTTTTTATTTTGCTAGTAAATAGTTTATTTTACATAAATTATGTTCAATAAAATAATTATGTTTATACATATACTTTTATATTAATATGGATGTATGTACTATATAAATAATATATGTTGCATATATAATCATGTGGTGCTATAGAGGTGTAGTGGGAAGAGTGTGGTGTATAAGGTTTATGGTGCGGGAGGTTGGCGGTTTGAGTCTCCGCAAGAGCGGATTAAATTATTCTACAACGAATTATCGTCACGAATGGCACTTGATAGCGTCACGAATAGTGCCTACAATGACATTAAAGTGTCACTGAAATGTTTTAGTCTTGATGGTGTAATGACACTTATAAGTGTCACTAACTCTTTTTTTAATGACGCTTGATAGTGCCACAAATAATATCTACCATGACATCAAAATGTCATTGAAAGTTTTTAGCCATGATGGTGTAGTGGCACTTGCAAGTATCTACCGTGGCACTAGTACAAATGGCACTTGTTCAAAATACCACAAGACTAAAAATTGTCATTAAACCAATAGTTTTGTGACATTTTCAAATGTCACTAAATTAAGAAAATGTTGTAGTGCGTGTCACAATCAACCAAATGAGTTGAATGAGAGTAAACTTAAGATGTTCTTGTAATCAAATTATGCATAATGCATTCACATCCATATATTGACTCAAATTAAAATTTCGATAAAAAAAATTCAAAATTCATTTAAACTTTTTGTTTCATACTCATATCAAATTGAGTTTTATTCATTTTTTTTACTCAAATGAAAAAATATTTAATTTAAATATTGACTCAAACATCCAACAGTTTGGTAAATAACACTGTTAAAATATGATGAGATTTTTTTTAAAAAAAATCTAAATAAAAATTAAAGGCTGTTTGATTTTGAGATTTTAAAAATGATTTTAACTTTTTTTTGTTTTTAGTGAAATTTTTAAATATTTAAAAAAAAAAAATTTGTTTCTTAACTTATATGGACTTAAAAAATAAAATATTTGTAAAGAAATATTTAAAAAAATTGCATTTAGTGATTTTTTAAAATTATGTTCATATTTTTTTTTAACTTTTTAGGTGTGTTTAAATTAAATAAATTTTAAATGTAAAAAAAAAATACTTAAAATAGTTCAGAAAGCCCACTAAATTATGTAATAGCACAACAATCAATTTCCAAATAGAATAAAGTTTACCATTAGAATTTTTATTGAAATATTTACTTAAATCAGTGCGTAAAAACTTCAATCATGATTGGAGGATATAATTTATATGTATTTTGAGATGAAGCTGATTCATATATTTTCTCTTGTACTTTTTGACAAATAGCTTGAAAGCCCCCAATTCACTTGTATGATATGTTTAGTTGGTGACACAGGCACATAGGTAGGAAAGGCGATTAAATTACTTCCGAAACATCTCTTGAGTTGCATTTTCTAAGTTTTTAACTAATCATGGTGTGGTTAGTTCTTGACTACAAGTATCCCCGTAGTGTTGTAGGGATTTTAACAGTTACTTCTGACAATAGGTTGAAAGAATGCACCTTTCATTAGCTTAACTTCAAAATTAGAGAAACTTATTTAATTTCATCATCTGTTTGGGTATCCACAGTGTAAAATTTTATTTTATTGAAGTTTCTTGTAAATGCTTACCGTTATTGAAATTTACAGAAATTCGTTCTTTAAAAAAAATATATCATTGCCAACGGGCGAAACTCGGTAATAAATATTATTCTACGCATGATATCTGCCTAGGGTTCAAACTGTCTATATAGGGTTTGAGCTCAATGTGCTTACAAGATTCATAAATAATTTGAAAGTTTATGTAAATGAAAATCAGTTATATTTTACTTTCTTTGTAGATTCAATGTCATTTCTCATAACTTTGGGGTTCTTTCTTATTTTGCTTTGACATTTAAATTATTACTCAAAGAATTGGCAAAAGTGCCAAAATTGCCCCTTAATTAGATTTTTTAATTATTATATAAGGGCAATTTTGGTAATTTACGTAAAATTGTCCAGGAAATAATTAGAGGTGCCATACAACAGTCACCTAAAATGCAACCCTCTTATATTTTTTGAGTAATTATTTTATTTTTTCATAACATGTGTTTAATAAAATATTATTAAGGGTATACGATCTTGTAATATTTTAGACTCGTGTTTACCAACTCTTGAGAAAAAGTTTGAAATTGGTTGCTTGTAATCAAGGTTCTATTATATTTGAGAGATCAGTCTCCATTATAAAGTTGTGGGATCTAGAACTCAAGGCTCAGTTGATGGTAAAAGAACTTTTAATTGGCAAAAACAAAAGAGAGCAAGTATACCTAAATAAGTGTACTTTTTGACTTTTTATGAAATATGAGTTCGGTTTGGGTTGGGTTTGAAGTGATGTGTTGGAGAGGTGATGTGACTTAAATAAGATGATGTGACTTAAATATGATAGTGACTTTTTGACTTTTTTCAAACATGCCAAACTAGCTCTAATTCTTATGAGCTCGCCCATGATTGCACCACATCACTATCATCTACAGGTGTGCACTAGTTAATTCAGCTTGTTTATTTTAATTTATTTTAAAAAAATCAGGATGAGAAATTTATTAGGAAATTTTCTTTCAAATACTTTTATTTCAATTATTTCATAACATATTTTTGTATTCTAATAAGTCTTATTATTTGGACATTTAATCTACAAAATCGTATTTATCATATTTAAGATATTTTATAAATATTTTTTGAACCTTAGCAACATGGTGTGTAGTATTTTGGACTATTTTGTATTTTTTGTATATTAAACTTTAGAAATTTAGAATTTTTGTACATATTTTTGTTAATGAAATTTATATTTTTCAAACCTAATTAACGAGATCTATCAAATAAAATCTCAATTGAATATGTAATTTTATAAAATAAATAAATTTGACAGTGTGAATGTTTACATTGACAATATGAATGTTCATATTATGAAACATTTACACTGTCATTGTGAACATTAATTGGTGCTTCATCCTATCATTATTAGGGATATTTTGGTAATTATGTCACTCATAGAATTTATTAAAATATAATAAAATAATTTAAATTAAATGAAACATAAGAAGATGAAAAGGGAATTATCAATAAATGCCCCATTGATATTTAATTTTATATGAAATTACAAATATTATATATTAGTATAATTATATCTATATAATTTACTTAATTTTATATAGATAAATTACAAATACACCCTCTGAGGTTTGCTTAAAATACGAATTGCTCCCTGTAGTTTGAAAAATTACAAATACCTCCCTTGTTAGAATTTTTTATTTAACAAAATTAACTAAAAAAATAAAATTTCTAACTGTTCTCCTATATAATAATAAAATATATCTGAATTATTAATTGAAATAAAATTTTAATATCATTAAAAACTGTTAATTAACTTGATAATTTAGTAATAAAAGGACTTATTTATTATGAAATAAAAACTTTAAGAGCATATTGTAATTTTTAAAACTACAAAGATAATTCATAATTTAAATAAACTTTAGAGAATATATTTTAATTTACCTATTTTATTTTTATAATATATATTTTTTTTATGGAATTTGTTGAAGGATGGGATTGTAGAGATTTTTAGACTTGTAGCCTAGCCAATCTAAACTACTCAAGATATTTTTGTATTTTTACACTTTGGAAACACTTGAAAAAGTCACATCTTTTTTATTATTATCTATTTATTTTAGTGGCTTTTCTCAAAATATATATATATATATATATATATATTTCTATTTGTCTTGTGTAGATGAATTTAAAAAGTTAAAAAAAAAAATGAAAAAAGCTAAAATGAGCTCAAAAAAATACTACTATTTTTGGCCTCTTTTTTTTTTGTTTTTTTTTTTAAATTTTTTAAAAAAAAATTTAATTTTTCAATTCGTCTCGTCGAACTAAATCTAGAAGTTTAAATTTTTTAATTTGTTAATAAAGTCACTAAAGATAAAAATAAGTATATAAAAAAAATATAAAAAACTACTAAATAAGTAAAAGGCTGTTCGAGAAGTTCCAAATTAATATACTTTTTGACTTTTTACAAAAATATTTGAAATATAGGTTGGGGTTAAAATGATATGATAGAGAAGTGATGTGATCAAAATAAAATGATGTGCTAAAATAAGACATGTCAAACAACACCTAAATCTTAAATATCCACTTAAACTCAATCCACATCCAATCCAAATTTAACCTAACTCAATGTTTGTTTGGCATTACTATTATCAACCTTGGATCAGAACCATTTGGGTCAAATAAAAAAGAGTGCTGATATTTGACGACTCTCATTTAATAATATTCAATCAAATTTTAAAGGTTAAAAGTTTACCATAGAATATAATGCCTCGTTTGATATGAGTATGGTGTTCCTTGTTCGAGGGCAAATTATTTAATATTTTTAGAGTATCACGTATTTATATTTTTTAATCAATTATCATTCAATATATTTTTTTATGTTTCTAAATCACTCAACATGATACCTCATCTACCCACCTTCTTCACTAATCATAATAATATAAAACATCACGTGTCCATATTTTGAAATTAATGAATAATTACCCTTGTTCGAGATCATACAAAGATATAAAGGTCAACTTTCTTCCCAATAAAAAAAAATTTAATTAAATATTGAAATATTTAATAATTTTGCATCAAATCCCGGATCAAATTATCAACAAACTCACACAAGAGAATATTAAAATTCTCAATAGTTCACTTGGGGTCTCTATCTCTTTTGAATATATTAATACAACTAACAAGATGCTTTACATTTGCTTATAGTCATAATCGAAAAAGTTAGGAGGTAAGGTAAGATTTTTTTTACTGCAAAAAATATATATATGTATATATATTGAGATTAAGGCTTGTTTTGAAAAATTAGTTAAAAGTTATTTTATTTTTATTTTTTTGGGAAAAAACGTGTGTTAAAAAAAGAAATAATGTGACTAAAAATAAGTTAAAAGTCAAAATTTGACTTTTAACCAAGTTTTCAAATTATTGAAAGCCAAAAGTTCACTTCTACCCAAGTTTCCAAATTAAGTCTAATTGTGGATAGAATTGGATAGAGAAAATATTATGAGAACAAAAGTTGAGAAGTACATATTTGTACCCCACCAATCCGCTCACTTCACATTATTACTATTATTGTTTTATCATCTTGTCCTTCAAGCAAATTATCATCTAGGATAAAAAGTACACCTTTTGCTTTCTTTTTTTTGTGTGGATAATTGGATATCTTGACACCTTTCTCTTACCATCATTGATCTCAAATATCGTGACCTCCCTCTTTAGTCACTCATCATTGTTAATCGCCAACCATCATGATAAACCCCATCATCATCTAGAAAAAAAAGAAGGGATCAGTGAAGGTGAAGGGCAAGATTTTCACATTTGAAGGGAGAGGTGTTGCACAATAGAGATGAGGTTGGAGAAGGGGCAATTGCAAAAGAAAAGAGTGGTGCATGTAAGGACGTTGGGGAGAGAAGGGATTGGACTAGGGTCGGAAAGCACTTGGAAAGGAGGAGATAGAGAGAGAAGGGGGTTGTAAAGAGTGTCAACATTGATATGAGTAGTAGGTGATGGCTAATGGGGTTTGGTTTAGTTTTAGAATTTGATGGATGAAGGTGATGGTATTATAAGTGGTAAGAATTGAGTAAAAGTAAAAAATAAAATTATGTATCAAATAATGGTATAAATTGAGATAAAATGATATATATATATATAAATAAAAGTTATCAAAAGTTGAAATAAATATTGAATATAATAGTTAACAAGATTGAAAATTTTAAAATTATGGTAGTGTGATGGTATTACGGTAATGAAAATTACATAATTAAATTAATCAAAGATAAAAATTGTCCATTTAATTTTACTTATTGATCAGTGATTATTGCTCTCAACAATTATTGAAAAAATTAGAAGACAGTACAAAAATGAAAAAATTATTTACCAAAAGGTGAGATGTAATTTTTACTGTAATTTCTTTACACATAAAAAATTACACACCCCATATATTTATAAGTATTTTTAATATTCTACATTCATTTGTAATTTTTCATAATTTATTCCAAAAGTTCAACTCTTTCTCTTGGCAAAACTATCCGACCTAGTTCTATTTAATCCAGTCCAATTTTAATAAAAAAATATTTGGGGAGACCATTGTTAAATTATAGAGTTAAGAAAATCAAAACTCTCCACATTAAAATAAAATATAAAATTACATCATAAAAATAAGGATAAATTACAAATACACCCTTTGAGGTTTGATTAAAATACAAATCGCCCCTATGGTTTTGAAAATTACATTTCACCCCAAAAGTTTCTAATTTCATAACAAATCGCCCCTTTTATTAATAAATCATTAAGTCAAGTAACAGTTTTTAATGATGTTAAAAATATGTTTCAATTAATAATTTAAGTAATTTTATTATTGTATAGAAGAGCAATTATGAATTTCATTTTTTTAGTTAATTCTGTTAAATAAAAAATTCTAATAAGGGGGTATTTGTAATTTTTCAAACCACAAGAAATAATCTGTATTTTAATTGTTCGGGAAATTTTAAATAAATTATATTTTATTTCAAATTTTTTTTTATTTTTAGTGATTTTTTTAAATTTAAAATTATGTCAATTTTTTTTATTTTTAGTGATTTTTTATTTTATTTGAAAAAAGATTTAATTTAAATATTGACTCAAACATCCAACAGTTTGGTAAATAACACTGTTAAAATATGATGAGATTTTTTTTAAAGATTGTTTGATTTTGAGATTTTAAAAATGATTTTTAATTTTTTTTTGTTTTTAGTGAAATTTTTAAATATTTTTTAAAAATTTGTTTAACTTATATGGACTTAAAAAATAAAATATTTGTAAAGAAATTTTTAAAAAAATTGTATTTAGTGATTTTTTAAAATTATGTTCATATTTTTTTAAAAACTTTTTAGGTGTATTTAAATTAAATAAATTATAAAAGAAAAAAAATAATTCAAAAAGTCCACTAAATTACGTAATAGCGCAACAATCAATTTTTAAACAGAATAAAAGTTTACCATTAGAATTTTTATTGAAACATATACTTAAATCAGTGCGTAAAAACTTTAATCATGATTGGAGGATATAATTTATATGTATTACAGAATTTTTTTTTTTAAAATAAACTATTTTAACTTAATTTATAATTTTTTTTTATTAAAACTCATTTGAAATTGACTTGAATAATAACAGACTAAACTTTTAATATATTTTTTTAAGTTCGTTAAGTTTTAATTGACAATCACACTCAACTAAAATCACAATCAGAAGACTGGTAAAAGTTCCACCATAATATCACAATCAACTAAAAATCATAATAATAAACATAAATACAAAAAAATAAAATAAAAATAAAAATAAAAATTTAGAACACTTGCTATTGATTGGCCTTCTTTTACCAGATAATGCTTTGAGAGCATTTCCAATTTGCTTGACATTTATGGTCAACATCTTCACGTTAGCAAAGAACCCTTCTTGCCTGTACGGCATCAACAACCGCCTCCTCCGATCTCTTTGTTGCGCCACCGTCACTTCTCCTCCGGCCATCGTCGGCTTCACTCGTCCGGAGACGCAGTAGGTTTCTGCCGGAACTCCGTCGACCTCATCTCTGCTGAAAATAGGGAAAACAAGCGTGATCTCATCGGCAAAGGTGGGGAACTCAAAATCATCATCAGTCTCGTGGTTTTTACTTCTTAGCTGCTCTTCCAGATCACTATTCTGGTTCCTTAGAGAGTCCACCTCCCGTTCTAGGTCCTTCACCTGTACCATAAGACCCTCTTTCTCTTCTGACTCCTCTACGATTGTTTCTTCCAATTCTTTGACCCTGTTCTTTGCACCTTGAAACGCGTTCAGAATTTCATAAACACGGCTCTCAAAGTACCCGTAGTCTTCCTCAATCGTGCCGAGATTCTCCATCAGCAACTTCACTTCATCTCCTTTCTCGGTACGCAAAGAATCCAGCTCAAGTTCTAAACCCCTCATTCGAGCTGATGTTTCACTCTTATGGGTCTCATGCATCTCGGTGTGACTCGCAAGTTCCCTTTCTCTCTCATCCAATTTCTCCCTCAGCTGGCTACATTTGGTGACAAGTTCTTGGAAAAGCTTTGAATTCTCACCATTCAACGTTTCAGCTTCCATCTTTAAATCACTGATCATCTTCTCCGCTTCCTTCTCTTCAGTAGTTTCTGTCAACTTCCTTTTCAAGTCAGCCACTTGAAGTTCTTCCTTAATGTCATCTGTCACCTTCTGAAACTCATTTTGCAATTCTCAATTTTTACTGCCCTTTTCCTTTGAAGAATAAGCTGAATCCGAGTCCAAGCCGGAGGAAGAAAAAGAAGAAGAATAATCTGTATTCCCATCTTTTTCATCCTCAACTAATGTCTTCTCCACCGACTTCCCGCCGCAGCTGCCAAAAATGGATCGAAGAAACCGAGAAAATTTTGAGGGTTTTTTAATAATGGATTGTGGTGGTTGTTAAGAAAAAACAACTTGCTGATCCATTGTAATTCTTGGGAAAAAGGACAGAAGACAGAGATGTAATTCTTGGGAAAAAAGACAGAAGGAAGACAGAGATGTAGAGATTGGGGTAGAGATATAGAGATGTAGGGAGTGGCTTTTATCGTGAAAGGTAGTTCATTTTTTTCCATATTCTTGCTTTGGTAGGTTCTTTTTTCCATATAAAATTGGGGTATCAAATGGAAAGTATTGACATTTCCATCCAATTTCATTTCCTTAACTCTCTCTCTCTCTCTCTCTGAGTGTGTGTGTACGTGTGTGTGTGTGGGAGATGAAATGTTGATCATTTCATGATCAACATTTCTTAAATTGCAAAGTAAGCTGAGTAGCTAACATTTTTTGGAGGTAATGGGAGATGAAAATTTCATTGTAGTCATCCTATTGTGTTATTGTGTTGAAAATAAATTAAAATAAAATTGATGATTTGCATTGATAGTGGAGTCAGATAAGGTAGGATTTGTTGAACTTAATTTAGACCGTTCATCTTTTAATGCTTGCCTAGTAGATCATCCATGTAAGAAATTAGGATCCGATATTAGTAGCCATATGATTGGATCATATTTGTCTTAAATAAAATAGGCGGTCTATTATCGAAATCATACTTGTTGTCCATTTTTTTCAAGACAAATGTGATCCATAGTATATAGCTGCAGATGTAATTAATTGTTTAATGTTCAAAAGCGAGGACTAAGAAATATTTATGTATAAATGACAAAAATCTAAACAACAAAAAAGAAAGAATCAGAATTGGGTTAATAGTCTTCCACCTCTCCCTTCATTGTGACATGGCTTGGCTTATATGGGGATCTTCATTGTGCGGTTTTTGCTTTTGTGATTCATGCTTATATGGGCTAATGTTCTTGTGTTTTTTTTTTTTGGGGGGCGAATAATGTTCTTGTGTTATGCTTGCTGATTTCTGTAATATTGAAAGGGAGCATTGTTGAAATTAGCCAAAGTCTTTTGCTGAATCATTTTGTTTTCAAGGAGAGGCTTGTAGCTGAATTACTAGATTTAGTGGTTGCATATTAACTTGTGACTCGTGAACTCATGTTTCTTTTTGTAAGTGTAATAACTTGGTGGTGTGGCTTAAGGTGATCTACTTGTATACTCATCTCCTATTAGGCTCCACTTATGCCAATGATTTGACTGTTCCTTTATGATTTTTTTATTTTTATTTTAAATGTGTTAGAAATTATCTCTCCTTTTTTTTGAATTATTTTTGAGATACTGGTGGGCAACCAGAGCTGGCCTTGTATTACAGTTGGGATCTAGTACTAATTAAATTACTTGAAAAGGCCAAAAAAATAACATTGGATGTGTGGTTCAAAGAACCATCTATTTAGTGACTCAGTTTTGAAGCACATTAACCATATTTCAGTATATTTCCTATGAATGTGTCGCAATTTTTTATTTTATTTTATTTTTTTAAGTTAATAGTGCCAACTGGAAACTGTTTTTGATAAAGATCTATTTGTCAGTTGCAGGTGCACATTCTGTCATCATGGCTTGCAACAACAAAAAGCCCATCCAAAATCAGTTGGTGCTTGAAAGAGGGAGCTCCAACAAAGTGAAGAATACTTTTGTGGCACGTGGCAGGAGAACTGGCTATGGAGTTATCATTGACTTGGATGATAGTGATGATGAGATGCCCACAAGGGATGGAACAACTAGCGTGCCCGATGTTGTTGCTTCAGGATTTATTCTAAGTGATAAAGAAATAGGAAGTGCACATTTTCATCAGACTGGTGATGAAAATGGGAGAAGTTGCACAAAGAATCGCCTCCTGGATTCAAGTACCAAAAGAAAATGAGGTCCACGCACTAATATTGATGTGAGTAAGAATGATGATGACGATGATGATGACATGACTCCAATTAGTAAACTTAAAACAAAGGCAACTCAAGAGTTGATTACAAATGAGGGTGATGGTTCTGACAGTGCAGATAGTTCTTCTGACATTGAAAGTACGATTAAAAAGCTCTGAAGTAGGAATGATGATAATAAAACATGGTTATTTGAAATTGACATGATTTCGGCATTTCAGAACGATCCCAAACTATGCATGAATGTTGTTTGTGCTCTTTATAGGCAGCAATTGCGTAAGGGACAATCCGTTAATGGCTCCTCTTTGACCAAGAATCAAGGATTTACAGCGTTTGATTTAATGAGGTATGACTAAAAAGAGGCAAGCGGTTTGTTGATTTCGTTCAATGATTACCTTCGGTAATAATTGTGATAAATAGTTCACCTAGCTACTAAAATTAATACATTGCATCACAACACATAGTGCACCACTTTGCTTATGAAGGATAGCTGCAACTGATATACTACTAGGTCAGGCCTCCATTCTTACGTTTATAAGATAAATATATATATTCTGTTATGTTACCTTTTACAAATTACAGTTTGCAGTATGTTATATCTTTTTTCTTTTCTTTTTTCGCTTTTTCTTTCAACTTATATCTTATGGTGATTTCTTGTTAAATTTGCACAATATGGTAATTTTTTATGATTGCTATTTGCATTGGAAAAGATTTTGAGAATTTGCCTATGTTGGAAGGTTATTTATGTTTATAACCAACACATGGAAAATATAGAAACATAAAATGGAAAAAATAATTGAAAAGAAAAGAAGAATAACAAGAGGAGGTGATTTTGGTTTCATATGTACTCACAGAAGTATGGTTTGGTTTGGTTATGTACTCACAGAAGTGTATAGATATTTTTTTCCCTGAACAAGTGGATGCAACATATTACCTTGTGTGATTTATGGTTTCTTTGATATGATTCTTGGGATCCTGATTCGATGCACACACTTTGTAATCAACTGCTTTCTCTCTCTGAAGACACAGTTACAGCGAGATGATTAGAGACATTGAACAGGTAGATACTCAACTATCAATTTCTAGAAAATATACGTGTATGTGGAAGAAAAAATATTAAATATTTTTTAATTTCAAAAGAAATCTACAAAATTGTTTTGGCAACACAGCCATGTTTCTGTAGTAATGAATTGTCAGGTTGTCCAGTTTCTTTCCTTAGAAAATTAATATACAAGTGCATCCATGTTTATGCCCGCATGCATTTTATGTATTTCTTGGAACGTCATGTATATGTCATGTGAACTTGCGGATCTAGGTTCACGAGTCACATACCTATTCTTCACTTAAAATTTTGTATTGTCCTATTGGTATTGAATAATTACTGGTCTGTTTATGAAGAGAAGTTATAGCGATCCCGGTTTTCCCTTTACTGTTTAATTGTATTCCGGACTCAGTTCTGTGATTGATGGTTGTTGTCTGTGTTACATTTCCATCCTTTAACTCTTAGTAATTGAGTTTAGAATTGTTTTGGGCATGTTTCGAACAGGTGGGTTGAGTTTTGGTCTTAAGTGTGGTTGCCCAGGTTTTTGGTGATCCGCTCGAGCGGGTCTCTTTGCGCTCGAGCGGAGTTTGCACACTTTCAGTATCTTGTGCGTCTGCAAAACTACTGCAGATGTGTTTTTCACGCTCGAGCGGGTCGCGCTTGAGCGGGTATCTTTGCGCTCGAGTGGGTGTTCAATGTCTGTAAAAGTTCTGGGTGGATGTAATCTACGCTCGAGCGGATTCCCTTTTTGCGCTCGAGCGGGTGGTGTTTTGTTTTGTGCCTTGGCGCTCGAGCGGGTCCTTTTGCGCTCGAGCGGGTCATGCGTATATCAGATCTGGACTGTGATATTTTAAATCACTTTTTACACACTCTCTCTCTCTCTCTTACTTTTCAAAACCTCCATTGGAGAGCTCTTCTCTCTAAAAGCACAACTTCTCTCTAGGGTTTGATCTAGTAGGAGTGATCTTCTATCCTTGGGCCTTTGTAAAAAATGTGGAGATCGTTGATGGCTACATTTTGATCCGAGAATATTGGGGTTTGGAGCATTTCGAATTTCTTCACCTTCTTCCTTTGAGCTCCGAATTTGAGGTAGAGATAACTACTCATTTTTATGAGCTTTAACCTAGATGTTGAACTTTTTGTATAAATGATTTGATTTGGGAAAGTTAGGGTTTGAGATGTATCATATTGGAAAGAGGGGTTTTGTTCTTTTGATTCAAACATATGTGTTTTGGGTCTAAAAAGGATGTTATTGATTGTTGTTGATAATATTTGGACCCTTGGGTCAATGTTGAGAAAAGGGGGAAAATGCCATGTTTGGGTATATTTGGGTCATTAGTGTAATTAATGACATTTATTATGGAAATATGAAATTGAATGGAAATAATGAAATTGGCTCATTATGAGATAGAATGGTGGAGTTGGATTCATTAATCACTCACCTTTGAAAATATTGATAAACTATCTGTTGATGCATTTATTATCTGTTTAGAAATAAATTGCTTTGGGCTATCGGTAGAGGATATTCTTGATTTTTGTAGACAATGCATAATGATTAGGCGAACTAAAACTAATCAATTGGTTATGTCATCGAGTATGACGGTTAGAATAATACATCAAACTTATGTATTGATTGACCTTGTATATGATATGTGTTTATATACATTGTGTTATGTGGGAGGAGATAGGGGATGTACTCTACGGTTTAGGGGAAGATAGGGGATGGGCTTCTAAATCGGATATTATTTGGGAGGAGATAGGGAATGGACTCCATTGATACAGCAAATATGTGTATCTATTGAAGTATTGATACAGCGAATATGTGTATCTATTGTGAAGTATGGAAGTGTTTTATGTGTTATTGATACAGCGAATTTGTGTATCTATTGTGAAGTATGGAAGTATTGTTGATATGAGATGTAATCTCACCCAAATCGTTTGGCCAGGTTCTGAGCCACGGTTATGAATTGAGAATTGGATAAGTAATGGAAAATGAAATGAAACATGGACATATTAGTCATGGAATTGAAATGTGTTATAAGTTGGCATATATGAGTTAAACATTTATCGAATGCTAATGTCTTAGTTATTGCTCATATTATGTTTAGCATATCTCTACTAGGCGTTGGCTCACCCTATATGGGACATCATTTTCAGGTTCAGGTATTATGCCACCTCCGAGGTCTTAGCTTGGATTTAGTTTCTAGATATTGATTGGATCCTTGGGTTTCTATGAGTTTTGTTGGAAAAGCACTTGATCAATGCTGTTTCTAACTGGAACTCTACTAACGCCATGGGACTATCATTATCTGGAAATGAAATTCGTAGTGCTTATGTGATTATGTGCTTACGTGGAGTGACTTACTGTTGTCCATGCATTAGGACGCGAGTGTTATAGCTTCGACACATTTGTGAATGTGCTAATGTTCTTTGTTACCTTTATTAGGATGTCAGGACGAGGACGTGGTGGTAGGCGAGTTAGGCCTAGGAGGCAGGAGATGCGTATACCGAACGAGATTCCGGAGCAGCAGGAGGGTGTTGGTCAGGCCAATGTGGCCGAGCCAGTAGGTCAGCAGGCCATGGGCACCTTAGCCCGCGAGATGGCAGGAGCTTTGAGGGAATCCTTGGGCATTCTCAGAGCTGAAAATCAGGTCCAGCCCATGTTGCTAAGGCAGGGCCTTCATTTTTGAAGAGGGAGTTCTTCCGGTCTAACCCGGATGAGTTTGTGGTGATCTAAAAGAGCCACTTAAGGCGGATGAATGGCTCGAACAGATGACGAAGACGTTTGAAATGCTTGGCATCGAGGACGGGGCTTTGAAGGTGACCTTGGCATCTTTCCAGTTGAAGGGAGATGCGGGTCAGTGGTGGAAGTTCATGAGAGGTCGTGTAGGGGG
This sequence comes from Camellia japonica, assembly GCA_030407325.1. NCBI lineage: Eukaryota > Viridiplantae > Streptophyta > Magnoliopsida > Ericales > Theaceae > Camellia > Camellia japonica. Next base: position 4,174,495 of record JAPPVO010000007.1, read on the forward strand.
GACTTGGGAGGCTTTCGTAGATGCTTTCCAAGAGAAGTTCCTGTCTCCAGTTGTTAGAGAGAAGTTGAGGGATCAGTTCTGCCAGCTTAAGCAGCTGAGTTCATCAGTGGCCGAGTTTGAGGCCGCATTTACTAGTTTATCCAGGCTTGCACCTGAGCTTGTGGCGTCTGAAGAACGCCGTTGTCTGGAATTTGAGAAGAAGTTGAGACACGGTCTCAAGATGAGAGTTGGGAGGTCTATGACCCGGGATTATGGGCGCCTGGTGGATCCTGCGGCCCATATGGAGATTATGATGCAGGAGGAGGAGGAGAGACAGAGGGACTCCAAGAGGAGTCAGGATGGTCAGGGGGACGGTAGGAGGCAGAGGGGTTCTAACCCTCAGCAGTCCTAGGGTGCTTTTGCTAGATCTACCTTTCCAGTGCCGAGTGCAGGCTCTGGGAGAGGCAGTCAGGGAGACATCACCTGTTACAAATGTGGTCAGCTAGGCCACAAGTCTTCGGCTTGCCCGCAGAGGGGAGGAGGTCAGAGAGCAGCTTCATCTTCGGCTCGATCTCAGAACCGGAGTCAGGGCAGAGGCCAGCCGCTCTCTTGTTACTAGTGTGGTCAAGCGGGGCACCTGAAGAGATTTTGCCGCAGTTGGGTGGCATATCTGGTGCATCTGGGTTGAGACAGAGTTTTCAGCCAGCTTAGTCAATTCAGGCCTCGAGGGCCAATCAGAGGGCTTCATCGTCCCAGTCTGTGCAGCAGTCTTTTGCTCTGAGGGATGAGCAGGTAGATCAGGGGCCTACAGGGCGTGTGTATGCTGTTACCGCACATGATTTAGTACTGGCTCCATCTGTTGTGAGAGGTACCTTTTTGTTTTGCAACTCGGTTGCTAATGTGTTGATTGATACGGGTGCATCCCATTCTTTTATATCTGCTTCATTTGCATCTGTTTTGGGGTTGGAGTTAGCGCAGTTAGCATCTCCTATTTGTGTTGTATCACCTATTGGGGGTGAGTTAATTTTGAAACAGGGATGTCGGGGCTGTGATATAGAGGTTGCCGACCGCCGGCTCCTATTTTCTTTTGTAGTTATGGTTATGTCGGGTTTTGATATTATTTTGGGTATGGACTGGTTATCGTGATACTGGGCAGTTATTGATTGTTACAGCCAGAGGGTCACAGTATGTACCTTGAGTGGGGATTGTTTCCATTTCTTGGGGGATCGGGTTGGTAGTGTGTTGCCACCGGTGTATGATCCGCGAGGGCGGAGTGAGCTTAGTGGTCTTCTCGCTAGCTTTATGAGTAGTGAGTGTGATGAGACCCAGACCGTGTTGCCGAAAGTGGTTTGCGAGTATTCGGATGTTTTTCCCGAGGATCTTGTGAGTTTGCCACCACATCGAGAGATCGAGTTCTCTATTGATTTAGTGCCCGGCACGGCGCCGATTTCTATGGCACTTTATCATTTTGCCCCAGTCGAGTTGAGTAAGTTGAAGATTCAGCTCCAGGAATTGCTAGATAAGGGCTTTATTCACCCTAGTACTTCGCCGTTGGGAGCACCGACCCTCTTTGCTAAAAAGAAAGATGGTGCCTTGAGACTTTGTATCGATTACCGGAAATTGAATCGGGCTACGGTTAAGAATAAGTACCCTATGCCCCTTATTGATGATCTGTTTGACCAGTTGAAGGGGTCCCGTTGTTTCTCTAAGATAGACTTGAGATCGGGTTACCACTAGTTGAAGGTCAGGGAGGAGGATATTCCGAAGACGGCATTCCGTACGCGGTATGGCCACTGTGAGTTTCTGGTGATGCCATTTGGGCTCACCAATGCACCGGCAGTATTTATAGATTTGATGAACCAGATCTTCCGGGAATTCTTAGATCGTTTGTGGTCGTTTTCGTAGACGACATCTTGATTTATTCACCTTCGGAGGAGGGGCACGAGGAACACTTAAGAGTGGTGCTTGAGTTGCTTAGAGCCCATAGGCTGTATGCCAAGTTTGAGAAGTGTGAGTTCTGGCTAAGAGAGGTTAAATTCTTAGGCCATGTGGTTTCCGGGGAAGGGGTGTCTGTTGATACATCCAAGATAGAGGCAGTGCAAGATTGGGCACAGCCTAAGAGTGTTTTTGAGATCCGCAGTTTTCTGGGATTAGCTGGGTATTACCGCCGGTTTGTGAAAGATTTCTCCAGGCTAGCTTCGTCGTTGACTAGATTGACGCGGAAAGGGGTCAAATTTGTATGGAGTGAGACTTGTGAAAAGTCGTTCCAAGAGTTGAAAGTTAGATTGACCACCGCTCCGGTTTTGATTATTTCGGAGAGAGGTTTGGGGTATGCTGTTTATTGTGATGCTTCACGAGAGGGTTTGGGTTGTGTGTTGATGCAAGAGGGGAAAGTGGTAGCCTATGGTTCACGTCAGTTGAAAATACACGAGAGGAATTACCCTACACATGACCTAGAGCTAGCAGCAGTGATCTTTGCCTTGAAGATTTGGAGGCACTACCTTTATGGTGAAAGATTCGAGGTGTTTTCGGATCATAAGAGTTTAAAGTATCTGTTTACACAAAGAGACTTGAATTTGAGGCAGAGGAGGTGGATGGAGTTCATTGAGGACTACGATTTCGAGTTACACTATCACCCGGGAAAGGCCAATGTTGTGGCCGATGCCTTTAGTAGGAAATCCATTAGTGATGTAGCTTGTATAGCCATCCGGGAGTGGGAGATGTTGGGTGCACTTGGCGAGTTTGATTTGCTTCTGGGCGAATCCGTTGAGACTGCGGCCTTGTTTTCTGTTGTTGCGCAGCCTACACTTGTGACTCGAGTGTTAGAGAGAGAAGATCTCCAGTAGGAAGGTTGAGAAGGGTTTGACGGTGTATCCCGACCTGAGTGTGAGATACCGAGACCGTTTGTTTGTGCCGAAGTCTTGCCGAGAGGAGGTACTCCGAGAGTTTCACCATTCACGCCTTGCGATGCATCCGGGAGGCACCAAAATGTATCGTGATTTGGATCGCCAGTTTTGGTGGCGGGGTATGAACAAGGATGTGGCAGTCTTCGTATCGAAATGTCTTACTTGTCAGGAAATGAAGGCCGAGCATCAGAGGCCAACGGGTTTGTTACAACCCTTGTCTATTGCCGAGTGGAAGTGGGAACATGTCACTATGGACTTCGTTGTAGGTCTTCCGAGGACTCAGCGGGGTAGTGATGCTATTTGGGTGGTTGTAGACCGGTTGACTAAGTCGGCGCACTTTATCTTTATGCGCGTGAGAGATTCGGTAGATCATCTTGCCGACTTGTATATTCGAGACATAGTGAGGTTGCACGGGGTCCCAGTGTCGATCGTCTCAGATAGAGATCCACGTTTTACTGCTAGGTTATAGTAGAGTTTGCAAAGTGCCTTGGGCACTAGATTGACCTTTAGCACGGCTTATCATCCTCAGACTGACGGGCAGTCTGAACGTACTATTCAGATCCTTGAGGATATGCTTCGAGGTTGTGTCCTTGACTTTAGTGGGTCGTGGGAGGGGCACTTGCCCTTAGTGAAGTTTGCCTATAACAACAGTTTTCAGTCGAGTATCGGTATGGCACCGTTTGAGGCCTTGTACGGCCGACCGTGTAGGTCTCCAGTTTGTTGGGCCGAGGTGGGTGATGCACCTTTGTTGGGCCCGAAGTTGGTGAGGGAAACGACGGAGAAGGTTGAGCTTATCCGTAGGAGGCTTATGACAGCTCAGAGTTGCCAAAAGAGTTATGCCGACCGTAGGAAGAGGCCTTTGGCATTTGAGACGGGTGATCATGTTTTTCTAAAAATATCACCTAGGCGGGGTTTAATAAGGTTTGGGAAGAGTGGGAAGTTGTCCCCTCGGTTTATTGGTCCCTTTGAGATCCTTGAGAGGATTGGGGAGGTTGCGTACCATTTAGCTTTACCGCCACAGTTGTCCGGGGTGCATGACGTGTTTCATGTTAGTATGATTCGGAAGTACGAGCCGGATCCATCGCATATATTAGATTGGACCGACTTAGAGGTTGACGAGGATGCCTCGTATGAGGAGAGATCGGTGCGGGTCTTGGATAGGCGGGATCAAGTCTTGCGAGGTAAGACCATTCCTTGGTAAAGGTTTTGTGGAAACATCATAGAGTGGAGGAGGCCACTTGGGAACGTGAGTTGGAGGTTCGCGAGAAATATCCGGACTTGTTTGTTAATACATAATTATGTATTGGGAATTTTGTAATATTGATAAACTTTAAGAGCATTAAATATGTCTTAATTTGCAAAACAGTGTAAATGTTTTGGTTTATGGAAGTATTGTGGAACTTGCCTTGAAATGGAAGTTTATTTTAGCATTGTATATGTTAAAGGTGTTGTAGAAATGCAATTATGTTATTGGCATTGAATATGTTATGGAATTGTGAACCATGTACATTGAGAATTGTGGGGTTGAAAAAGATGCATGTTGATAATGCATGTTGGAACATTGTTGTAATTTGTCTCTTGAATAGAGATGGGGTGACTGGTAATGGGTCAAGATTCGAAATGTTGAATTGTTATATTGTTGATAATTGAAAAATCACAATTTTAAAACTTATGTTGCTAATTTCGGGGACGAAATTCCTTAAGGGGGGAAGGTTATAGCGATCCCGATTTTCCCTTTACTATTTAATTGTATTCCGGACTCGGTTCTGTGATTGATGGTTGTTGTCTGTGTTACATTTCCATCCTTTAACTCTTAGTAATTGAGTTTAGAATTGTTTTGGGCATGTTTCGAATAGGTGGGTTGAGTTTTGGTCTCAAGTGTGGTTGCCCAGGTTTTTGGTGATCCGCTCGAGCGGGTCCCTTTGCGCTCGAGCGGAGTTTGCACACTTTCAATATCTTGTGCGTCTGGAAAACTACTGCAGATGTGTTTTTCACGCTCGAGCGGGTCGTGCTCGAGCGGGTATCTTTGCGCTCGAGCGGGTGTTCAATGTCTGTAAAAGTTTTGGGTAGATGTAATCTACGCTCGAGCGGATTCCCTTTTTGCACTCGAGCGGGTGGTGTTTTGTTTTGTGCCTTGGCGCTTGAGCGGGTCCTTTTGCGCTCGAGCGGGTCAAATTTTTGTGTTTGACGCTCGAGCGTCCTGTTCTCCGCTCGAGCGGGTCATGCGTATATCAGATCTGGACTGTGATATTTTAAATCACTTTTTACACACTCTCTCTCTCTCTCTCTCTCTTACTTTTCAAAACCTCCATTGGAGAGCTCCTCTCTCTAAAAGCACAACTTCTCTCTAGGGTTTGATCTAGTAGGAGTGATCTTCTATCCTTGGGCCTTTGTAAAAAGTGTGGAGATCGTTGAGGGCTACATTTTGATCCGAGAATATTGGGGTTTGGAGCATTTCGAATTTCTTCACCTTCTTCCTTTGAGCTCCGAATTTGAGGTAGGGATAACTACTCATTTTTATGAGCTTTAACCTAGATGTTGAACTTTTTGTATAAATGATTTGATTTAGGAAATTTAGGGTTTGAGATGTATCATATTGGAAAAAGGGGTTTTGTTCTTTTGATTCAAACATATGTGTTTTGGGTTTAAAAAGGAGGTTATTGATTGTTGTTGATAATATTTGGACCCTTGGGTCAATGTTGAGAAAAGCGGAAAAATGCCATGTTTGGATATATTTGGGTCATTAGTGTAATTAATGACATTTATTATGGAAATAATGAAATTGGCTCATTATGAGGTAGAATGGTGGAGTTGGATTCATTAATCACTCACCTTTGAAAATGTTGATAAACTATCTGTTGATGCATTTATTATCTGTTTAGAAATAAATTGCTTTGAGCTATCGATGGAGGATAGTCTTGATTGTTGTAGACAATGCATGATGATTAGGTGAACTAAAACTAATCAATTGGTTATATCATCGAGTATTACGGTTGGAATAATATATCAAACTTATGTATTGATTGACGTTGTATATGATATGTGTTTATATACATTGTTTTGTGTGGGAGGAGATAGGGGATGTACTCTACGGTTTAGGGGAAGATAGGGGATGGACTCCTAAACCGGATATTATTTGGGAGGAGATAGGGGATAGACTTCATTGATACAGCAAATATGTGTATCTATTGAAGTATTGATACAGCGAATATGTGTATTTATTGTGAAGTATGGAAGTGTTTTATGTGTTATTGATACAGCGAATTTGTGTATCTATTGTGAAGTATGGAAGTATTGTTGATATGAGATGCAATCTCACCCAAATCGTTTGGCCAGGTTCTGAGCCACGGTTATGAATTGAGAATTAGATAAGTAATGGAAAATGAAATGAAACATGGACATATTAGTTATGGAATTGAAATGTGTTATAAGTTGGCATATATGAGTTAAACATTTATCGAATGCTAATGTCTTAGTTATTGCTCATATTATGTTTAGCATATCTCTACTGGGCGTTGGTTTACCCTATATGGGACATCATTTTCAGGTTCAGGTATTATGCCGCCTCCGAGGTCTTAGCTTGGATGGTTGTGGGAGTTGAAGACTCTCTTGTTTATTTTTGGTGATTATTTTGTGTATTACATGTAAATCAAGCCAAGGGCTTATTTTGTATTTTGAGTTAGTACTCTCTTTTTGTAACCAAGTGTTGGCTTGGAAAGTTGTAAGCCCGTGGGGCATTTACTTTTGATGTCAACATGTAATACTTTTGTAATGAATACTCTGATGAATGAAATTATGCTTTATTCTCTTATGTCTAAGCATGTCAAGATTGTATGATATATGGATTTATTTTAAGGGCGTTACAGAAGTTACTAAGTATTGAATAATTATTTGTATTGTCCATATTTTTATTAACTTGTTACCTTTGAAGGTTTGTCCAGTGTAAAGGGCAGCATATGATATATAATTGATCTAGTCACGGGACAAAAATATCTGAACGATCAGTTTATGACTAGATGTTACTATGTTTTCTGTAGGCAAATAGAATAGGTTTCATGTCTACTAATAGATGTTACTCTGCCACAGCTGCAGTACAAGTAGGGAAGGTTAATGATATTGTTTCGGATATTCCTTGGTTTTGTCTCCTTAAAATAGTATCATTATGTCACGTTTTACTAGTAGGACCATGCATATACATTGCTGCTCTTTGTATTAATTTGCGTGTACAAATTTTGTACATTGGAGTTTGTCACCAGAACATTAAGCCTCAAAATCTTTTGTGTACATCAATGTACTTCTAAGTTATAAATATCAGCGCCCATGCCTATTCCTTATATGCCATTTCTCGCACCATATCAATAACATTTGCAGTTAAGAACTTGATTTTTTTGGGTAGGTGAATCCTCATACCCACCAACTTAAGCTATGCGATTTTGGAAGTGCTAAAGTTTTGGTATGTTATCGTTTATGTAATTATTTTTCTCTCCCTCTTGCTGGTAGTGCTATTTTTTTGGGGTGTTTTGGTTAGAATGCAGCTTGATTACTGATTTCTGGTAGGTAAAAGGAGAGCCCAATATTTCTTACAGTTGCTCTAGTTATTGTCGAGCACCTGAGCTAATATTTGGAGCAACGAAGTATACTACAGCTATTGACATCTGGTCTGCTGGTTGTGTTCTTGGGTTAGCTCCACAAACGTCTAAACTTGTGGTTATGTAAATTGGAAGATTAGTGGTAGGTGGCCTCGTTATTAAATGCATTTATTGTACACCTAATCATGCAGCAATTTAATTTGTAAATGTTTGATTGTGTACTTCCTTACAATTAGGACCACAAAATGGTTTTATTCTGCTTATGTATTTGTTATGTTCCTTGTTTTTGAGGGGCTTCTTCTCAATATCCTTTGGCACCCATGATAGAGATAGGAAGTAGTTAGCTAAAATATATTGATTGATTGCTTAAAACAGGTTCACAACTGAGAGCTTTTTATCTCTATACTTCTTGAGCTTTTATCTCTAAAATTTTATTAAAGCCCATAGAATGTCATTTTGCACACACTGTGGATTGCTCTTGTTCTGAAATTTAGTGCTGTTTACACACACACACAAAAATTGCTTATGCAAATTTGTTAGTGGTAACAATGAATATGTATATATGCATGTTTCTCCACAATTCTGTTTGCTTTCGATTTCCTTTTCTGCACTAGTTTCTTTGATTTGTTGTGGTATCTTGTAATTGTGTTATCTGAGAAAGATTTCATTTGAAATTTAGATTGTTGTGTTTGGGTTTATGATATTCATAAATGAGTTCAAACTACAGGTTCTTGAAAGCAAGGAAGTTTGATATTGAAAAAGCAAAGCACATGTGGCTGAAATGTTCCAATGGAGAAAAGATTTTGGTGTTGACACTATTATCAAGGTAATTACATTGGACATTTTGCCTTGGATTTGTTGTGTGGGCTCTCCATATTGTTTTTTGCCGTGGATTTGAATTAATCTATGTTTTACTTGTTGATTTTTTTCATTAGGATTTTGAATTTAAAATGAAGTTTTTAAGTATTACCCACATGGTAATCACGATGTAGATAGGGAGGGAAGACCTGTCTATATTGAAAGATTGGGAAAAGTTGATCCAAACAAACTTAAGCAAGTTACCATAATGGATCGGTATATAAAATACCATGTCAGGGAATTTGGGAAAAACTTTGCAATTAAGCTTCTTGCTTGTACTGTTGCTGCAAAAAAGCATATAGATTCAAGTACAACAATCTTAGATGTTCAAGGGGTGGTATGTGGCCTCCTGTGTTTTCCTAATTTTGACATGCTAATAATGGTGTCTAAAAGAACTTTTTCGTGATTTCTAGTTGTAATAACTTTCACATATGGCTTCAATTTTGAGACTCAAATGCAATGGCTTCAATTTTGAGTGCTTAATGTTACACCTTTTTCATTATTATTTTTTTTTTGCGATGGTAACAAGATGGTTGCCAAAAACCATGTTAGCATTTTTCTTTGTTTTTTGCGACGGCAAAATAGCGGTCGCCATAAGTAGTTTAGATGGTCGCAAATAATTTGCGACCGTTGCTTTGCCGTCGCAAAAAGTATTTGCCACCCCACATTCGCGACCCCTATTTACCGTCGCATGGGCCATCGCAAAAGGTCTTTTGCGACTGTATTTTTATTATTTGCGACGGCTTGTAACGGTCGCAAAAACTACTTTTTTTAGTAGTGGCGGTTATTGTTTTGTGAAGTAGAGCATTGTAGTTGTTGCGAGCTTTGTTATCAGAATCTTACGATTCGCGATTCAATTCACGATTCGATTTATCATTTTTGTAAAATCGATACGAATCTATAGGTGAATCTATTAGCGGAGGCAAAGAAGGACGAGGGGGTTCACGTGCCCCCCCTAAGTTTTGAGAATTTTTTTTTGGGGTCATTTGTCATATATAAAATGTATTTTTTTTTTCCTTTACATGTTTTTTGGTTAAGGATTTATTGTATTATTCATAACAAGTAATTATTTAATACTTTAAGAGCATTGTGTGATATTATTTATATAATAGTTTAGACCAATAGTATAGCGAAAAATCTTATAGATTTGATATACAATCCTAGTTGGTAGCTTGAAAAAAAGGAAGGCTCAAATGGCCCGAGTCCAAATGATGTTGTTTGGGTTTTTTTTTCCCTCTTCTTTCTCGTTTTTCTGATTTTCTAAAGATGAAGGTGAAGAAGAAGAAGAAGAAGAAGAAGAAAGAGAGAGAATCAACACATCATCATCTTCAACAACATCAACACAGAGAGACAGAATCAACATCTTCATCAACACATCATCATCATCATCTTCATCAACACACCATCATCATAATCTTCATCAACATCATCATCAACAACACCTTTATCATCTTCATCATCATCATCAACAAAAAAAAAAAAAAATTCCCCTTTATCCTCAGATCCAGATCTACTAGAAAGGGGGAAAAAAAAAAAAAGTAGAGAAAACAGAGAGGCGATACCCACCGGCAGAGAGAGACCGCCATCACCGTCGATCTTCCTTCTCTTCCTCCTCCGTCATTACCACCATCGCCTCTTCTCTCTTCCTCTTCTCTTCTCTCTCTCTCTCCCCTCTTCTCTTCCCTCTGTTTGTATTTGAAAGCAAGAGAAAGAAAAGAAAGGAAAAAAAAAACCAAAACGACGTCGTTTTGGGTATTTAGGCCAATTTCGAGCAACAAAATATTATTCTTTGATATAATGAACTCATTATTTTCAAGCAGTTGACAGACTGCTTAGTGTGATTTGTGATTTCTCATACTTTGAGCATCACGTAGGCAATGCTATATGGTATTCTAAGACTGTTTAATAATTTTTATTCAAAACACATCATTTATAAGCAATGTCATCTCTTTAATATTTTTCTATCAAATAAAAATTAAATAGATTTTATAATAATTTGTGTTATAAACGATGTGTTTTTATTTTCTAAAATTAAGAATTTTGATCCATAATTTTTTGTGCTAAAATTACAAACTTACATCACCATCCCGCACCGAGCTATTCTACACTATTATAGAATTTTAATTTGTTCATATTAATAATGAATATGTAATTTTTTATACTTAAATTTAGCTCATAAAATTATTATTATCTTAATGTTCGTCATGATTTTTTTTTTAAAATAAAAAATTATAATTAATAGTGTCCCCTCTAACTCAATTTCCTGGCTCCGTCACTGGGTGAATCTATTTTGAAAGTGAATCTAGTGTATCGCATGATTCACGATTTGATTTACTTTTTACGAGTCATACAATTTTTGAAATTATTGTGTTCGACATATTTTCAATTCTTTTTTTCTCTATCTTTTTAGTGAAAATGACATAATACAACTTGTAATAGTGTTTAATACCAAAATAACTAATATATATATATATATATATATATGATATTTTGTTATTTTTGTGATCATGAAATTTTTAATAGGATCTAATCAAATTCAGTCAAACTCAATATGTTTTTAACCTTTCTTCCTTTTGTTCCTCTTTAAAAAATCATAATATATCTTCTAAAGATATTTAAGATTAAAGTTACGCTATGAATTAACTATTGGTATTTTATTAAATTGAATATAATTAAATATTTCATGTTTGAGGTCAGTTATACATTTTAAAATGTTTTAGTCTTTAAAATAAAAGATTCTTCTTTCTTATTATTTGCTATTTATGTATGCTTATTGGCCAAATATCAATATCGTTGCTAATTATTGTTACTTTGGAAATTGATAGTTTGTCTATTTGGTTATTATCTTTATTAAAAACAGTTGATAAGAAATATCTAAAAAAGAAAAAAGGTAAGATGGTGATCTTACATATACCTATTAAACTACGTGATTATTATTCAAAATAATATTTTCATTTATTTAAATCTAAATATTTCATATTCATAAGACATATTTAATATCTAAATATATAGATATATAGATATATGTTTTAAAGTAATTTAGAGAAAGTGACCAAATTTTTACGATTCGATTCGATTCGATTCGCGATTCAGTACGAAAGCATTTCGATTCATGATACGAATCCCAATTAACAACTATGATAGTGAGTAAAATAGTGTCAGGTAGTTGAGAATGATGGTAGATGCAATAAAAGAATTGCCACCACCATCACCACTACTCTACTACCACCATTTGTTTTTGATCGGCCACCGCCCCACTCTTGATGTTATCGGCTAGGGGTGGACATCAATTGGGTCGGGCCAGGCTGGGCTGGATTTGTATATAAGAATTTGATGGGCCACTGCCCCACCCTTGTAGTTACCAAGTGTAGACATCAACAGGGAATGGGCTGATTTGCATAGAAAAAATGTGTAATGTCGAGTTCAACTTGCAGTTACTGATTATATATGGGCATCAATATGGCCGATTCGGGCGGGCTGGATTTGTATGAGAAAAATGTGTGATGTCAAGTTTGACTTGATTTTAAGACTGTTTTTGAATTAAACCGAGTGAGAATTTGTGGAAGAAATAATAAAAGGAAAAAATAAAAAAAAAGTTTCTGTTTCATTCACTTTTCCTTTAATTTTAATTTTAATTTTTTTTTTTTACAATTTTCTACTCAAATCCTTAAATACAAATTTTTTAAACCTCAATTTAGCCAATTTAATAATTATTTGAATTTGAGCCATTAATAAAATCTAAAAGTAAATGAAATTGAACCTTTTAATTTAATAAATGTTTGAATTTAAGCACAAAAAAGAAGCATATATATATTTAATTATTATTTCTTTTATGTTATTGTGTAACTATAGTGGGTGTTTGGGAAGTGGGTTTTTATATAAGTTTTTTTAGGGGTTGTTTGGGATGATTTAAATAAGTGCACTTTTTAACTTTTTATGAAATATGGGTTGGGTTTGAAGTGATGTGTTAAAGAGATGATGTGACTTAAATAAGATGATGCGACTTAAATAGGATAGTGACTTTTTGACTTTTTTCAAATATGCCAAACCAGCTCTTAGTTTTAGATATTATTAGAGAATTTTTTTATTTTTATTTGGGAAGATAGTTAGGTTTTTTTGTGGTTGGATGTGATATTTGTGAGAGAAAAAATGAAATGATTATAAGGTTGGATGTGATATTTTGTTTGGATTTGTTTTTTTTTTGTTTTGCAAAAACTTTGTCTTTTAGTGGAAAAAATAAAAAAAAACCCAAACCCAAAACTTGCCAAACACCGCCATAATGTATGAATTAAAGTTAATATTTTATAAATGATGAAACCCAATGTAGACACCTCATTTTTGACCGCCCGCAAGACTTGGGCGCTTTATTCTGAGCACTCGATGATGAAAATTACGTTGTCAATGGTTCGAATTCTCAACGAAGGAATCCGGTTTTTAGCTCTAAATAATCCCAACCTTCCATACCCACATTGTTTTACCTCAGAAATCCATCTTTTAGCACTGTGCCAACCTACACTGGGCCTAAAACAGAGGAACAGGGGAGCCACATTAGGGCCCGGTCGGACGTGCCTCATTTGGGATGGCCGTGGCCATTTGGGGCCGACCGTGCCTTTTAGGCAATAAACACTGTTCTAGGAGGGAATCTGCCAACTGTCTATTTTTGAAGATATTTGTGACCTATTTGGCTCAAATTCTATAAATATGAGCTAATATCTCTGTTTTGAGGGTTAGAAAATTTTCCAAGAGTGTAAAAGATCTTTGAGAGCTCATTTTTCCTTAGCAAGCTATCTTTGAGCAAGCTTATCATCCTTGAACTATATCCATACATCATATACACCCTTAGAGCTAAACTTTGGAGTCTTGGTTGAGCCTTGAGAATAATAATTTGAAAGTGCTCTAGGATCAAGTTTGGTTTACAACCAAAGCTTGCTCTCTTCAAGAGGTATAAGCTTGTCACCTTTTTCATTGTTTTCATTTCAATCCTTTTTCATCTTTGTCACGACCCAAACCCGCCCCTATGGGTTTAGCACCGTAACCGGCCAGAAATCCGAGATTACCGAAGGCTTACTGAACAGTAATACAGTAATACAGAGTACAGGGGCTTGGCGGAAGCCAAAACAGTAAATAAACAATGTCCAATGAGCTGTGACAGTCTGTATGCCAAAAAGATTTTTCATACATTTATATATGAAAAGTATACAAAACATTTACAAACATTCAGAACAGGGATCAAGTCCCTATTAACCAGTACAGTGCAGTCTATACAGTCTATACAGTAAACAAAACAGTACAGGAGGGGGGAAAAACTAAACACCCCTAAGCCTTAGCTTGGCAGGCTCGGAACCTCGCAGTGAGGCACATTGGTTGGCTTGACAAAACTGGAGTTTACCCCGACGCTTCTAGCTTTGATCCGGTGCCGGTACACCTACATATATATATGAGCAGTGAGCTAAAGCCCAGTGAATAACATAATGCGTAAAGAGGTTTAGAATGGATGTCCTTACAGTAATGAAAACAGTTCATTTAATCAGTATTTCAGTCTTTCAGTCAATCAGTCATATGTGGTACATCCATTAGCATAACAGTACAGTAAGCAGTAGGTCTTAAAGACCGAATAGTAATGATGGCCATCAATCAGTAAACAGTAGTGATTCCACGAGGGAACCGACAGAGATCTTTGAAACAGTAACAGTAAACAGTAGGTGCTAAGGATGCCACAGTACAGTTCAGAATATAGGACATACATTCATTCAGTAAAGAATATCAGTTCAGTAAACAGTTCAGTTTAACATTCAGAAGATAATCATTTTGAACATATCTTTACACAATTGTTACTCACAGAGTTCTGGGCTACAATAGGCTAGAGCGTCCTCAAAATGCCAACCCTACACAGTTTACAGATTGAACACACACTAAGCTATAGGGGTGTGCATAATACCGCCGAAACTGCCGAAACCGCCAAAACCGCACCGAGCCGCACCGCCAAGGCAAATTCGTTGTTATTTGCCAATCGAACCGCCGGTTTTTGTAAGAAAAATGGCAAATTCTAGTGACACTTTTATCAATCCGCCGGTTTCTATTTTTTTTCCAAACCGCACCGACCCGCACCGCTATTAAATCATGTTTTATAAGATTCTAAAAATTCTTTTTTACTTAAGTTTGCTTGTTGTTCTATACCTTAGAATATAGTATTACATTCCTGCTTGAGGAGAATTCAAGATGTCAGTAATCCAAAATAAAGTTGGATTCCAATTCACTTTTCAATCTTTTTTTTTTCTGGCCATGTTGCAAACTTGCATCAGCTCACTTTTCAATCTAAATACTTTTCAATAGCAAACATTTTCAATATATTGTAAACCTTGAATGATATTTATTTTATGTATTGTATTTGATCATTGTAGCTTCCACAGATGCTTGTAATGAACTGATGGCATAGTCGTTGATATTATCATGTTGTTGCTACACTTGCTGCATCAGAAGAAAGCTTCGCAAGATGCTTAACATCACGGTACCTCTCGTCTTTTTTTTACTCTTTGATTTAAGTTTTGTAATTTGAATTATATTTTTTATAAACCGCCAATCCGCCCGAACCGCCAAGGCAAATCCGCCATTATTTGCCAACTGAACCGCCGGTTTTTGATAAGGAAAATGACAAATTCTAGTGACACTTTTATCAATCCGCCACCCGCCATACGGTTTCTATTTTTCTCTCAAACCGCACCGACCCGCACCGCGCACACCCCTACTAAGCTACACAGTTGGGAAAGATAATAACTTAATCCCTAATTTGCCTCGGTGTGTTCTACATCTATATCCTCATTAAGATGCCTTAAACTAGGCCTAAGAATGCCTAGGATGAAATGAGGATGCAAAGATGCACTTAGAAAACACTTTACAAAATTTGCTGAAAACAGGGGTCTCGCTCGAGCAAGGATTCCTTCGCTCGAGCGGACATGTAGACAAAGGAGCTCCGCTCGAGTGTGAATTCCGTCGCTCGAGCGGACTGTGTGCTACAGTAAAAATACTGGATGCTCAGAATTTACGCTCGATGCTCGCTCGAGCGTGAGACACAGCTCTTCGCTCGAGCGTAGGTCCCTTTGCTCGAGCGTACGCCTGCGCGCACCAAGATTCTGAGAGCTTGAAATTTACGCTCGAGCCATCATTCCTTCGCTCGAGCGTAGCTCAGAGTAAACGATGGTCGCTCGAGCGTAGAATCCTTCACTCGAGTGAAGAAGCCAAATCTGGAATTTCCAGATTTGCCTCCCAAGCTCAAACCAAGCATTCTACAGCTCTAAACTCGACCTCTTGGGCCCAAATTCTGGAAAACACAACTAAGCTCAATATACAACAAGTTTCAAAGCTCAATTTGTGAATTTAAAGCCCAAGGGTGAGTCAATTCAAACTCAATTTCAACCTAAATACATGAACATGATGAACATGCAAACATGCATGAATTCAAATCATTTCAAAGCCTCAATTTGATGCTCTAGTGAGCCAATTGTTCCAAAAACAAGTTGAAAACATGGACCATTGCAAAATTATGAACATGCATGTACCATTTCATGAAGGACAACTTCAAAACTTCAAATTAAAGGCATGCATGCATGAGCTAGACTCCAATTTAACATATATGGACCAATTCAAGGGTCAAATCACTAAGGATACAAGAGCTAGGCATGAACAAGCTTAAACACAACAATGAGAGGTTAAATTCCTTACCTAGAGTTTCAATTACAAGGTGAGGAAGCTTAATTTGCAACCTATGTTCCAATTCCTTCAATTATCAAGCAATTTACAAGCACAATTTGAAATGAAATCAACTCCTCAAGTTTCTCTCTCTCTATGGTCGGTTGAGCTCAATGAAATGGCTGAAGGATTTGTTTTGTTTGAGTGTAAAAGGCTCAAAAATGTTATAATAAGGGCCCACTCACAATGGCATTTCCGCAAATAAGTCCAACAATGCAATTTAACTTATTTTAATCTAATTTAATCGTACCAAATAAATTTTCAGATAATTACACCATAAATTCACATAAATTATGATGATCACAAAATACTAATCGATTTCGGGTTCGGCCGCCGATAGGGCCTTCAATTAACAGTTTTAAACATAAAAACATGAACAGATAATCAAATAGTCAAACAGATAGAATGCAATTCAAACAGATATAAATATTCAATCGATTCAGTTCAGATTTCAGTCAGTCAGTTCAGTAATCCAGTCAGTTCAATTACCAATCATAATCATTCTCAGTTTAGCAGTAATCGATAATTAATCAGTGATCAGTGATGAGGGTTATTACAATCTTGTTCTTGTGTTTTTGTACTGTTTTGGATCCATTTCAAGTGTTGGAACTTGGGGTTGAATAGCTACCAAAGGTAGAGAGGCTTAACACCCTTTCTTGCACCTTATTTCATAGCTCATCTCATTTGTTTTACCACTATTTTCTTGGCTTACAAACTGATTTTCAAAGTTTAAAAGGGCTAAAAAAATTGGTTTAGAAGTCCAAAAAGTTGAGGGGTTAGCCACCCCTCCTTAGTCTTACTTACTAGTTTTGTATCTCTTTATTTTTTGCTTTCTTTTGCACTCTTTTAAAACTTACTTTTAACTACTGTGTTTTGTATGTTGGGGGGCTATTTTAGGGATGCTTAAATTTATTTAATTAGTTTATGCTTTGAATATCTTGCTTGTTGTGTTGTAAGTCCTCATGACTTTGGTTGTTTAGGCCTTAGACACCGAGTCATTCGAGTTGATAGCCTTCTTTACTTAGTTTTCATATAAAGAGTCTCATTTTAATAATCAACTTCGCATACTCATTTCTGTACTCTCCCTCATTTCTTGGTTTTCTTTGTTTGAGAGTTGTTTCAACCAAGTGTTGTTTAAACTTGAGAAAGAGACCCTTCCATGCTTAATGGTTTAATCTCTTCGGAGGTTCATTACCAAGACATTACATCTCTCTCATGCCAAAAACAACCGCTTGTTTGGCACTTCTCTCCTTTTAGTGGACTTAATTCTCATTTTTGGACTAAATGATTAAAGAAATGGAAAAGTAAGATAAAATCGGCCTAAAATTGATTAAATTGACGTAAAAAGGACTAATAAAATTGGTTGGATTCAGTCGGACATTATACTGAATCTGTAGCTTCTAGAGTCATCGCATACTAATCCGTGGTGTTTGATGATTCTTAAAGCGTGTCTACCTCCCCCCTTGAAGTATTTCATGATAAGAAAGAGGTGTGGTTGTTTTTCATTGCATTTATTATTTTTTTTGTCCAAATGTGTCCAAAACCATCACGCAATCAACTTGCGACCATTGATGGTTTGGGAACCGAACCCGCTCCTCTCTTGAGTACCTCTATGATAGAAAAGAGCAAAAAGGACAAACATGGCTTAGGAATGCTCTGTCTGCTTTGTTTTCATCTCAGAGCACAAAAACATTTTTCTACAAAAAAATAGGGACGGCCGGATTTGTTTGGGCTCGACCAGGTCTCATTGTGGGCCCGCGGGGCTCCAATGTATGGTAAACAAAGCACTTTTGGTTGGAACAAAGAGCAGCGGCTGAGGGTGAAACATAACAGTTTCCCAAGAAGCAGATAGAGTAATTTCTGAGGATTGTCTTTGTCAGCGCGCATGGGATCTTTGTTCATTCTTTACATATTATTGTTGTAATAAATTAGGTAATTATTCGTTAGGATTTGTAATTAATTAGAACATTCAGACCCTCCTGCGCGAGGGCAAATATGTAATAATTTGTGTATGTCTTCCAACCTCCATTTCTTTCTCCCTTTTATTTATCCGCTTACCGTGGTTGTATAGCATCATGTTTTAATTAGCATTTTTCATGACTTGCATCCATTCATCTTGCATGCATAAGGGTTCGGCTCATCATACTAATCAATGTCAATTTCAAATTCCTTATTCGAATACATGCTTTGTCGCATGCCTTGAATTGACTCACATGCCATGCTAATAGCCTAGTAGTTGCATTTTGTATGTGTTGCATTAGTCACTTGCATATTAGAGCATGCATTTTTTCTAATTGTTTTATTTCTTTTGGCTTGCCTCGAAGTACTAATTGAGCATTTTCCGCTTTAGCATATTGCATGTATGTTCGTGTTGCCATATCAAGCATATTTACCATGAGGCTAAGTGCTTAGTTGATATACCCATTTGAATGGTAGTGAATGGAGGCTTTTTCGCTTAAGTTGTGATGATTTGATTAATGCACATATGAGATCACTTTTCCGAGTGGTACATATTTGAACACTTTAACATGAAATCAAAATATTTCAAATTGGGCAAGATAGTCTATACTTGTGTACATCACATAGTAAAGATAGCATAATAATCGGAACAAGAGCATATACCTATACATATAAATCACATCATGATTAGTAGAGGCTGATCTTTGATCGGGTGAATGGGGTGCTCAATTCATGACCTTCCCATTTCATACCTAAGTTCCCGAGTCGAGTTACTTTGGTGATGACGGAGTAATGGCCTTTGGCACGAGTCACGGGTTTCCTAAATTTTTCAAAAATATTTAGGTAGCGACTCTAAAATCTGGAAATGCAGCTCATTTTTGGCATTTTGATTCAAAATCGATTTTCTAGAGATTTGCCAAATTTGGACTCATTTGTGTTTATCTATTTCACATTGCACTTATGAATTCAGATTCAGAACCATGAGAGTCCAAATTGTAGGGCTAGTCATATCCGAGAAAAGCATGAAAAGCAAGCTACACCTAGGCATAATTCCATTGACAACACAAAAAAATAAATATGCTTAAAATCCTAGTCAACCCAACTCTATTGGTCAAAATTTTGTCTTTAAACCTTAGAAATATCAAGTTTAAACGGATGACTCAAGTTATTTTTAAATTTAAAAGGTGCAAATAAACCCGACTTAAAAGTTTGAAAAAAAATTATAAAATTATAAATTTCAAATTTAAGGTCACATTTATTTGGCGGATTAAGTTGAATGAGATTATTAGTGAAAGAATGGTTAGTGAAAAGATCGTTAATGTAGGGATTGTTAGTGAGCGAATTAAATAAAAGTATATTTGTTATGATTATAGCGTGAGAGATAATTAGTGATGAGATTGTTAAATTATTTTTATATAAAATAAATAAATAAATTATTTATATATTAAAAAAAAACTAAAACAAATATTAAAACAAACATGGGCACTTGGTTACAAAAATAAATTTTTTATATAAAATAGACTTAATTCCCTCTCTATTTTTCTAATCCCACCCAAAATCCAGTCAAGCTAATCCCCCTGTTGAGGGGGATTATTAAGCCCCTCGGATTATTACTCTCCCCTCTCAAATCATCACTAAACAAGCTATGGGTGAGACCCACAACCATATAGCACTCCAATCCCCCCTCCCACACTGATAAACAAGCATAGCCTAAGTTGTTTTGTTACATATCAAATGGTCAGATTAAATTAAATCCTTAAAATAAATTTTGAACTTTAAAGTTTTTTTTCTACATATTTACTGTTAAATTGTATTCAATGCTTAAATTTAAGTACTTAATATTCAATTTTTTGTATTTAAATTTAAATTAATCAATAAACATGATTGATAAAGATAATTTTATTAACAATGAACCAAAATAATTAAATTTTTAATACATCATATATATAAGTAGTGTTTTTCTTTTTTGTGACAAATTCCAAAGTCTTATTTTTTTTTAAAAAAAGCCATATCATTATGCATTTTCAATTTACATATAAAATTCTACACAAACCTAAACCCAATTTAAATCATTCTAACTTTATCTATTTTATATGAACTCTATTTGGGAAATACTACCTATTTTATATATGGATTCTATTTGAAAAATATTTATTTTCCATATATTTTTCATTGTAAATTCACAATCCAATACCAATTTTATATGGACTTTCACAAACTCGATTTGAGTTTTACATTTAATCTAACTACAAATTCTATATGGATTGTACTTTGATTGTACAAAAAATGATAAATAGTGTAGAGTATTATTAGAAAATAATGATTTATCGAAAATAATTGTGTATATTTAAGGCACCTATTGATGTTTCTTAAATAATTTTTAAATAATTTATAGTATTACTGATAATGCACCTTCATGAGCTCTGCCAGAAAATATATGCAAAAATAATTTGGCTGGAATAAAAATTTTGCAATTATTATAATGTGTCACATAATTAATTAGAACCCCTTTAAGAACTAAAATTATTAAGGTAATAGAGATTTTGTGCCTGATTCCCTTTGATGACACTGTTTATGATTTAAATTTATAATTTTTTATGCATCAATGTGAATAACTTTTGCGTTTTTACTGATATAAGCATAAATCCTACATTTGAGTCAACCAACCTTAAGCGTTTTTTCGTGTAATAAAATATTTAAATATTGTGATATAAAAATATTATAATAAATCATAATCAAACATCACTTGAAATATAATTAAAGACCTGATGCACCATTTTAGACATAACAAAAAAATATAAGAAATTAACAAAGACCTTTATAATTAATAATCAAAATAATACATCATAAGTTATAACCAAGTCATAAATTGTATATATATTATAGAATTTTCCGTTGTGTTTATTTTTTTTAGAAAAAAAAATATATTTTGATACAAGTGGAATTCATGATTTTTGGTAAATTTGGTTAACACAAGTGAATATTTGATTTCCAGTTGAGAATACATATTTTTTTTTTTTTAAATTTGAAAAAAATTATTTTTACGAGTCTATTTTACTTAGGATTGTACAGAGTGATAACAATTTTCATTAGTCATTAGTAAATCTATTTGTATTTGACTTTTACTTGTTAAAATTTTCTACACATAATGTATTAAGACTCAAAATTAATTTTGTATTTTAAAAATAAATTTATGTGCATCGCACAGATTACCTACTAATTTTAAGTATCAAAATCAAATCAACTAGATTCAAAATTGAATATGGAGGGTAAAAAGAGTTGCATAAGGGTGGAGAAAGGTGGTGTGAGGAATAGGGAAAGGAGTTAGGGCTTAGTGGGGCGCCAACGGCAATTAACGATAGTGAGGTTGAAACGATATCGGTCCCTAATCATAATTTCTTTGAGGGATATAATTGTAATTAAAAAAATTTAAAGAATAATGTGTAGTGAGATAATATATGATGTGCAAATAGAATCATCCAACTTTTTAAAGGTGTTTAACATTTTTCACACTAAATTTGTTATTGTTTCATATCATTGGGACACATTAAAAAAAAAAATTATTACCATTATTTTCTTTGTAATTATTTTTAAATAATGAATCAATCATAAGAATTCATATAAATCATGACATAAAATGATTGACCAACAAAAAAAAAAAAAAAAAGTAATATATGATTTTTTTGGCTTTTGGCTGAGCTCAAGGGTGGTTCACTCATACATATTGTATATAGGTAAATAAATAAGCCAATTTTTCATACTAACAAGTGTTGATCAATAGTACATATAAATTAATTATGTAAAGTAATTTGCAAAAGATTAATCATTCGTCCACTAAATTTGTTTAGCTTAAATTCGCTCAAATGAGTCTCTTCTCGAAAAGAGACTCCTGTGTGCGATGAATGTAAAAACTGAAAACAAATTAGTAGAAAGGGATTGAATGGTGCTCAGTGAAAGGAGAAGTCGTTTATAGAATGGGGCTCGTGGAGATACATCTTCCATGTTATAACAATCCCGGTTTTACCCCGACCTTTGTTGTATTCCGGACTCGGATTCCGTGATTGTATGTTGTTGTTTATGTCCGGTTTCCTTCCTTTAATTCTTTGAAATTGAGTTTTGGGACTTGTTGGGTGAGTTTGGAACAGGTTGGTTGTTAGTTGGTCTAGAATGTTGTTGCCCAGATTTTGGCTTCTTCGCTCGAGCGAGGCTTCTTGCACTCGAGCGAGCCTTGTGTAATCTGCTTCTTCGCTCGAGCGAGGAATCTTGCGCTCGAGCGAGAATTGAGAGTTCTCAGGTTTCCTTCCAAACGTAGCTTTTCTGGAGAGGAGGGAGTTCTTCGCTTGAGCGAGCTTGTGTTAGTTGTTCCTACGCTCAAGCGAGGCTTCTTGCGCTCGAGCGTGCGTTTGCGTTTGTGGCAGACCTAAAGCTTTGCATTCTATGCTCGAACGACTCTTTTTTCGCTTAAGCGAGGTCACTGTTGTGCCTGGTCGCTTGAGCGACGATTCTTTCGCTCTAGCGAGGACCGCGTATATCAGTTTGCAGCAACAATATTTTATATCACTTTTTGGTCTCTTTTTCACTCAAAACCCTAGCACAGCTCCATCTCTCTCTAAGATACTCTCTCTCTCTACAAATAACCCTAGATCTAAGCATCTCTCAACCCTAGTCCCTTTGTTAAAGTGTTGGAGCATCTCAAGGGCTTTCCTTTGATCTGAGCAAAACCGAATTTGGGGCATTTTTGAAGCTCTTCATCATCTCCTTTGAGCTTCTACTCTTGAGGTAGGGATATTATACACCTTGTTATGATGATTAACCTAGGTATTTGTCATTTTGAATGTATGAGAGGATTTGGGTGAAGTTTGGGTTGTGTTCCAAATTAAAAGAGGGGACTTCATGTTAGCCTATAAAATAACTTTAAGGCTTTGTGTATGAGGTTTCCTGATGTTGAAATGGTAAAATTTAGACATATGGGTTGATATTTTGGAATAGGGGGGAATTTGCCCTAGATTGGATTCAATAAATTATTTCATCTAAATAATGAAATTGTTATGGAAATCATGAAATTGGGAGGTTATGTGATTGAATGGTGTAGTTAGATTTGATAAATTACTCACCTATGGAAATTTGATAAATTATCTGTTAATAGATTTATTTATCTGTTTGGAATATCTGTTTGGGTTATCGGTGGAGGATATCTATGATTGTTGTAAAATCTGCATGAGGATTAGGAAGACTGAAACTAATCAATTGAATTGTCTCATTGAATATGACGGTTTGACTAGACCATTGAATACGTGATTTGATTAGTCATTGTATATGACAACGTGTTTAAATAAGTTGTATATGTATCATTGTTTTGGAGGAGATAGGGGATGGACTCCATTAAGAATTAAGTTGGCCGGAGTGTCCAGGGTGAAAGTCCCGAAATCTTATATATATATGGGTGGCGGTTCCCTCGAATGTGATTCCGTAAAATGGCAAGAAATAAAAGTGTTTGATAGATGAATGTATTGAAATGTGAATCAGTGAGTTGTAGTCTTATTTTGGTTGTTTTGATAATAATGAAGTTGATTAATAGATTTACCCGAAATGGATGAATGAAAAAGAATTGAGGTATTGGTTATCTATGTTGGATGGCCTTGGAAAGAATATGTATTGGTTAAGAATAATGCATGTTCATCTAATGCTTATATCTTAGTTAAATCTCATATATTGTTTTAGCATATATCTATTGGGTTTTGGCTCACCCTACTTGGAAAACCATTTTCAGGTACAAGTGACATGCCGTCTCCAAGGTCTTAGATTGGGAGGACGGGGTTGAAGGCTCCATTTTTGTTGTCTATATATTTACATGTTTTCTTCTTAAGCCGAGGGTTTTAATTGTAAAGAGCTTACGACTCTTACTTTTGTTGTAACCAAGTTATCTCTTGGAAAGATGTAAGCCCGTAGGGCATTTATCTTGTTGTTATTAATTAGAGTTACATGCTATAGTTTCAAGATGAATATTTATGAAAGTATAATGCATGTAATATCTTTTGTGATACAAACTCGGATGAATGAAATATAATGTTTCTATTATGTTTTTAGATCTTATAAATGGTTGGTTTGTATATTATTTTGAGGGTATTACACATTACCCTATAAAACACCAACTGGTGTCTTATCTCATCATAGCATTCAACACATCCCTCTTCACAAGGCAATTCAAAGTTAGGGATTAGGCAACTAGGTTCATTATTAGCAATCTAGCGGAGATGTTTCAAATTTTGAATCTAGTGAATAAGAGAAAATTGTATGAGCACGAAATAATCTTCTCGTATAATCTTGTTGATCAAGTTTGCATTCCTCCAAATGTCGTCGCTTTACTATCTAAAAACACAAACGTGAGCTAGCCGACGGGTGTGTGCCAGAGACCTCTCCGATGCCCAAGTCAACCAATAGACAATAGATACAAAAGTTCTGTGTATTTGAGAGTAAGAATTGTGATACCTGTCCATAGGTCCTGTTATGAGCTTTTATAAATTTCGCCTAGCATAATCCTAGCAGGACTCTAACTCTCCTTAGCAGAGCCCTCCTAGGAATCACACTCCCAAGGATAATATCTATCATGGTAACACCCTAAATATTGCAAGCTAAGTGAACTAGCTCAGATCTTTTACCTCGGTTGGTACTACAATCAACCGAGCTTCCCTGGTTCTGAGTTACTTTGGGTAGAGCCGCGGTAGCCATCATTACAAGAGGGCCCAATACCGAACTACACACAGCTCGGCCTTCTTCTTTGCTAACACCTCGGTCTACCCCAGGACTTGGCTCTAGTCGGTGCGGTCAAGACCCTGGAAGCACCTTTAACTAGCTTAATGCCTGGATGGCCTAGGATCGGGCTATCGTATTTCCAACCCCGGCCCATAGCTCGGTCCAAGTATCTAAAACATAGGGGACTTAGCTCGGCCCAATTTATCCACATAAATTACCCTCTCAAAAATAATATTAATTGTACTCTACATAATTAATTTATATGTACTATTGATCAGCACTTGTTAGTATGAAAAATTGACACATTTATTTACCTATATGTAAAAAGTGAAAATCGACTATTTTGATTGTTCAATGGTAGCAAAAATTTGTTCAACCAACAAGCATAATAAAATAAAATAAAAAACAAAATACAACTAATTTTTGAAAAAACTTCAAAAAAAATAATAATAAATCATATCAAAATACAATGTGAATGTTCAAAATTTAAAATTAACATACAACTAACCTTAAAAAAAACTAAACTCATACCAATGTGAATATTCACACTGTAACATAAAACAAAATTGAAAAAAAAAATGACTATTTCAATTGTTTAATGGTAAGAAAAAAAATAATTGTTCGAACAACAAGTATAGTAGCAAATAACCAATGATATGTGAACAATCACATATTGCAAAATATATAATTACGTCCATCTCTATATTTCAACACTTATTTTTCAGACTTTCAAACAATGTGCAATGTGAACACTCACACTGCCGGACAAAAAATAGAAACAATAGCAGTAATAGAATTAAAAATCCAAAAAAATGTCAACCACTCTAACAACAACAAAAAATATCATCTACATCTGCATCTTCATCATCATTTTTATCATTATCACTATCATTAACAATCTATGCAATTTCACTATTCTACCAATTCAAATCAAACCAAACTCACCTTTAAAGAATATGTTTGTAACAAAATTGATTGGATATAAACAGAATTTCGATTTACAACAATGAAGAACATAAAATTTCGAATACATAGCAACAATAGACAAACACATAGCTTCAAGCACAAAGTGACAATAGAGGAACCCAAAATTTCACCGCAATAATAGAGGAACATAATATTATTTCACTATCATGTGTAAACTAGAGTTTCTAAACTCTACTAAATAGAGAGTTTTGAAATCCTAGTACAATGAAACAATATCACAAATGTGAATGAAACTAATAAAAAAGAAAAACATGAATAATAGTGACTACCAAAATGAATGTAGCAACAAAAAAAAAAAATGTGTATATTCTTTTTCTATGTAATACCTACCAATAATAGACATAAATATATAATAATTTAACAAATAATATAAATAAAAAAAATTCCATAAAATAAAAATATAAATACATCAAACTAATTAGGTTGTAACTTTTCTACGTGGATTTATTAGATTAGAAGAGGATTCTTTACGTAACATTTTTTTCTTCAATAATTACCTTTTTAAATGTGAAAGTAAAAGAGTAGTAGACAGTACAACTACTTCTTGCCATTTAAGGTAAGTACGATATATGTATCTCTCTCTTATACTTGCCTTCTTTGGATTGGTGAGGCCTAGGGTTTCTTTTCATGGTTCACAAATTTTCATTCTCATTTTTTCTTCTCTCTGTCCTCTTCTTCATTTCCGGTTTCTGAAATTAATACCACGTTATCGATTTCCTCGATTCCAGAACACAAAATCAGGTATGTTGATTGAAATTCAATGATTAAAAAGTATTCAATTTTTGATTTGATGGTTTTGAGTTAAAGCTCTCGATTGTGTTGTGCTGAATCGTCTGATTTGCTGGTAAAATGGTCGGAAAGAAAGGAATTTGAGAACTTCTTGTTTGGTTACTGGGAAAATTGAAAGCTTTACTGAACTGAGTAATGCAATTGTTTCAAAATGAGATGTTGAGTGAAAAAGGTTCTCTCTTTTCTGCTTCTTGTTCTTTTTCTCAATTTTCTTGGTATCTAAAGAGTGCGCAAGGGTTAGATGTCACTGAAATGTGTTAGTTTAATAGATAATTTTACTGTGAGATTTTAATATGGCAATTTTGATTTATGTGTTTTAATTTTTGAATTTCCTCCCTCTGTCTATATGAATGTAAACACGCCATATATGACATTCTTTCTTGATTTCTTGTCATTACTGTGAATTGCTTTGTATGTTGGTGCTGTGTTTTTTAAAACTTTGAACTGGATTGGGTGCTCTGCCCTTAGAAAATTGTATAATTTGGCGTGGCTGTATCTTCCTCTTGAACTGTATGATTTTTTAAAATTTACCATAATCCATTTTGATTACTCTTGCTCTACAGTTTTTGGCTGGCAAATTATTTTTGCAGCAATCAAGAATATGATTGAATGAAGTTTGCTCAGACAGTATGGATGGAGTTGGTGACGAATTGGCTACAATTGATGCTGTGGATAACACACATCTTCAAAGCAAAGATGGTGAGTATTCACGGAAAGCAGACAATGCTGGTATGATGGAATCACATGAAATGATGATACCCAGTGAGCGTGAATGTCATGGGGGCTCGTCCCCTTCATTTACAACTATTTTAGAGGGCAAGAACCCAGACAGAGGTTGTGTGTCTGAACGTCCAAGTGCTAGTATTCATTGTGTGGATGATGCTGGGGTCATGGCTCAAGAGTTAACACTACAAAATTTTAAGAATGAAAGCATAGCTATAGTGAGTACCTCAAGCAATAGGGATGCTATAATATCGAATGCCTGGGAGGACGTTGGATACACAGTTTTTCCAGAATTATTGGGTCCAAAACCACCAGATGATGTTCACATTGATAACGTGGAACATGTACTGAATAATGAAAGCAAAGCTGTTGCAAGCAATCCATTAGCACCTCCTGGAGGTATCAGGACAAAAATTCTTTCTAAATCTGGGTTTTCTGAGTATTTTGTTAAGAATACCCTGAAAAGTAAGGGGGTTATATTTAAAGGTCCAGCTCGTGAAGGATTTGGTGCGGTGATTAGGGGCCAGACGGATTCCAAGGCTTCCAGTACTGCTATGGTAGCTTTTAATGCACCATTGAGTTCAAGTACTAAAACTGTTGTGCCTCCTTCTCATGATGTTGCCAGGCCTGGGCTGGGTCCCAGTCTCAATGCTTTTCATGATGGAGTCAGTCTGAGAGAATGGCTGAAAGCTGGGCAATATAAGGCAAATAAAGTCAATAGTTTTTATATATTTAGGCAGATTGTGGGTCTCGTGGATATCTCTCATGCTAAAGGAGTTGCCTTGCTAGACTTACGGCCGTCCTGCTTCAATTTGTTGCCATCAAATCAGGTTATATACCTTGGATCATATGTCCGGCATGAAACTGCAGAGAATTCTACAGATCAGGATAGTCTCCTCTCAGAAAATGATCGAAATGAGAAAAGGCCATTAGAACAGGCGATGCATCCTGCTGTTAGTGAGCGGATAAAGAAACAAAAGTTTGGGGAGAACCTGAACTTTATCAGACAGTGGCATCAGTTTCCATCAAGATCTAGCGTTAAAACTGCAACTGCTAATGATACTGATGTCAGTATTGCTGGGCCAAAGGATTCCTGGAATGAATTGAACAAAGAGCATAACCTGAGAAGAGAATACAAGAGTGAGAGCAACTACAGCAGGCTTACACCCCAACTGCGGTCTACTTATGCAAGTGACCCATTGGAAGAGAAGAAGTGGTATACCAGTCCTGAGGAGCTTAGCGGGAAGGGATGCACATTTTCATCAAATATCTACATTCTGGGGGTTTTACTCTTTGAGGTACAAGAAAAGCTTTCTTATGCTGAAAAAATGTGAGGTATTCAAACATGGTAATCTCAGCATAGCTAGGAATATGAATACATTTCCATCGACACTATTCAGTATCCTGCTTTCCCCTATATCTAATTTTACCATAGCATCGTGAACTAGAAATGTGTAGCAATCCTAGTTATCAAGGTCTTGACAAAAATTCCATCTATTATCCTTTTATTTTTGTATCATTAGGAATTTGGATTTTGTATACTTGAACATTATTTACTCTTCCTTGAATGGTGGATTGTGGAGGTATTGTAATTTTAGAAAGTCATTTAAGGGATAGCATTGGCATTGTTGCTTGGATTGTGATAATACAATGGTGTTGGGTTATATATTCCAAGAAACATATGCAGATTCTCTATGCTTTGCTCAATTAGTTGAATTGTCATTATGTTTAGGGACTATGCTAGTTTTTGGAGGGCTTTAGATAAAAAAATGGTTGAAATGATAGATATTGGCTTGACTAGTGGTGCAGTAAGAAGTTTTTAGAGCAACTTCTCAATGAACAAAAATCCTAAGTACCCCCCGTGTCATTCTCAATCATGGATCGTCCATATGAATAGCAACAGCTTAATGGTTCCTTAGAAGGTCTAGGCATTAATCCTGGTTCCTGGTTCATTTTGTTGAGATGGATCATAAACCATTGGATGATCTGTTTTTGGTAATGTTATTACTTCATGGCATTGAGTTGATGAGGGACAATAGCTGAAGATTTTCCACTTCCCTTATATTCTTTGTAGAGTTTTTGGTGGATTCATGTGTCCCTGTAGATAATAGAGTTTTCCTTTCCTATATGTACTGTGGATAAGGGAAGTTCCGCTTTTCTCTGGCTCTTTATACATTTTACTTATAAAAGAAATAGAAGAAGGAAGAAGAAGAAGAAGAGGAGGATGATATGGAAGATTCTTCTAATTTCGTATTTATATTCATTAAGAAAAAATAACTTTGTATTGTTTTGTGATAATTGTTGTTGTTCTCCCATTTTTGGTTCCTCTGAAGGGACTGAGTACACAAATTAATTTTTGGACTAATATGGGTTATCTCTTTCAGTTGCTTAGCCCTTTTCACTCTGAAAGGGAACTTGCTGCTGCCATGTCTGATCTGCATTATAGGATTCTTCCTCCAAACTTCCTGTCGAAGAATCCCAAGGAAGCTGGATTCTGTCTTTGGCTTCTTCATCCTGAACCTTCATTACGCCCGACAGCAAGGTAATACTGTCTTTAAACTTTTATTCTAGTCCAACTGTGAGATACGTTGTTCATTTTAGTTTTTCAGGGAAAGCTATCTCTAAATCAAAGTTAATACCTTTCACCTCTGAGAAGCCTTCTTTTGAGTTATGATGTCTGGATGTTAACGTTTCCCCTACAACTATGCAGTCAATAGGACTCCTGATTTTTTTTTGGGGAAGGTTAGCTTTGGCAGACTTAGAATGATGTGCCTGTGGCTTTTACCAGATAATTGAACAAGTAGTCTAAGAGGATAACCTTCCCAGATTGTAAATTTATCTTCTCTTGTATAGCTCAATTGTTGATTTCCCCTCCTCCCCTCCAACCTCCACCCACCCAAAAGATGAAGCCTAAAATGAAATAATGAACCCCTGCTAATTGTAACTGGGAATATCTTTAAAATTTAAGCTAAAAGTTACTTATTTAATAATTGTTGGAAGATATACATGGAAATAACTATAAACTTTGAAGCATAGGTTTGTTCTCAAAATTTGTATATTGAATGCTTGTCCATTCAAGAAAAATTCAGGTAGTAAGTTCAGGTGGTATTATTAATCAAACAATAAAACTTCAGGTGGTAACTTTGTCCTTGCCATGTTCATATTCAGTCTTAACCTGTCGTACATTAATGACCTCAAAATTGTGTTACTCTAGAATTCAACTAATTTTAATTCATATTTCATATTTTATTGGTGATCAAAAGGAATTACCAAACCTGTGTGGTCTACTCTTTGCCTTTTTTCTTTGGAACACCTCATAATCCCAAATTGAATCAAACAAAGTTGCAGGAGCAGTTACTTTCCCATTTTGATAAATAAAAATTAGCCAGATGATTCCCCCCGCCCATATAATACATTAATAAATAAAAATGTTTTCCATTTTGAAGAAACAAATCAAAATTAGCCAGATGATTCCCCCCGCCTATATAATATTGCCCAATGAGGGCACCTAATGCGCCCATCTCTCAAGATTGCTAGATATTCAAACATCACCATGTTATCAAGTCCGAATAGATATCTGCCTCATCTTTTATTTTTAAAGTTTGAATTTAACATTAGTCACCTAGCAAAAAACAAAAAGCATTTGACATTAGTCTCTTACATATTAATCCTTGAAATCAACTGACACTGTCATACAAAATCCTGGGTTTATAACTATTGGTCTATACCAGGGAAGTCCTGCAGTCTGATGTTATAAGTGGAGTTGAAGAATCATTTGGAGATAAGTTGTCATCATCAATAGACCAAGATGATGCTGAATCAGAGTTATTGTTACATTTCCTTTTTCCATTGGAAGAGCAAAAGCACAAGGACGCCTTGAAGCTAGTAGAAGAAATTAAGTACCTGGAAGCGGATATTGAAGAGGTACAAAGAAGGCAGACAAAAAAATCGTTAGTTCTTGCTTGCTCATCAAAGGAGTCTCTTCATCCAAGGGGAAGCGGGTTCTGTCACAGAGAACATT
Source organism: Camellia japonica (assembly GCA_030407325.1). Classification (NCBI taxonomy): domain Eukaryota; kingdom Viridiplantae; phylum Streptophyta; class Magnoliopsida; order Ericales; family Theaceae; genus Camellia; species Camellia japonica. The sequence goes on from JAPPVO010000007.1 coordinate 4,205,805, forward strand.
CAAGTTTTGAGGTACATTACCCTGTAGCTAATAATGAATTGAAGTTGATGAAGAATATCAGTCAGCTGGAAAGTGTTTACTTCTCCACGAGATCCAATATTCAGATTTCTAATAATGATGTGACCACACGTGCAAATAAGGAATTATTGAAAGATAGAGCCAACGGGTATCGGCCACAGAAGGATGAAGAGAAAAACAAACCCATTGATTGCCTAGGGGCCTTCTTCAGTGGTTTTTGCAAGTATGCTCGTTATAATAAGTTTGAAGTGCGTGGGATATTAAGGAATGGAGATTTCCATAATTCTGCAAATGTAATCTGCTCTTTGAGTTTTGATCGAGATCAGGATTATTTTGCTACTGCTGGGGTATCAAAGAAAATAAAGATATATGAGTTTGATGCACTCTTTAATGACGCTGTTGATATTCATTATCCGGCAATTGAGATGTTGAACAAATCAAGGCTCAGCTGCATTTGCTGGAATAGCTATATCAGGAACTATCTGGCTTCAACTGACTATGATGGCATAGTCAAGGTATGTATCTTTTGGCATTAGAGAATCTTTTTACTAAATACATCTTTTTTTTTTGGTCATAATTATCCATGGACCAACCCCAAGCTGAACAGTTCAACCTTTGTGCACAGAGATATTAGATGCAAAATTTGATTACTGAATCTGATGTTTCTCTTTAGTGGGAATATTCTTTGTCAACTATCACCTCTCCAATGCACCTATCTGCATTGGGTTCTAAATTCATAAGGATTGGTGGAGTGGGATTGGGCACGGCATTATTGAATCTTCAATCTTGTGTCTCAAATGGTTTTAAACTGAGTTAGTCATGCATATCCCTTGTTCTTCTTGTGATATGCCATATCCATTGTTGTCCTTGTGATATGCAAATGTTTCAGTCAATTGAAAAAAAATAGGCTGCTGCATCTTATCGTGATTAGACTTTACTCTCCTTTTTTTTTTTTTTTCCTTAGATTAAATTTAGGGCAAATTTCTCTTTTCCTCCTTGTGGTTTGGGCCATGTGCGGTTTACCCTATGTTACCTAGAATGTAGATCGTTCCGGTACATGGAATGGGACGGGAATGGGAACGGGAACGGGAACGGGAATGTGATACGCCATATGCTCTAAAATGTGGTATGATAAAAATAAACTTATATATATTACACTTAAGAATTTATGATACTTCAAGAATAATTTTCTTTTAACTATTAGGTATTCAATTTTTTTTTTTTTTTTTTTTTCACGTAGCAAATCATTTCTATGAAATTATGACCCTTTTTTTTTTTTTTTTGTTGTCTCTTGTCAAAACTTAAGTCACCTTAGATTTTAGTTCATATATTTGATTTTTTTTTCTCCTAACATGTAAAGAAATATATTGGAAAATTTTTTGGGATCGCTTTGGATCACTAAATTTACCATTTTGGAACAAAAGTGCACCATGTTTTGAAACATGCGTACCAATACATAAATCGTTAGGGTATTACCATTTTCTGGTAACATAGGTTTACCCCCTTAATATTTTGAAATGACGACATAACCCCCATGTGGTTTGTGGACTGAAGTGCACCATTAACCAATCCATCCAACTTAATAGCTAGTGTGAAACATGTGGCAGACATAACGGGGTTTTATCCTCATTTTCAAATTTCAAGGGAGTAAATTGCATATGGAATAAAACACAGGGAGTTAAATCACACAGAGAATAAAACACAGGGGGTTAAAGTGCACTTTGTCTTTCAAACAAATGACAAAAATACATGGGTATTTTAGTCTTTTTCATTAAATTGTTAACGGACCTAACGGTGCACTTCAGTCCACAAACAACAAGGTGGTTATATGGCCATTTTCAAATGTTAGGGGGGTAAACCGACATGGCCCATACCACAAGAAGGTAAAGTGAAGTTTACCCTTAAAGTTAATGTAGGGCAATTCTCAAAATTGAGAAAAACTGGGCTTTTCCAATCAATTAAGGATGGGATAAGGTTAAGGTCCATAAGGAAAAGAGTGTTTTGATCATGTGGGAATCTTTCGGTTTCAAGTTTTTATTTGGTGAAAACAAAAGGGGGAGTGGTGAAACGCACTCATGATGAGGTTTGTAAATTGCCCTAATCAGGAGTAATATGGCTGAAGTTAGTGATAAAATGTGACCATAAAAAGGTGTTGGTTAAGGTGTGAGGAAAAGATGTTTAAGGTGTGAGGAAAAGATGTGAAACCCATGTTTTGGTAGAACAGATGACAGTAGAAAGTGCAGAATGGCAGATAGGCATTTGTGTAGGCTGCTGAACTGTTGGGCTGACAAGGAAAAAAAATGCTTTGCTAAAACAGATTGGAACTTCAGAGATCTTAAATTCATTGAAAGCCTTTGTGATCAGTCAGTTAATATGATGGACCACAAAGACAGATCTCAATTCTACTTGAAAATGCTTTGCTCTGTCTGTATGAGATACATGAATCCTCTTTCGTCATTTTGTGCTTTCTAGTTTTAAAACTGCAGTTTAGACACCTAAACAAAAAAGGGAGGTTTGCTTAAGTTCTTTGAACACATGCATGCCTGGGTTAAATGAGATGCAGAAGGTTTTTTTTAACTTCTTTAACCACAGCATATGTGGGTTATATTTAACTGCATTTACATACATAAACTGATATTATGATACATAACAAGTATTTTCATATTTTCAAACTCTAAACCCATCCTCCTCAATGTGAAAAAGCAGATAGTTTTTATTTTATTTTTTCATTTGCCCAGTACTGTGAGTGTTGGTATTAGTTTCTACTAATTTGTTTTTTCCCTGCATTGCTCATGATTTGATTTGCTTGGATGGCTCCAGCTATGGGATGCAGGAACTGGTCAAGGGTTTTCTCAATTCATCGAGCACAATAAAAGGGCTTGGTCTGTGGACTTTTCTCAAGTGGATCCCACAAAATTAGCTAGTGGAAGTGATGATTTTTCTGTGAAACTCTGGAACATTAATGAGGCATGCTCTCTCTATTCTGTCTTTTAATTTTGGTGGCTCAAGGAAGTTGATACTTTATGAAACCAGAGTTATGACTGAGAAATCCCTTACCCGCCAACCCCAAAACATGAATTCTCAGTTATGTATTTCTTGATCTTAAGCAAATTATAAGGGAGAAGGGAATGGGATTCAATTATTATTTTTTAATTGTAGGAAAAAATATTAAGATTTCTTCATTACAAATGTCAACTTCATAATTGTTTAGAGTATTTTTACTCTAGTATAAGAAAATATGTAATTTATTTGTCTTAAAATAACTCTATTTAAAATAAGATTTTAAAATTCACACAGCTGTTTTTTAAAATAAGAAATGAATCTATTAGAAAAAAGTTAGAAGTGACACCAATTGAAGATAAAATGAGGGAAACCTGTAGAACAAGTGAGTCGGAGACCAGTTGATGCTCATGTAAGGAGTGATTTTACTCATCTAAAAAAAGAAAAAGAGGACATGATTAAATTAAACTTAACCGAGGAAATGACTTTGAATATAATCGAGGAAATGCATTCGTGTAGTTGACCTTAAGTAGTTGGGAGAATGGTTTGTTGAGTCGTTTAATAGTAGGATAGCCACACAATTATGTATTGTGTGAGATCAAAGAATGTATGCTCCCATCCTTTCCCTTGTGTTGGTGCTCTTTCATTCTTTCTCTCAATATATATTTTTTCTGTTGGTGCAGAGGAACAGTTTATGCACTATCAGGAACATCGCAAATGTCTGTTGTGTTCAGTTCTCTGCTCATTCCACTCATTTACTAGCCTTTGGCTCTTCTGATTACAAAACCTACTGCTATGATCTTCGGAATGTTTCAAGGCCCTGGTGTATATTGACTGGCCATGACAAAGCTGTTAGCTTTGTGAAATTCTTGGACTCTGAAACTGTTGTTTCTGCATCCACTGACAACACACTAAAGCTTTGGGATCTCAAGAAAACCAGTTCCACAGGTTTATCGACCACTGCTTGTACTTTAACCCTTAAAGGGCATACAAATGAGAAGGTTGGTTTTTCTGTGCTAGAATTGGGTTATATTTTCTTCTCTATTTTGGAATCTGATTTTTTCTTCTACTGGATCCTTAATAGCCTGGCAACTTATTGTTTTGAACTTTGTGCTTTTTCTACTTGCTTCCTCAGAACTTCGTGGGTTTATCTGTTGCTGATGGATACATAGCATGTGGTTCAGAGACAAATGAGGTAGGCATTTGTTTAATATTGCATGAAGTTTCTTCCAATGGATGCGGTATCCAAATTACTAAAATACCAATGCCACTACCGTGCCCTTCTTTTCTTAGTTTAGAAGGATAAAACAATATATTTTGGGATGTCAAACTATGTGAAGTGCCAAAGTTATCCAACACACTCAGTATTCTTCAATAGGGTGAAGTAGATTTAATGAAAATGTTTAACTGATTGGATTGAGTTTGTCCAGTGGTTCGAGGAAGCAAATCTAAGATTAGTTGATGTAGTAATTTATCAAAAAAAAGAAGAAAAGATTAGTGGATGTAGTAGTCAATTAAACATAAGGTCAGTGCAAAACATAAACTACAGAAAGCATGATGTAAGGATGTCTACTAGTGACATCATTCAGGATAGTGATTAAGATATATCATATAATATTAATGATCCGTGTTTTTGTCTCTCTTTTTTTTTTTTCCCCTTCTTTAGGGAATTTTCATCTCTTTTTGAAAGACAATCTGTGTTCCTCATAGAAGTAATATCAAGAAGAAAATGAGAATCCATAGAAAGAAATGGTCCTATATTTAGGAGGAAGGAGGGCCCTCATCGGATTGTTGATGTAAATGGGTAAGGTAAAATTCAGCAACCTTACTTCGACGCAGGAAAAAATGTGAAAAAAAGAAGATATTGGTTAATTAAACTTTCAATTGGGTCTCCTACATGAATTCTTTCTCTCCAGTTGGCTCTGTTAAAAGCCATATTCTTGGTTAAGACAGCCCAGAACTTTTTTTGAACAGGGGAGTTGATTGAGGTTGAAAATTGTCAACGTTTTTCATGGGGGTTTTTAATGAGATTTGAGAAAAACAGGAACACACAAAAGAAAAAAAAGAAAGAAGACAGGCAATTCGATTGCATAATTTTGATATTCTTGTTATTACCCTAGAGTAAATCTGAATTTCTAGGAGTCATATTTTGGGAGTTATAATTCATTGTCTATATTGTTGCGGATTACCAATCTGTCTTCTTGTGCTGGTCTTGTTTGACTGCAGGTATATGCTTATTGTAGATCTCTTCCTATGCCGATCACTTCTCACAAGTTTGGCTCCATTGATCCCATTTCTGGTAAAGAGACTGATGATGACAACGGACAGTTCGTTTCAAGTGTGTGCTGGAGGCAGAAATCGGACATGCTTGTTGCTGCCAATTCCAGTGGATGTATAAAAGTGCTGCAGATGGTTTAAAGTAAAAATAGTTTCTAGACCGACTGAAGAAATGCAGTCCTTGTTGATGGCTTTGCAGCTTGAGAGCCCTAATAGTTTCATCTGAAGGCCTTTCTTCAGCAGTGGACGAGTCTGCATCAAGAATAGACTCCGAAAGTTAAAATGATCTCACGTACTATAACTATGCGTGATATGGGAGGATTCGAGTCTCCTAGATGCTGAGTAGTGCATCTCTTTGGCCATGTAAAGGGAAGTTAGCAGTGCTGTGAAACAGATTCTACATCTAGATCAAAAGAAGGCCCACAGTTGCGGTGAAAAAAGGCTCCAAATTTAAGGAGTTACTATTTTACGACACCCCCATAAGATGTTGCTTGAAAACCAGAAGAGGATTGTGCTGCAATTGCTAGAACATACGGGAATAACTGCTTTGAAGTGATGCCATTATGGCAATATTAATATCCAGAGGCATTGCAGAGCAATTAGCTGGCTTGAACTCAAGATTTTACTATAGCCGTATCAATGCTTGGATCTAGTTCGGACTTCTGTCACAGCTCCTCACAAGTATTTTGGGTGAGGTATTTCGTCCTTTTAAATTTTGAATGATGGACCTGTGTTTGTAACCAAGCTGTTTGTTCATAAGCATTTTTTTTGGCATCCGAGCTTTTTGTCTTGAAGTGATAACTCTCCACAAGTTTCTAAAAAGCATTTGTTCAGTTGTATCTAAACAAATAATGAAGTATAAAAGTGTATAGTTTACTGTAAAGTGCAGATATTGTATTTTCTTTCCCCTATAATATACATGATGATTTTACTTTGGAAGAAATTTCAGCATATTCATTATTGATGTTGTGAAATTGCTAGATATTATGCAACCCATAACCTCGGCAACTTACACTTTGGAAGAAATAACTGTATGTTCTATATTGAATGTTGATACTCTTCTTGAAAAATATTATGCAGCCATTGATCTTGGCAAACTAAACCTCCTAAACCAATCCACTCTATGCTGGTTGGAATTAAAAACTATTGGGTAAATATGATTTAACATCAATACTCTCGACCTGGGGTGTTCTAGCTGAAACCTTCTTGGTGATGATTTGGTCATCAGGAATGCGTGAGTAGGTGACAAGTATATTGGTCAGTTCATGAATGGCTAGGGCTTTCTATTTCATTACCTAAATCTCAGCTAGGGCTTTCTATTTCATTACCTAAATCTTTAGTATCTGATACGGGTTATTTCAATACTCTCTAGCTGGGTTATTCCAATACTCTCAACTGGGAGTGTTCTAGCTGAAGCTTTTCTCAGAGATGATTTGACATCGGCGGTGCGCTAGTATCAGACAAGTATATCAATAGTTCATCACTTGCTAGCGTGGTTATCAAATCGGGATTTGAATTGTGAATCGAAATGGCTGGCTTCGTACCGAATTGCGAATCGAATCAAATTATGAATTGTAAAAATTTGGTTATTTTTTCTAAATTACTTAAAAAATTATATCTACACACTTGGATATTAAATATATTTTATGAATATGAAATATTTAGACTTAAATCAATGAAAATGTTGTTTTGAATGATGATCATATAGTTAATAGGTAAGAAGTAAACAAAAGTTCTTATGTAAGATCACTGTCTTACTTTTTTTTCTTTTTTAGTTATTTTTTATCAACCATTTTTAATAAAGACAGTAAACAAAGATAAACTTTCAATTTCTAAAATAATGATAATTTAACAACGATATTGATATTTAGACAATAAGTATACATACTTTTCCAAGTAACAATGACTAAATAATAAGAAAAAATTATTTATGATCTTTTATTTTAAAGCCTAAAACATTTTAAATGGTATAACTAACCTCACCCATATTTAATTTAATGAAATAGGAATAAATAATTCATGGTGTAAGTTATTTTAATCTTAAATTTCTTTAGAAGATATATTATGATTTTTTAAAGAAAAAAAATGAGAAAAAATGTTAAAAATATGTTGGATTTAACTAAATCTGATTAGATTATATTAAAAACTATATGATCACTAAATAACAACAAATCATGTATATATAATGGTTATTTTGGAACTAAACATTATTAGAAGTTGTATTATATAAAAAGATGGAGAAAAAAAGAGTTGAAAATATGTCGGACATGATAGTTTTTCAAGAATTGCATGAATCGTAAAAAGTGAATTGAATCGTGAATTAATTGTGAATCATACGATTCATTAGAATTTACTTTCAAAATGGATTCACCTCTAAAACTAAAATGGATTCACCCATAAATTTGTGTCAATTTTGCAAAATTGTGAATCAAATCATGAATCAAATCACCAATCATAAGATTCTGATAACGGAGCTTGCTAGGGCTCTCCGTGTCATCAAGTCCTTAATGTCTGTTACAAGTTATTTTGAGTTCAAAAATAAATTCTGCAGACCTGGAAAGGATCTATCACCTCTGCTAAAATGATTAGATTCGCCTGTTTTCCGATAGTGCTTATTGCCAAGTGCTTAAGCAAATAGGGTATTCAGAGTGTTCTTTGTGTTTGCGGGGATTGCCTCCAGTAGGAGTCTGGGCTGTGTCTCTTGGATCCAGCTATTGATCATCGATTAATAAGAATAGGGGAGGATAATTTTGTCCCTGGAATTGGAATGGAACCTTTGGAGTCTAGAATAGGAACTTCATGGAATCATTGGAACCTTTGCAGCCTGGGAAAAAACTGCGTATTATATGCTTTTGAAGAATGATAAACATAATTAACATCCCTGTACTCTATGGTTAAAATGCCCCTGGAGAAAATTTTGTGCGATCCTAACAAAATAAGATTCTTCAATAGAGTTTCAGACAAGCATGCAGTTTCAACTACCCCTAAAGTAAAACAAATCCAAATTGTTGCATTCATTTTTGTTGAACCGACAGCTTGTATAGAAGTTGTGTAGAGTCCCATGGCTGTCTGGTTAATGCCAAGATAGAAGATGAACTATGCTATTCCGTGTTAGAGACTTGACTTCTTTGCTGTCTACATGGGCTCATACCCAGTTGGACTTGGCTCTCTCGAATCATCTTTGAACAGTGACGTCTACATAGGCTCATACCGGGTTGTACCTGGCTCTCTTGGTTCATCCTTGAACAACAAACAGACGATGGATTCAGTGCTGATGATTTTGTTAAACATTTTGGTGTCCTCATTGGTGATGATCTTAGGCAATGTCCTTTCGTTGTCCTCATTGGTGATGATCTTGGAGAGACTGTTTTTTGCACCCCTGTATAATGAAATTAACATTCTTAAATTAGCGATATTACTTAGTTTAGCAATTACTTCAAATTAGTGTAGAGGCAATTGACTGACCTGGACTTTGGTTGGTTTTTGCAACTGCTACTTTCTTCTTTGCCAAAACTTTTCTTTCTGGAACCTCAGAGCGAACCGGCCTTTGGTCACTTGATTTTTTTGATAATATTTTATTCTTTGGACTCTCTGAACAAATTGATGAGTAGTCTGATTCCGATGCTATTGGTGGCAAAGCTTTCCTTTTTGGAATCTTATAACAACCCAAGTCGCTTACTGTTCTTGACAAAGTTTTCTTCTCTGGAATCACAGAATAAGTTTTGTCACTTGCTGCTTTTGGCATGGTTCTGCTATGTATCATCTTGGAATACTGATTTGCTGTTATTGTCGATGAAATAATTTTCCTCTCTGGAGTTCCATAAGCGACAGATTTTTTGTCGGTGGTTGTTGCTGACGGAATTTTTCTCTCAGCAGCCTCCAAATGGCCCGAGATCTGATCACGTGTTGACGATGACAATTTTCTCTGTGGAGCCTCCGAACACTCTGACCGTTGATCATCTGCTAAATTTTTTATCCACTCTGGACTGTCAGAATCTATTGACTGTTGATCATCTGCTACTGTTGACAAAAACTTTCTATCAGGAGTCAAAGAACCAGCTGACATTTGATCAATTTTCCTCAAATGAAAGTTAGAGCGAAGTGACCTTTGATCAGCTGCTGTTTTCGATGAAATTCTCCTCCGGGGCGTCTCAGAACAAACTGACCTTTGATCCGCTCCGATTCTTGCTAAACTTTTCCTCTCTTGAACCTCGGAATAAACTGACCTTTGATCCATCGGTACCAAGAAGGGATCGTCAGTTACAAGTCCATTCTCATCCCCCCAATCCCAAATCCGATCTTTGAAGCTGCTAAAAGTCTTCTCTTTCTCAACAAGTCTGTATGAGAACATTTGAAAAGGAATTTGAGAGACCGGTGTCAAATCTATATTCTCATCTCTAGGGAACAATCGTGAATACTCGGCTTCTATTTCACAGTAATCGACAAGTGGGGGAGGGGATTCTGGATTACCGTGATCTGGGTTTATCACAAGGCACTTCTTGATGTACCGCAAAATCCGACATATCGCTGAGAAACTTAGGCGCTGGATTGGGTTGGCCTGCCAGCATTTTCGGGTCAAATTCACAAGGTACTTGGGTGAAGTGTAAGGGAAGAGAGGCCTCTCACCGGCTCTTATGTTCCGACCCATCTTGTCTTCTTGAAGATGGCCTTCTTCGAATGGGATTTTACCAGTCAGAATCTCAAAACAAAGCATCCCAAAGCTATAGACATCGGCTTTCTCTGTGTATTTTGAACTACATTTACCACTTTGCTGTTCTTGCTCGGCTAGAACTTCTGGGGCATACCATATCACAGGGTCTTCTCCACTTTGGTTTGAGTGACTTCGTGAAGTTCTCTTAATGGAGGTTAAGCCAAAACCCCTAATTTTGGTGTAAAAATAACCTTCTTGAGAGGAATTCCTCACCTTGAGGAGGATGTTAGACGGGTTCAAGTCTCCGTGCCAGATCTTCTGAGAGTGTAGATACTCCATCCCTCTCGCGATCTGCAGCATGATATCGACTGCAACTGGGAGAGAGAATGGAAGCCGCTTTTTCTGGCCGCAATTCTCTTTGATGTAAGTGCCAAGACACTTGTTCATCAGCTCCATAACAAGAAACCCCTCTTTCCTCTCCTCATCATAAAACCCACAAAGGTATTGCATAATGTTGGGGTGCGAGAGAGATTGGACAAAAGACATCTCATTTTGAAGCTGTTCAGTGACATCCCCAAAGAAATTTCTCAAAGCAAAACTCTCCCCCAACCATTGAATCTCCTTGTAATGGCTTCCTCCCAATCCTAATCGCCGCCTCACATGGTAATCCCTTGCTCCAAGCAAGATCCAAGCTGGCAAAAACTTACCCTTTAGTAGGTCCAACCCATTGATTTTCTTGATCAGTAGGTCTGCTAGCCTCTGCTCATGCTTCAACATTGTTGCAGGCGTCCAGCTTCTCTTCTCCCTCATTTTTTCAAGAAGCAGCCATCGGTCTTCCCTCCAAGCGCTCCCCAACCGATTGCATACCTCTCGAGGAACCAAGTATTGCTTCCCATATTGCCATTGGAAGATTTTAGGATCGTTCCACTCATTATCATACTTTCTCATGAGCATTTGTCGCCTTTTCTGCATATCGTCCTGGTCAGGACCCGAGACTTCACCAGCACTTTCGATGGCCTCAATGACAACAGTGAAACAACAGAGAAGGTTGTGGATGTGAAACTCGATGCAATCCTTGTTCTGATGGAGGCTGATCGCTTTGCCCCACCAGTCTTTGATGTCCAAACAATATCGGATGTAAAGTTCGCCTTCTTTGAAGATCATTTGAAGCTCTCTTAGAGGGTGTTCAAGAGCTTTCCACTTTTTTGTGTTCTTCTCTTCTAGTTTGAGGTTTTGTTTGATCTCCTCTGAAATTGTTTCGAATGCCAATTCGAAGATTTGGAGCAGCAAACAACATTGTCTCTGATTGATTGAAATATCATTTTTCAATACCATAAGTGCTTTGATTCCTCCCAAAACCTCTCCCACTTGGCGGAATTGATCCATTCAAGTTTTGAAAACTGCGTCACGATGTGGGTATGCTGCAGAAAACTGAAACCAAAGAAAACAGATTCAAAATTTGAGACAAAGTGAAGAAATGAAGGCAACAAAGGGATGATTGAACAAATTCAAATGTTGGGTATGTGTAGCTAGGCAGTTAATTTGAAAAATGAAACAGAATTGAAAGGAACAAGGGACACAGATTCAGTTTTGCATCAAATACATTTAACAGAGCAATTTATTACAGAAACTAAATGAGAATAATACATTATGAACGTATGCCCTGTTTGGATAGGCTTTTTTTTTTTTTTTTTAACTAATTTTTCATTTGGCTTTTGTTTTTATTTTTTAACCAAATTTTAGTTATAGATTTTCATTATAAAAAAAAAAAAAACCCAAAAGCTCAAAAAAGTTTCCAAAATGAAGTTAATTGAAAAGAAAGCTAACAACTGATAACCAAAAAAAAAAAAAAAAAATGAAAAAACAGGGCAATTGTCTTTTTGAATACGAGATTTGACTATTCAAATGATCACCAAATTTTTTTTAAAAATTATGAATAAACAAATTCATTGTAATATCAAACATGTTCAAAAAATCAAAATTCAAGAGAGAGAGAGAGAGAGAGAGAGAGAGAGAGAGAGATGAACAATCCATACCTGATATGAAAATCCTTGGAGCTTTGACAAGAGGGATTTAAGTTGGACAAACGCTGATTTCTATTGGATTCTTAGAAATCCAATAGAATTTCAGCAATGTCCATTATAATCCAACCAGAAAAAGAATAAAGAGAGCTAAATTTCCACGAACCTCTTAATAATTATACATATAGAAGAGAGAAACCATCGTAAAAAAATATATATATAAATAAAAAAAACCCAGAAAAACAGAGATGATTCAATCTCAAAACTGCCGAAACGGATCAAAAAGGAAAACTGAAATTCCGACGGAAAACTGTCAAAAACAAAACATTTTTTTGAGGGTTTTTTTTTTTTCTTTGACAAAAAAAAAAAAAAAAAAAAACAAGAAAGTGTTTTTAGTGGCTTCCCTTTGGGAATTTTGGGGATGGTATGTTTGTCGTTGACCACCACCCTGAACTTTGTTGTGGGCTTGTTTTTGGAAGTCAAAGGGCAGGGGGAAGGGAGGCTTTGGCCGTTGGAATAACTCCGTCTTCTTTGGTGGGTCTCTCTATTTGAACATGTTCCCGCTAATTTCGTCTCTCTTTTATTTTTAGTAATCCCACTCACATTTTTGGTGTTTTTATACTATGGTGGATCATGGGTAAGTTTGCTTCTGGTTGCAAAAGTATAACTGATTCAAATTCAATTTTTGAAAAGTGAGTTAAAAGTTAATTTTTTTAAGAGAATGTGTAAAAAAATAGAGAACTGATATGATTTAAAAAAATGAAAATTTTTACTTTTAACCGTGTTGTCAAAATAAGTTGAAATCGTAATTTTATTATAAGTGAGTCGGGGTGGGTTTGGGGTTAGTTTTTTTTAGCATTTTTTTGGTTTTTTTAGTAGCTAAAAAGCTAGTGTTTTTGAGAAGTTGATAAAATTTGTGAGTGAAAAAATTGATATAATATTTAAGGGATAGTGTTGTCAAGAAAAAATAATTACAAAAATATGAAATACATTACAAATATTAATAATTAAAATTATAAACTTTATTATTAATTTGTAATTAATTTTCACTGGCACAGTGTTAGTATATTTTTCCCATATAAATATACTTAAAAATATAATATTTGTGAAAAAAATCTTTAAAAAAATAAGAAAATACCAAAAATATAAAAATATAGTATATTTTCATATTCTTGTATATTTATTACTTTTTTAAAATATATTTTTACAAGTAATTTATTTTTTAGATATATTTAGATTAAGTGCATTTAAAAAAAAAAAAAATTACTTCAAATATTAAAAAATATTCACTAAAAATAAAATTTAAATTTTCAGAAAAACTAATCAAAACTAAAAAAGGTGTAAAAATTATTTGTAAATTCACTTTCAAGGGAATGGCAAACAAAGTAGTAGTCCACCACCAAATATAACGTGCCACGTGGCGGTTGAATGAAGTTGTTTGGGTGAGTCGCACCACGTTACACCGCTTCACCCGGAGGCGTCACGGCGAGTGACGACCACGATGGTGACTTTGTTTTTTTTTTTTTTAAATAAAAATAAAATTAGAGATTTCAAAAATATTATTAAATATTTTATATAAATGTGATATTTACATAACGTGAGTCTCGCATTATGTGAATCATTTGATAAAAATTTAGAGTCTCAAAAGATTTTGTATTAAAAATGATAGAATACGGAGTCGTAGTAAACACTATCACTTACGGCCAATACAAATGTGCCATCTGGTAAAGATCTTCTTTACTTATTTTATTTCTAAAAAAAGGTCAATGTATCATTAAATTAGCTATAAGTGGCACAAATTAAAAAATAAATAAATGTATTAGAGCTCTAATTATAGAGCTTTAATCACTATTTTAATGAGCTAATGAGCTGATAGTGGGTCTTACCCACTAATGATGTGATGTATATATGAGAGGGTAATTTATATTTAAATTAGGCCGAGCTGAATGAAATGGGCCGAGCTGGGCCACCAAGTAATGGGCCGGTTTGGGCCGCACTACGAAGGCCAAGTAGAATGACCATATAAGTTACTCTGGTCTGGAGAAGTAGTGTTGGAGTTAGACCGGTCTCAGAGCCGAGTAATTAGCACGGTTGCGTGAGGCCTTATTTGTACTTCGGTTGGGAATGTGTTGAGTGAAGTTCGGTCTTCGGCCGTGAGTTCGGTCAAGGCGCATGAAAACCAAGGTGTGCTGAGTCCTTGGAAGGGACTTGTGTTGATGTTAGTTCGGCTCATTTCTCTTTTGGATAGCTCGGTCTTAGCATGAGAGAACCGAGGTAAAGAAAAGTAGGTAAGAGCCGAACTATCATTTACTTCGGTCATATTGGAGTTCGGCCGGGGTAAAACCATCTCACTTGGTTTAAGCAGTGAGGGGGGTGTTGGAGATAAACGATCTTCCAGGAGTATGAATCCCAGGAGGACTCTACATGGAGGAGTAAGAGTCCTACTAGGATTGTGCCACACGAAACCTATAAAAGCTCACCCATATCACCTTTGGAGAGGTAATGCAACTTGCTCCCTAAATACATAGAGCTTTTGCCTATTTGTCTTGTTGACTGACTTAGGCATCGGAGAGGTTTCCGGCACACACCCGCCGGCTAGCTCACGTTTGTGTTTTCAAGTAGTAGAACGACGACGTACGGAGGAGCGCAGACTTGATCAACAGGATTATACGAGAAGGTGTAACTCTTTCCCGTACAATTGGCGCCGTCTGTGGGAACTCAGACAAGAACAACCTCTTGATCAAGCTTTTTCTCCCAAAAATCAATGGCAAACAATGAAGAATTACCTCAGTCCGCCGTTGACGGACTAACTCCAGAAGGGGGTGCAAGGCGCGAAGGCCTACCCGTGGTCACTCCCATGGCAAACCTGGAACCACACAGACAAAATTCCAGAAGGGATGCAAGGGGACGAAGGCGGAATGACAGCCCCCATCATCTCCCGCTCGCAAAGCCCAGAAAGACAAAGACGCAGAATTGATCTTCAAACTTTGGAAGATCGCGTCAAAACAAGACGAACTGATCCGTCGGATGGTAGCGGACATGGAATCTCTAAAGCGCCAGGTGAAAGAAAAGAAGTGGCGACAGGAGAGGGGCGCACAAACAAGACGCCCCTCGCCACTCGGAAAGTCGTAGTCGGAATACTACACCCTTCAAGCGGAAAGCAAAGCCTCAGGACAGGCGATACCCAATCTGGATCAAGTCCTCCAGAACTCGTCACTCCAGGTCTGAGAGGACGAGATTTGAGGGTCAAACACTGAGGGAAGTACATATTTGGCCCTCACACACACCAAACGAGATCCAGGCAGACGGAGTTGCCCAGATCGTCAGACCTACGCACCGTGCTAGAAGAGAAGCACGATGGAGGAGGACGCCAGGGCACGAGATCCACATAGATTTCTGCCTTACAGCGGTTGGCTCCTCGGACGCATGGAAGTGTCGAGGTTGGAATGCCAATACCGCGCCCAGCCTACGAACCAACGGACAAGCATTGGCAAGGCTACAGACCCACCATTCGTCCCAGCAATAAGAACGCGCCCCTACCGTCAGGCTTCCTCCAGCCCAAATTCACAACATATGAGGGGAAGACGGACCCATACTCGCACTTGAGCCACTTTCGCCAGGTCATGGCTGTATACCGGCGGAATGAGGCCTTGATGTGCATCCTATTCCCTTCAAGCTTTGGCGACCTTGCTTGACTTGGTTTGAAAGCTTCCAGAGGGCAGCATACCCTCCTGGGCGCAACTGGCGGAGGCGTTTGTAACACGATTCAGAACAAACACTTAAACTCGGTGGAGATCGACCAGTTACTCTCCATCGACATGGGTGATAAGGAGACCCTGAGTCATACAACAGTCGCTACTGGGAGACATTCAACCAGATTGGGGACTGCCCAACCAATCTTCCATTGCACAATATAAAAGAGGCCTCCCAGTCGGGAACAGACTGAGGACTCTATCACCATGACACCGCCCTCACCATGGAAGCCCTGATGGAGAGAGTGCATCAGCACATCAGGGTAGAAGAGGATGGCGCTCGTGCCAAAGTAAAATCTGGCGCGACCACAGCACCAGAGAAGAAGACCTCAGCAAAGGTCAATACGTAGATCGCCAGAACCGAAACGGACGGGGCAGAAAAGACAACGGAGAAGACCAGGACAAAAGATGGTTGAGAGTCCGCACTGCCATAACCACGGTCTTCAAAGAAACCGATCTACCGCATACTCAG
This sequence comes from Camellia japonica, assembly GCA_030407325.1. Lineage (NCBI taxonomy): Eukaryota > Viridiplantae > Streptophyta > Magnoliopsida > Ericales > Theaceae > Camellia > Camellia japonica. Next base: position 4,221,996 of record JAPPVO010000007.1, read on the forward strand.
TGAGATTCGAGATGAGCCTTTCGTCAAATGGCCAGCCAAGCTAGGCGAGGCACAGAAGGACTATGATGACAGATCAAGGTGCACCTTCCACAAAGAAAAGGGGCACCGCACTGAGAATTGCACGCCATTAAAGCAGCATCTGGAAGAGTTGGTGGCAGCAGGTCACCTGGACAAGTACATAGAGGAGGGGCACAACCAGCCCCCCAGGACCAGAATATGCCCAATGGAATGCCGAACGACGTCCCACCTCAAGGCATCATCAACGTAATACATGGAGTCTTTGAACCTGAGCGCGTATGCGAGCTCAGAGTTCAATCAAAAAGACTGCTGAGCACTTCAGAGAGGTACTAAGTGCCCAACCAGTTGTCAAAAAGGGGAAGACAGAGGCCACAAATGTCATGTCTTTTTCGGATAAAGACTTGGCAAGAATTTTATTGCCCTCACAACGATGCCTTGGTCGTCACTCTCCGAGTCAAGGATTTTGACGTCAAGCGGATTCTGATTGACCAAGGTAGTTCATGTGAAATCATGTACTATGAAACCTTCAAACAACTAAGTTGCAAGATAAAGACTTGGCACCTGCCGTATCTCCCCTTATCGGATTCAACTCCATGCCAGAATGGCCCGTCGGCAAAATTATCCTCCCAGTCAGAGCAGGGAGTGTAACGAAGCAAGTGGAGTTCTGGGTATTAAAGGTCCCCTCCACCTACAACATTATCTTGGGCAGAACATGGCTGCATGCCATGCGCTCGGTGGCGTCCTCCTACCACCAAGTGATGCGATTTCCCAACGACACCGGAGTAATAGAAGAAGTATATGGAGATCAGATCATGTCGAAGCAGTGCTTTGTCACAGTGAACGGCAGCCGCGCTGCCAAAGGATACGTTCATTCGGTAGAGAACCAGAGAGTAATGAACTATTCGCAGACGTTGGCAAAGCGGCTAGTCAGAAAGCAGTGGAGGACTTGGTGGAAGTCAGAATAGATGAAAAGAACCGGATAAGTTCTTTTTGCTTGGTTCGTCGTTGTCCAGCACTGAGAGATTGGAGGTCTTGGAATTTTTGACCTCCAACATCGAAGTGTTCGCCTGGACCCCATACACATGCCAGGCATTGATCCCAACTTCATATGTCACCAACTCAACGTCCACCATTTGCCAGACCAATCATTCAGCGCACCCGCAGATCGGCGCTCCACCACGCCGAAATAGTGGCAGAAGAGAAGTAAAACCTGCTGGAGGCAGGGGCAATCAGAGAGGTGCACTACCCAAGATGGATCTCCAACACCGTCGTAGTGCCAAAGAAGAATGGCAAGTGGCGTGTTTGCGTCGACTACAAAACGGTCAACAAGCGTGCCCAAAAGATAGCTTTCCTCTACCAAGGATAGATCAACTGGTAGACTTAACAGCAGGCACAACCACTTAGTTTTTGGACGCATACAGAGGCTACCACCAAATTACCATGCACGAACCAGACCAGGAGGTCACATCCTTCACCACACCAAAGGACTATACTGCTACAAGGTCATGCCCTTTGGCCTAAAGAACGCAGGGGGCGACATTCCAGAGAATGGTCACCAAGATGTTTGAACCATTGTTAGGCAGAACAATGGAGGCTTACATCGACGATATGGTGGTCAAAAGCAAGGATGAGAATGACCACCTTAAAGACCTAGGTGAGATGTTTGAGATCTTGAAAAAGCATAAGTTACGCCTCAACGCGTCGAAGTGTGCATTCGGAGTAGGATCTGGCAAATTCCTGGGCTTCCTGGTGACAACCGGGTTATAGAGGCAGACCCCTCCCAGATCAAGCCATTCAGGATCTGGAGAGACCAAACTCAGTCAAAGAAGTGCAGCATCTCACTGGCATGGCCGCGCGCTCAATCGTTCATAAGCCGGTCATCAGATAGACTACGGCCATTTTTCCATGCTTAAAAGCCAAGTTTGAATGGGACGACGAATGCGACCAAGCTCTGGAAAGCTTGAAGGAATACATGTCTTCTCCACCACTTACTTGTAACCCCAATTCCTGGAGAAGAACTGTGCTTGTACCTCGCAGTTTCCCAGCATGCAATTAGCGCAGTGTTGGTCTGCGCAGAAAGAATCCAACATCTTCCCATCTATTATGTCAGCAAGACATTGCTGGGAGCCGACAACAAGGTACTTGCCACTGAGAAACTGGCATTGGCCTTGATGATGGCCTCAAGAAATTTATCGCACTACTTTCACGCCCACACCATAGTTGTTCTCACAGCCTTCCCATTAAAAGCTTTATTTGAAAGAGCAAACTTCTCTAGCGAATTCTGAAGTGGGCAGTAGAGTTGGGACAATACGACATCAAGTTCCAACCTAGGAACGCAATAAAAGCACAAGCATTGGCAGATTTTGTCGCAGAATTCACACCAGGAAGTCATCACATCTGCCCAATCGACCTAACTGAAACAACCGAACTAGGGATGGAAGTTGACGTCGGAAAAATGGAACCCCTAATAAATCAGTCAGGTCCTATGGCAGACCAGAGTAAAGAAAGGAAGGAAGAAACAAACCATGTTACGCCAAGTCAGAACTCGCCAACAAATAAAGACATGGCACAAACAGAAAGCAAGGGGCAGACAACCAGCATGGACTCTGAAAGAGCCACCAGCACCATGGAAGATCCCAAGGCATCATCTGATCCCTCTACCTGCTGGAAGTTGTTCGTTGGAGAGATGTGGAAGCTCTTCGTGGATGGAGCATCCAACCGGCATGGAGCAGGACTTGGCATAGTTCTCATCTCTCCAGACAGCCTAGTAGTGGAGCAGGCGATCAACTTTGGCTTCCCAGCATCAAACAATGAAGCGGAGTATGAAGCGCTTCTGGCAGGCCTCAAGTCAGCGTTCTACATGAAGGCCACCGAGCTAATGGTCTACAGCGACTCGCAGCTGGTGGTAAACCAAATATCTGGCGACTACGAGGCAAAGGATGATAGAATGGCCAAGTACCAAGAACTGGTCAGAACCGAAATAAAGAAGTTTGAAGTGGTGAGAATAGAACAGATCGGCAGGGAGGAAAACAGCAGAGCAGATGAACTCGCAGGCTTCGCCTCAATGGCAGACACCTCCATTCCTCACCCACTGCTAATTGACTATCTGCCTAGACCAAGCATTGAAGACCCAGAAGCAGAAGAGGTATGTTGCGCAGAATTCGGCCCTTCCTGGATGGACCCCATCATACTGTTCCTGAAAGACGTCACCTTACCAGAAGAGAAGAAAGATGCCAACAGAATAAGAGCAAAGTCGCAGCGATTTTGGCTCTCTCCATCCTTGGCATTATACAAAAAGTCGTTCTAGGACCTTACTTAAAGTGTGTTCACCCCAGCAAAGTGGAAGCATTCCTATTCGAAATACATGAGGGTGTATGCGGCAGCCATCAAGGAGGAAGATCACTGGCATCAGAGCAATTTCACAAGGATATTGGTGGCCATACATGCAAGCGGATTCAGAGAAGTATTTAAGAAGTGCGAAAAGTGTCAAAAGTTCGCACACCAAATACACCAACCTGCCAGAGAACTTCTACCTCTAACCAGTCCATGGCTTTCGCAATGTGGGGATTGGACATAGTAGCCCACTTCCAACAGCTCCAGCAACAAGAAGTTCTTTCTTGCCGCAACCGACTACTTTACAAAGTGGGTAGAAGCAGAAGCCTTGGCGTCAATCAAGGAAAAAGATGTGAAGAAGTTTGTCTGGCAAAATATCATCACTCGATTTGGCATACCAAAGGCACTGATCTCAGACAATGGCACTCAGTTCGATGGTAGGATTTTCAGAGGCTTTTGTGAAGATTACAAGATAGAGTTCTACAATTCTACACCGGCATATCCTCAAGCAAATGGATAGGCAGAGGCGTCAAACAAGGTAGTCTTGGATGGATTGAAGAAAAGGTTAGAAAAGCAAAAGGCAAGTGGGCAGAAGAGCTCCCCCCATGTTTTATGGGCTTACCGCACCACGCCTCGACGTTCGACAGGAGAAACACCATTCTCCTTAGCTTATGGCATGGAAGCAGTCATCCCATTAGAAGTTGGCCTCCCCACAATTCGAAGCGAAAACTTTGATCCGGACTTAAATGGCGAAGCCATAGCATTGGAACTTGACCTTGCGGAAGAAAGAAGAGACAAAGCATTAGTTCACATCGCCTCCTACCAACAAGAGTTGTCCAGAAAGTATAACAAAACAGTGCATCCAAGGCAATTCAAGATCGGAGATTGGGTACTGCGTAAAGTGATGGAAAATACCTCGGTTCCAGGAGATGGCAAGCTAGGACCTAACTGGGAAGAACCTTACAAAGTGGTCAGATTAGCAGGCAAAGGGGCATACCACTTGGAAGATAAGGATGGCAAAGCAATTCCCAGGCCATGGAACACGACAAATCTCAAGTTATTTTATTTCTAGCTTTTCTTCTTTTCAAATGTGTAATTTTTTACTTTATCAATAAAACATATCGACTCTTTTTTAGCATAATTATTCCCAGTAGAAAGTAGCTTTAGTAAGTTAGTAGCTTTGAAAACATAAGTTGGCCGGAATAACCAACTATGACCCTTCCTAAGCCCAGGATAAGGATCCAGGCTGCAGGACGTTTGGTCGGAATAACAAACATTTTATTCTAAGTTGGCTGGAAAACCAACTTAGAGGTTGGCTGGACTAAACCACACCCATCCTAAGCCAGGATTAGGATCCAGGCTGCAGGATGTTTGGTCGGAATAACCAAACACTTTATTCTAAATTGGCTGGAAAAACCAACTTAGAGGTTGGCTGGACTAAACCAACACCCATCCTAAGCCCAGGATTAGGATCCAGGCTGCAGGACGTTTGTCGGAATAACCAAATACTTTATTCTAAATTGGCTGGAAAAACCAACTTAGAAGTTGGCTGGACTAAACCAACATTTGTTTCTCCTCAGCCAAAGTAAGTGTATGGCTGAAGAGAGGTTGGCTGGATTAAACCAACTTTTTGTACTCTTCAGCCGAAGTAAGTTATATCGGCTGAAGAGTGGTTGGCTGGATAAACCAACACTTTGTACTCCTCAGCCAAAGTAAGTTATATTGGCTGAAGAGTGGTTGGCTGGACTGAACCAACATTTGTTTCTCCTCAGCCAAAGTGTATGGCTGAAGAGAGGTTGGCTGGATTAAACCAACTTTTTGTGCTCTTCAGCCGAAGTAAGTTATATCGGCTGAAGAGTGGTTGGCTGGATAAACCAACACTTTAAACTCTTCAGCCGAAGTAAGTTATATCGGCTGAAGAGTGGTTGGCTGGATAAACCAACACTTTGTACTCTTCAGCCGAAGTAAGTTATATCGGCTGAAGAGTGGTTGGCTAGTAAGTTAGATAGCTAAAACCGAGATCATAGTTGTGCAAATAAGTTCATGGAAAAATTCATTATAAGTACAGGCATACATACACAAAACCGAAACAAGAGTTGAAGAAAGATTTTTTCATCGAAACACAGAGTAAGTATAATTGAGGGGCCGCAGCCCGGTTACAAAAGGTTCAAAAGCAAAAAGAAAAATCAACGTAGAAGTGCGTCCAGTTCGGCGTCAAAATCATCCTCAGCATTAGTTTGGAGACCGGTGTTTGCTGGCAGTTCGGTTTAGGGAGGGAGCTCAGTTTGGACTGCGGTATCAATCGGAAGCTCGGTATTAGCCGGTAGCTCACTAGTCAAGTCTTCAACAACTGGCTCCAACCGAGCTTCCTGATTGTTGGGTTGTTCGTTGACGGCCGGAGTAAGAGTTGGTTCATCTTCTTCAGTATCATCATCATCTTCGTCACCAGACCCCTCAAGGAACTGCCTTTGGAGATTGGCAGCGTACTGTGAAAGTGAAGCTGGAATGGAGTACGGTGGAGCGTCGTAGACCTCGTGTCGGGTTGCAACCGAACTTCTCCACCGCAGCCCTCCAGCTACATTTGAAAAAGAGGTCTTTTGCTGCGTCACATTGCTGGGTATATGCTACTTCGGCCTCCTTGAAGCCCAACTTCTCGGCCTTTCACCTCCCCCTTCAATTGCTTTATCTCGGCGTCCTTTTTCTTCTCAATTGCAGCCAAGATACGTAAGTATCTATCTTTTGCCTCGTTGGCAACTTTTTTCTTCTTGGCCTCGACCGAATTGGCAACCTCGGTTAGCCGACCGTTCTCTGCTCGAAGCTCGACCAGCTGTTTCTTCGCCTCCTCTAGTTCGGCCGTTTTCAGTTCGGCCTCAGCCATGGCCTCTCTTGTATTTCGCCGAAGTTCCATGACCCTCCTGTGAGTGACTTGGTTTTTCTGGATGGCCTGAAAAAGAGGAGTAAAGTTAGCCGGACTCAAAGTTGGAGGAAATTTACGAAGAAGAGAGGGAAGCTGTTTACCAGGATCATGGACTTCGTAGAGGACCGAATCGACTTCAGCTCGGTGTTGAGCTGTTTATAATGGTGCTCCATGTCCTTTGGAAGGCACACACTTTTGGCTAGGGTGAAAGCCATCAAGTGGTCCTTCTCAGCAACAACCGAATCTTCGGCAGTGATATCTCGGTTATCGAAGGAGAGGACATGAGCCCATTTTGAAGAAGTGGCAGTTCGGTTGGATGGTTCCGGTTGGAGGTTTTGCTGGGACTTGGAGGAGAGACTGGTGGCAGAATGGTCTCATCCTCGTCTGCAAGACGCGGCTCGGTTTGGCTAGTCCGAGCACGCTTGTTTCGGCGAGAGGTGAGGGCTGTTGATGGTAGGGCTACCACGGTTTCGGTGTTTCGGTCATCGGTTGTACTTCGGCGGGATTAGTTGCGGTTAGAAGGGCCTTCAGCCTGTTCTTCTTGGCCATTTCTTGTTCGGCAGTAAGTGGCACAAGGTTGATCTGGGGCAAGAAGGGTCTGGCTCTGTGCGTCTTCGAGGAGAAGTCGGTCACCCTTGCTTTTCGGCGATCGGAGTAGCGGTAAGTCGGTTCGAAGTTCAGAAGCTTTGCCCAACTTCTCTCCTTTACTCTTAGTGCGGCGCGTAGAAGACCGAGGTTGGGGTAGCCGTAGTTTGAAAGGAGATGGCCTTATCTGCAAAAGAAATAAACTGTTAGTTCGGTTTAGAGGAGAGAGCTGAAATAGAGAAAAGTGTCAAATGCAACTGAAGTAAGTGTACCAGGAATTCCTTTGTTCCAGTTTATTCCCCATCCAGGAATCTGGGCCTAGTGGTCCTCAAAATTCCCAGAGACCCAAAAGAATCATCGTCGTTTAAGTCTTTGTCCGGTGTGTGTTTTATTTTTTTTCTCGGCCACGGCGTACTCTCAAGTAATAACACCAGCCTTCATTTTTTGATCCTATGGAGTATTGTGTAGTATCTCGGCCAAACCTAGGTTGAGACCGGTTTGATGGTTCAGTGCAGCTATACCCATTATTATTCGGTATGTATTGGTGGATAGCTGGGTGGGCATAGTCTGGTTTGTCTTAAGAATTCACAAATTAAGGGTTGGACTGGGAATCTAAGTCCGGTCTCTATTATTGATTAGAGGGTAAAGGGAAAAAACCTTGTTGCCCCATGGGTCAACATCTTGTTCGGCTAAAGCAAGGTTTACATCGGCTGGAATATTGTAATCCTTTCTGAATTCGGCTAAGCCGCCTGGGGTTTCTACTAGGAACCTATACTTCCCCATTTATTGTATAACTTATGGAATAAGTTACTTCGGTTTGAGTAGTTGTGCTCAGAAGCTCGGTTTAGCACGCAGAGGGAGTGCCTGGGCAACCTAAGTCTGCAAAGTGGACAAAGAAGGTGTTAAGCACAGATCATTGACCGTGCTACAAAAACAAAACAAAAAAGGGAAATCTTACTTCGGCTACACAGGGTGCTACATGATCTACCTCGGTTTCTAAATGGGGCTTGTTATTTCGGTTCCACAAGATGTTTGGTTATCTCGGTTCTCTTTATGGCTTTGTTACTCCGGTTAAGCATCTAGGGCAGCTTTCTAAGTTCGGTTTAGAAACTGAGAAAGCTGGCTTAGCCCCCAAGGCTTAGCTCGGTCGAGGGCCAAAATTTTTATTTCGGCTGAATGTGAATCAGTTGGTGGCCTATTGAAACTACTGTTGTATGTTCAAGTGCTAGTTCGGTTCCAGTTTTCCTATATCTTCATATATAAGCAAATACAGTTGCCTAGTTCGGTTGGATGTGTTTTATGGATCAAATGAGTGTTCTACTAGCTTTTACTTAATATTCAAGAAGTTCTTGTGATGTTTTTTCCAGAAACTACACGAAACTAAGCATGGAGAGTGTTTTGGGCCGAGCTGAATGAAATGGGCCGAGCTGGGCCACCAAGTAATGGGCCGGTTTGGGCCGCACTACGAAGGGCCAAGTAGAATGACCATATAAGTTACTCCGGTCTGGAGAAGTAGTGTTGGAGTTAGACCGGTCTCAGAGCCGAGATAATTAGTACGGTTGCGTGAGGCCTTATTTGTACTTCGGTTCGGAATGTGTTGAGTGAAGTTCGGTCTTCGGCCGTGAGTTCGGTCAAGGCGCATGAAAACCGAGGTGTGCTGAGTCCTTGGAAGGGACTTGGTGTTGATGTTAGTTCGGCTCATTTCTCTTTTGGATAGCTCGGTCTTAGCATGAGAAAACCGAGGTAAGGGAAAAGTAGGTAAGAGCCGAACTATCATTTACTTCGGTCATATTGGAGTTCGGCCGGGGTAAAACCATCTCACTTGGTTTAAGCAGTGAGGGGGGTGTTGGAGGATAAGCGTTATCTTCCAGGAGTATGAATCCCAGGAGGACTCTACATGGAGGAGTAAGAGTCCTACTAGGATTGTGCCACACGAAACCTATAAAAGCTCACCCATATCACCTTTGGAGAGGTAATGCAACTTGGCTCCCTAAATACATAGAGCTTTTGCCTGTTTGTCTTGTTGACTGACTTAGGCATCGGAGAGGTTTCCGGCACACACCCGCCGGCTAGCTCACGTTTGTGTTTTCAGGTAGTAGAACGACGACGTACGGAGGAGCGCAGACTTGATCAACAGGATTATACGAGAAGGTGTAATTCTTTCCCGTACAATATATTTTTTAATTTTTTTATTGCTTCCTGCCACGTCAGTGAAGCTCTCATTAAAACTCCATCATTTGAGTTCTGAATCATGATTGTTAAAAGAAATTACATTAGATATGAAATTTTTTTGAGTGTAAGTTTAATAGAAAAAATTTGTATCAAATATTAAAAAAAGAATTGACACTAGAACTGACCTGCATTCTATGAAAATGATTTTTTTATTTTTATTTTTTTACTGTCTAATTGATTTATGGTTTTTTTTTTTAAATAGGTAAATTATACTATTCTCTCTTAAAAATTAGAGTAAATATAACAAGTTTGATATAATTATATTATTTTTTTTCAAATTTTAATTTACATAATACTTAATCATCTTTTTATCAGTAATATATTAGTCATATATGAATAGAAAAAAATAATATTATTATCTATTTTACACTAAAATATATATTTTACTCTTTTTTTTTTGGTCTTTGTTTTATCTACCTTTCGGTTTTTTTAACCTTACTAAAAAATAATTAATATAATTTTGTCAAAATTGTGCAACTTATTACATTTTTTTCTCTCTAAATCTTATAAGAGTTCAGTGTAATTTATAAAATAAAAAAAATAAAAAAACAGAAAAGAAAAAGGAAGAAGATATAGGATGATTCGTTTGACATGAGTTATTTTGGTTGAATTAGTTAATAAAGACAAAATATATTAATTTAGTTAATAAGATAAAATGTCACATTCAAACTATAATCATTTTTATTTTTTATCTCACAACCATCAAATCAACTACAAAAAAAAGTCAAAATTTATCATAAACTCAACTTTTTTAGCTAGACTGTAAAATAGTCAAAAATGGTTGTTTGGAATGATCTAAATAAATATACTTTTTAACTTTTTACGAAAAAATGTATAAAAAAATAGAGAAATGGTGTGACCTAAATAAATATACTCATTTAAATAAGTGTATTTATTTAGTAGCTGTTTGGGATGTGCTATACAAATGCGTTTTTTGATTTTTTGGCTAAAGAAGTAGAGAAAAAAAGATGTATATTTGGGATAATTTTTTGACTTTTTATGAAAATATGTGTAATAGAATATTGTAGTAAAATCAAAATAACAATTTTACCCTTTTAACTTTTTGACTTTTTGGATAGTTGAATTCAAAGGAAAAAAATAAAATTTTTGTCTTAGTGACTTTTCCCATGTGCTATTCTTGAATAGTATAGACTTTTTAACTTTTTTAATAACTTTTTGATTTTTTAACTTTTTTTAATTTATTCCAAACAAGACCTAATTTATGCCAAATAGTGCCTAAATTAACCCATGCCAAACGAGGGCAGAGTAGGAATGTAAGAAAAATCAAAAAAATCGACCAAACCGATTGAACCGAACCAAACCGGCTATATTTGGTCTGTTTTTTAATAAGAATCGGTCTGTGCGGTTTTTTAATTTGATTTTTTTCAGTTTTCGGTTCGGTATCGGTTCAAGCACCTTGTGTACCGATCTAAACCGAAACCGACCGTTTCAACATATATTGTATTTACAATATATATATATATAATCTAATAATATAATGATATTAATAAATATAATAAACCTTAATTAATTAACCTTATCATCTTTATAACTTAAGTTTGTAAACTCTTATTATATTAATTTTAACTCTAACTCATTATTCTTGAAACCTTAGTATTTTTAAACTTTTTTTGTTTTTATTTTTGTTAATTTAGAAATTGAAATGTATTAAATGGATGGATTGAATATGTTTGAATGGTAGACAAATAACTAATTTAATATTTTTATATAGATTAATAATTATATTTAAAAGTGACTCAAGTTTGAAAAATTCTAAACCGATTAAATCGCACCAAACCGAACCGTTTCAATTGGTTCGGTTCGGTGCGGTTTGATGGAAGAAGCGGTCTGTATCGGTGTTCAAAATAATAAAACCAACATTATCGATTCGGTGTAATTTTTTTTCTATATACCGACCGTACCGAACCGATTACATCCCTAGGACAGAGACAAAGTGGGCCGACTGGTATGGGCTGAGTGAGTCTAATTTTTTAGTTCGTCAGGTCCATGGGTCTTTAAATCCTGTCACTTTCAGCCCATTTCTTAATTGTGATCTATCGTCTATGCCAAAGCCAAGCTTCGATACAAATTCTGATCGCTTTCCTCTGAACGTTACGCAGAAAAGCGATAGAACACTGACGATCTGTGATGGCATTTTGGCAAATCGGTGCTCCATAAGAAGAAGAAGAAGAAGAAGAAGAAGAGAAGAATGGAGTGGTACTTCGTCGCAGCCCTTCTCACCATACTTACTAGTTCTCAGGTTGTATATACATATCTGTATAAACTTTGACCTGAAAGTTCTTCATTCTCTTATGTTTCTGTGCATATATATACATGTATATGCTTATATAAATGCTTTAGGACTTAGAATTGAGGATTTGGAGATCTCAGAAGCTTTGTAATGTTTGTTTGATTAGGTTCTGTTTGAATCGAATTAATGTTGTTCGCAACTTTCGGTAGATTTTCTCCTTTTGTAAGGAATTTATGTTACTTGCAGATTTGAAGTTCATTAAATGCTTTAGAACTTTGAATTTAGGCTTTCGAGATCGCGGAAGCTTTGTAATGTTTGCTTGATTAGGTTCTGTTTGAAACGAATTAATGTTGTTCGCAACTTTCATTATAATTTCTCCTTTTGTAAGGAAATTATGTTGCTTGCTGATTCGAAGTCAATAAATGCTTTAGAACTTTGAATTTAGGCTTTTGAGATCACAGAAGCTTTGTAATGTTTGCTTGATTAGGTTCTGTTTGAAACGGATTAATGTTGTTTGCAACTTTCAGTATAATTTCTCCTTTTGTAAGGAAATTATGTTGCTTGCTGATTCGAAGTTCGTTGAATGCTTTAGAACTTTGAATTTAGGCTTTCGAGATCTCAGAAGCTTTGTAATGTTTGCTTGATTAGGTTCTGTTTGAAATGAATTAATGGTGTTTGCAACTTTCAGTATATTTTCTCTTTTTGTGAGGAAATTATGTTACTTGCAGATTTGAAGTTCATTAAATGCTTTAGAAATTTGAATTTAGGCTTTCAAGGTCGCAGAAGCTTTGTAATGTTTGCTCGATTAGGTTCTATTTGAAACTAATTAATGTTCTTCACAGCTTTCAATATAGTTAACTTATGCTACTTACAGACTCCAAGTGTGATGGAAAGTCATAGGAAGAGATTGTTAAACTTTGATTGGATGAGAAATGTACCAACCTTTTGTAAGAATTAATTGTCCAATGTACAAACCTTTGCAGAAATTGGGAGGATTTCTATAGCGGAGGCGGGAGATGTACTGGATTTTGGCTGTGAACTTGTGTTGTAAGATTGGGACTCTACCTGCTTCTTATCTTGGTAGTTTAGAACTTATCTATCAGAGCCAAATGTTTGAGATTTAGTAGTCCAAGGCCTGAAAGGTGGTTTGCCTGGGTGGAAGACTTATTCATTAAGAGGCTCTTATCAGTCATGGGGTTGTAGAAATGCATGAGGGACTGGGAGGAATTTGGTAAGAATAAAAGTTTATCAATGGCGTATGGTAGGAGGTTAGATTAGGAAATGACATTGCATGCGGGGAGGTTAGATTACGAAAGTATACCACGTTGTAGAAATTCATCTTCTTTGAAGTTGTTTTCATCTTTTATTTTTAGCTCTTGTATATGCCACTTCTTCAGCAGTTTTTTTACCCCCTAGATCATGATTTATCATGCTATTCTATAGCAAACTCTCTATCAATCTCTCTCTCTATATATATATATATTAACCCATAGACTTCAAATATTTTCTTTTACTATTTTTTTTCTCTTCAGTTAATTATTCAATATATGCTTAGAAGTAAGAAGTCACAATTTACGACAATGATACCAAATCTTGCATGCACCACATCTATAGGGAATATCTTTTGAAGAAAAATTTGTAGTCAAGCTTTAAACACAAAAATGGGTTAATTTTCTTATAGATGACATTTTCTACGGTGAAGTTAAAGTTTTTCAATTGATTACTTCTGAATTCTATTTCACTATTTAGTTGCTGTGCTATTTGAGAGTGAGAGTTCTTTTTTAATTGTTTTATTTTATAAAGCAAGCTATAATTGATATGTTGACCTGTCTTTTACATTATTTGGCAGGGAATTTTGACAACTCGCTCCCAAAGCAATGGAGGCTACAAATATGATTATGCAACCGTACCATTTCTTGCTGAAGCTTTCAAGGTACAAGAATCTTATTTGAAATCTTGAGCAGATAAAACTTCATTTGTTTGGAAAATTGTTCTAATTTTGCTCTTATTTGAACCCTCGCTGAGAGTTGGTTTTCCCTTTCCTTAAGCCAGTAAGCCACTGATATCACTTATGTTTGTAAACTACAGCTTGCAGTTTCTGGTTTGCTTCTTTGGAGAGAGTGCCAAAATTCATCTCCTAGAAGGATGACTACAGAATGGAAGAGCGTGCGTTTATACCCCATTCCTTCAATCATATATCTAATTCATAACAATGTTCAGTTTGCTACCTTGACTTATGTGGATACATCCACATATCAGATAATGGGTAATCTGAAGATTGTCACCACTGGCATATTGTTCAGGTGCTTCCTTGCTATTTGCCTGATGGCCTGGATCATATGAACTATCATGTTTTATATTTTTATTTTCTTGCTATGTTTTATTTATTTATTAATTAATGAATTCTTAGTCTACTTTCTCATTAGGATTTCTTAAATTATTTTGTTGATCCCATATTGCAGGCTATTCCTCCAGAGGAAACTGTCTTATCTGCAGTGGATGGCAATAGTTTTATTGGCTATTGGAACAACCACAAGCCAGGTACTAACGGAAAACTTTTATGATATTCCAGTTAATCTTCTCATTTATCTTAGAGGGGTATTTGGAGGCACCCCCATCTCCTGGGTTATCAGGGATAAAACAGGAAGATGATTGGGTTTTTTTGCTTGATTGTTCTAATATGGCCAGTCTTTTAAATGAAGTTTTTCTGATCTGATCTGATCCTTGGGTTATACTCCTCAAAAGAGGGCTCTGTTTTTGCCAGACAATGAGATCATAGATTCAGATAATGAAACCAATGTACTTTTTTTTTGCTATTTGACAATTTCTCTTTATGTAAAAAAACCTTTTGCAAGGACTAGTTCCAGTGCATGTTGCAGAAGTCAGAAGCATATGTCTTTTGGTTGCTGCATTTCTTAAGATTTGATTTTGTTTGAATGATGAAAGATATGGTAGTTAATGTAAAATGTACAATTATTGTTGCTGTTGTTCTTATTGTTGTTGTTGTTTTGTTCTTGTTTATAAACATTTTAATTTACTTATAAATTTCTTCTATAGTTTATCTGGTAGAATTGTGAAATGGGGAAAGAACAGGCACTAAGAAAACCATCAGGAGAATTTTGTTGATATGTGCAGTCTTGTGCCATTTTGGATGTCACTATTAAAGCCATCTCTTTAAGCCTGTGTTTGGTTGGAGATTCGGGAAGGGATTTGGAAAGGGAAAAGATGTGTGAAACTAAGTGAAATGTAAGTATATTTTATTCACATTTCATTCACATTTTTCATTTCTCTTCCCAAATCCCCCAACCAAACAGAGTGTAAGGATATTTTGACTAACAATGTCATGTTATAAATGACGGTATTGACCATAAAGCTTGTTTTAACAACTGATCTAGATTATATTCTGAATTGTTACTTGAGTACTTGAAGTTGAATGATCAATTCTCTCTTTTATTATCACAGGTAAAAGGATGTGGGGAGTCTTCATGTGAGTCTCTTTTTTCAGCACCGATCCAGGGGTATATGTTGGGAATCCTATCTGCTTGTTTATCAGCATCGGCAGGTGTTTATACAGAGTTCCTGATGAAGAAGAACAATGATAGCTTGTATTGGCAGAATTTACAATTGTATACGTAGGTATCATTTTATTTGTTCTACTGATGATCACTGCAATTATTTCTGCAAGTGACATGGATGCTCTACTATCATACATTACCAACTTCCAAGTCGACAGTCACAATCACAAAGTTCATGCAGATATCTTGTATAACTGAAATTTCAAAAGATGTTGGACCTAATAACTGTATGAGTGTAACAATATATTAGTGTAAGTGATCCATTGTTAGTGTAATGCTCCATTAGTGTAATGCTCCACTATAGTTAGTGTAATGCTCCATTAGTGTAATGCTCCACTATAGTTAGTGTAATGCTCCATTAGTGTAAGTGCTCCATTATGGCAACTTGTTTATTGCCCCTATTGTCTCCTTCTCCTCTCTATAAAGAGAGCTTATTCCTTGTAAATTAAATACATTCAACAAGATATTGAAATCAATATATCAATATCAATAATATAATACATTAATTTTTTACATGGTATCAGAGCAGGTTTAACACCTAATATTTTCGCTTCACCGGCGGGCGGCAATCTCGCTTTGGCCGCACGCCGGACCTCAACCTACTTCACTTGGTTTCTTTCTTCAACTTCATATTCTATTCCTCAGCCTTGTCAACTGCTGGAACTTCTGTTTTCTCCTCAACTACTGCTTCACTTGCTTTCTCTTCTTCAGCAGCTGGGACGGTACTGGTGCTGGTACATCAGCAACCACAGTAGCAGTTTCTTCTTTGGTCTCTTCTTCAGCAACAACGGCAGCCTCTTCTTGCTTCACCACTGGAACCACTTCTTCTGCTGGTTTCTCCTCCTCAACCACCACACTGGCTCTTCCGCAGCAACTTTGGGTTCCTCAACAACTTCCTTGCTCTCGACTTCAACCTCCTGGACTGCTGCTGGTGCTTCTTCTGTTGCTGCTGCAGCCTCCTCCTTTGGTTTCAGCAGCCACTGGCTCTGCCTCTGGGACTGGGGCTGCTGGTGCAACCACGGCTTCCTCTGGATGAGTCTCTTGGGTCTTGCTCACCTCTGTTGTTTCATTTTTCGGGCAATGCTGTCACCACGCTTGTAACCTCAACAGTGGCCATTGAATTGATGAGGCTTGTTTAACAAATTTGATATCTTTGTCATTGCATACATGGCCCAATTTGACTACCATTTTCACACCATATTTGCTTGGTAATCTCAACAACTTGAAAGACTTCTAGTTGAAGACTGCTGCAAAATCAAGAGCCTAGTATGTCAAGAATTTTCAGACTTGAAATTTGGTTATGCTTTCCTAAGATTGGAGAGGATGTCCCTTCTGAACCTACCTGAATTGGTTAGTATTTCAGGCGGCCTAAGTATTGGTCTAGTAATGGAAAGTCTGGTTATTTATAATTGTTCAAAGCTCGAAATTCTTTATGCACGGAAGTGTCTAGTAATAATTTGAAGATCAAAGGAGAGAAGTTGCAAATGTGTTTTTGGATTTCACAGTTAGAACTGCAACCACCCACACACCACAGTTCTTGGTCACTCAAGTCTTATCTATCTGAGTTCATTGCAACCCTTCTCTTTGTTTTTGCTGGTGTTGGATCTGCAATTGCTTACAGTAAGCTGACATCAGGAGCAGCATTGGACCCAGCAGGGCTAGTAGCAGTGGCTGTAGCCCATGCATTTGCACTCTTTGTTGGAGTGTCCATGGCAGCCAACATCTCAGGTGGTCATTTGAATCCAGCTGTCACCTTCGGACTGGCCATTGGTGCCAACATCTTTTCTTCTCTAATTTTTTTATTTTATTTTATTATTTTATTAAACACACCAAAACATTCCACATATCACAACCTTTTTTTTTTTTATTTCTGTCGGGATCAAACCCAATCACCATTTTACAAAAAAAAAAAAAAAAAAAAAAAAAAAAAACACAAACAATTCTCCAACCACCACATCAACCGGCCTCACTTCTTCGCCTCTTCAGCTGTTCTTCTTCTTTTGCCTTTGTCTTGGGCGTCTCTTGCCGGTGCTGCCTCCGTGTTTCCCACGCGCCGAGCACGTTCACTTCCCGTTGCTCCTCAACTGTCACATATGGCGGCCTCCAAATCTGAGCATCACGGTGGCCTTCCGCTTCAGTTCCTTGTTTTCTGCCTTGAGCACACAGATCTCTGCTCGGGCATCCGTATACATGCGCTGGAGCAGAGCCAGTTGGGCTTTTACCTGCTGCACCTCAGTTGTTCTACTCTGGAGCCGGTGCGACAGGTTGTTGACCGCAGTCATGGTCTCAACACATGACCTTAATGTATAATAATTGGCCTCAATATCAGATTGAGCAGCCATTATCTGCTCAACTGCCACCATCGGATAGTTCAGTGGTGCAAAACCAGGGGGGCTTGGTCCAAGGGCACTTGGTTGCGGTTCCAGGGCAACTGCCCCGGTTATCTCTCTTGTGCACTCATTGAGGTCGGGAAATAGAGTAAGACCCCGGGAAGAAGAGGCTATGTTCTGGGTAGCGGACGGGAAGAAGAAGCCATTTTCTGGGCAGAAGTGTTACAGAGTATATCTCTCAGCAAAATGAAGAGGTTTTTCAGAGTTTTCAGCAGATGTTTTGTTCTGCATAAGCGGCTGCCTCGCCTTGGTTTAAATAGGCAAGGCAGACACGCATATCACGCGCCTTACGCGCCTCTCATCGCCAGACGACAAATCGGCGCGCCTTTTGATGGCTCGACTTTTGATGGATGTCGGGCACACCTTTTGATGGCACGCCTTTTGATGGCGCGCCTTTTGATGGCTCGACTTTTGATGGCTGTCGGGCACACCTTTTGATGGCACGTCTTTTGATGGCACGCCTTTTGATGGCACACCTTTTGATGGCACGCTTTTTGATGGCACGCCTTTTGATAAGATTGGGCACGCCTTTTGAGGGTCCGACAAGACTCTGTAAACTGTCCCGACATTGATTCCGGTTAGCTCCTATATGGGTCCGACAAGACTCTGTAAACTGTTCCGACATTGATTTCGGTTCTCTTCTACAACGGTCCAACATGACCCAGTAAACTGTTTTCTACAACGGTCCGACATGACCCAGTAAACTGTTTTCTACTACGGTCCGATATGACCCAGTAAACTGTTTTCTACAACGGTCCGACATGACCCAGTAAACTGTTTTCTACAACGGTCCGACATGACCCAGTAAACTGTTTTCTACATCGGTCCGACATGACCCAGTAAACTGTTTTCTACAACGGTCCGACATGACCCAGTAAACTGTTTTCTACATCGGTCCGACATGACCCAGTAAACTGTTTTCTACAACGGTCCGACATGACCCAGTAAACTGTTTTCTACAACGGTCCGACATGACCCCGTAAACTGTCTTCTACAACGGTCTGACACGACCATACAGTGTCTCCTATCCTCTTTTATTTTATTTGTCATTTTCTTTTCCTGTTTTGTTACTCTCTTCAAACTCAAGTTGGTTGGTTCCTATCCCCTTGAGTTTGAGGGGGGCTATTAGTGTAAGTGATCCATTGTTAGTGTAATGCTCCATTAGTGTAATGCTCCACTATAGTTAGTGTAATGCTCCATTAGTGTAATGCTCCACTATAGTTAGTGTAATGCTCCATTAGTGTAAGTGCTCCATTATGGCAACTTGTTTATTGCCCCTATTGTCTCCTTCTCCTCTCTATAAAGAGAGCTTATTCCTTGTAAATTAAATACATTCAACAAGATATTGAATATCAATATATCAATATCAATAATATCAATACATTAATTTTCTACACAATATCACTGTCTTCACCAGAAGTGGAAATTCGTGATGTTAAGGTTCATTTGTTTGCATGATTACCAGAAAAAACTGATGACATTTTCACAAAGCTCTTCTAAGGTGAATGCAGGGAGATGAGTTTTTTATTTTTTTATTTTTTTATTTTTTCCTTGAAAGAATGTAATAGAGACAATGAACTTGTTTAACGTGACTAGCATGTGTCATTTATCAGTAACGTAATTTTCCCCCCCACGTATGATGATTTTTGTATAATCACATTCTTTCTCAGGTTTGGTGTGATTTTCAACATGGCACGGCTTATCCTGGACGATTTCACAGGTGGTTTTGAGAACGGACCATGGTGGCAACGCCTCTTAAATGGTTACAGTATTACAACATGGCTGGTGGTGTTAAATCTGGGATCAACTGGGTTGTTGGTTTCATGGTTAATGAAATATGCTGACAATATTGTGAAGGTAATTCCTCCATTTATATACTTTTTAAAACTTGTTACATGCACATTTGCAACTAGATAGTGTTGATTTTAAGTTTGTAACTAATTGATATTGCAGGATGCAAATTTAAGAGAGAGTTTGTTGGGATACTCTTGGTTGTATTTTTCTCCTATTAGCATGTAGTTCTGTTTTATTTGTTGCATTTTGTGGGGATATTTAATTATTTGGGAATCTAGCAGAAACCATACAAAAGATGGACTGCAAATTAAATTGAATAACTCTTATCTGACAATGCATTATGCTCATTATTTGGAATCAGAATCCCATTTTCGTCTTGTCTTACAGAATATTTTAAATAATGGTAATGGAGGTTCCAATTTTGGATAATGCTATGCTTGGTGTGGAATACGGCCACCCTTTCGGGGGCTTTGGACCATTTATGTAAAACCAATGTAATCAATATGTTTCTCTCAAAGAACTTGGATATTCTACCTCCTGCTCTATTTCTAGCACTTACTATTTATTTTTTATTTTTTTCAGGTTTATTCGACATCAATGGCAATGCTGCTGACAATGGTTTTGTCTATTTACCTCTTCAATTTCAAGCCAACATTGCAGGTAAATTTCCATTAATTTTTTTTGTTTTATGTTCTCTCTCCACTGTTGGATGTTTCGACTCGTATGGATCTGTGAGAGAGAGAGTGAGAGTTCCTTTGCACGATCTTGTACTCTTTCTATAGACTATATCTATATTATTGATGAGAAATTTTTCTTTCTTTCTTTTTTGTCTGCTGCAGCTTTTCTTGGGGATAATAATCTGTATGATGTCACTGCACATGTACTTTGCTCCTCCGAGCATGCTTGTAGATTTACCTTCCACGGAGAAATCAGCGTCTGAGAATCTAAATGAAGTTTATGTTGAACGAAGAACAGATTCCTGATGTATGACTTCTGACAGGAGAAAAGAAATGCCCCTTGGTTGATTTCCCCACTCTTATGGTATAAATGTAGAAATTACAATATTACCAACCTAGGTATCGCGGAGAAACATTCATACTGGAATCAGCATCACATTTTGGACGTCACGATTATGCTGTTGAACCAATAGTCAATATCAATAGAAGCAATTTGCCTATCTTCCCGGAATTATGCCAGGACTGTGAGAGCATGAAGTTACTAGGTCATTCTTAAGAGTAATCTAACGGCAGAAATTATTAGACACTACTAAAAAGGGATAATTATCCTACCAGATGATTTTAGAGACGAATAGATATCATAAAATTTTAAGATGCTTGTGTGTACGGGTCCTATTTTTAAATTAATTTTTGTTACGTTTTTACCGTTGTTTAAAGAAGTCGAGGTTTGTCAATACCATTTCCAGCTCTCCTTTTTCGTTACCTTCAAATTTTAAAATGTCATTGCTTTTATTTTACACATTCATTTTTGTCATCTGAATTGCTTGTGCACGGTGTGATTTTATAGCAAGGGGTTGTCACCGTATGTGGCATAGAAAAAACCACATGAATTTGTGGACATGTCGGCTTAATGAAACTATGAATGTTGAATATTTGATTCATGCATGGCTTGTTCTTTGGATAATGTAAGGACAATAAGATGCCTGAATAATTTTTGTTCTTTCAGCTCCTAAATCAAATCAAATCAAACCAAACCAAGTCTTAAGTCCCATTATGAATCTTTCTTCTACACTCGACTCTATCCAAGGTCATTTTCAGCTCTTAATTTTTAGAAAAATGGTGGGGTCAAACCCAGAAAACAACTGGTCAGGGCATGTATTGAATGTTTGGATAGGATATAGATTGACAATTATAAGGCCAGTGGTGGTGGTACACATTTGCAATCTAATGAAAGTGATGAACTAGTTGTGCATGTTCTGGATGAGGATCAAATACAAATTGTTTGAATGGTTTCTCTCAGAGTCATGTTCACTAGGATACAACTGCAGGGCACTATTAGGAGAGTTTGCATAGTACTATTTATTTTCTTGTTGCATTTATATTATTTTTGGATATTAGATTTATCAAGGGAGAGAAAAAAGATTAGCAAAATATACTTCAATTTTTTTTCCCTTCTCTTTTGCTTCCATAAATTTATAATCTAAACATAATAATAAAAAAAGGGGATGGTTTGGCATGTATGAAAAATGATTTGCAAACTATATTGATTATGTAGCACTGGTATTTTTTGAAATAACAAGTTATATTAATGAGTATTTTGGTTTAAAACGAATGTTACAAATTTGTAGCATTATTTGTATATATATATTGGATACGATTATTATATTAGTATATACATGATGGCGGATGCTTTGCAAGGTTATGAGACTAGTTACAGCTTTTTTTTAATTTGGAAAAGTTATTTATGATGCACAAATAGTTTAAATAAGTTAAAAAAAAAAAAAAAAAACTGATTATTAAGATGTAGTGGAAGGGGTGTTTTTTACTTTCGTTTTTTGATTATTAATTTTTAACTTGTAAGAACTTGCACTAAATAGAGAGTTTGAAATGTTCTCTCTCTATATATATACTAGTAGTTGACCTGTGCGATACATGAGTTAATTTTTTTTCTTTTAAATAATATTTTATAAAATAAAATAAAATTATTTATATATGTTTATATATAAATTATTTTTAAAAATATGTTGCTATGTATGCATTACAAAAGAATAATATATCTATGTGTACATATATATAATTATTTAAAAAATATATTACGAAATATGCAGTGCAATTTCGTTCTGTTAAACTATAAAAGTGTAATTTAAATATATATATATATATATATATATATATATTTTTGTACTTAATTTCAATATAATAAAATAAATATTCATTTTAATATTAAAAATAATGATTAAATTGGAGAAAAAAAGTCATTTAAAATTAAAGAATAATTCTAATTATTTATTTTGATAATCTTAACCTTATCGTTCTATAAAAATGTTATTTAAACAAATATATATAATAATTTTATTTCAATTATTTATGTGTATTTTAATAATCTTAGCCCTATAGTGCTATATATAAAAGTGTAACAAAAATAAATATATAATGATTTTATATGATATTAAATTATAACATAGTAAATAAATACTCAATTTGACATTAATAATAATAGTTAAATTGAAAACGAAAAAAGTAACATACAATTAAAAGTGATTTCTATTATTTATTTATTTTTATTCAGTTGGAAATATAAAAAAAAGTAGGAATGAAAGTTATAATAAAATTTATTTTAAAAATTAAATATAAGTATGTTGCTGTTAGATTAAGAAAAAATAGATAGATTAATTATGTTAAGTATTGATTTTTCTTTAATATCTATTTTAAATTTTTTTATACATATTATATATAATTGTATATATGTATATAAAGTTTAAATTAAATATAAATTTTTCCTAATAAACAACTTCATATTAAATAGGAAACTCAATATAAATTAATAATAAAATATAAATAAGATAGATAAAAAATAAGAAATATATTTAATTTTAATATAAAAATTGAATACTTGAATAAAAGTGAAAAAAACATAAGAAATTTAATTTGTAAAGTATTTTTTAGTACATATAAATATATTCTAAATTTTATTTATGGGTAGTTTAGATTAAGTAGAAGTCTTTTAAATATTAGATTTTAGAAATAATTAAGTATGACGGTATATTACGTGGCACTTTAAAAATAAATAAATAAAAGAACAGAAGACAGATATAGAAAAATTTTGATACTTATATATATATATATATTAAATATAAATTAATATTAAAACATCAACAAGATAGACAAAAAAATAAAAAATATGAAAGAAAATTAATTTGATCCGCATAATTAAGCACATTCTGTCGTATTTATTTATTTGTATATGGAGATAATTTTTTTTTTCAAATATCATAATAATTAAATTATGATTATATATATGAAAATAAATATTCTCAAATACAGTCCATATAAAATTGGTTATTATAATTGAAATTGAGTTTGTGTAGAACTTTATACATGTAAATAGAAAATGTATGCTGATATGGATATTTAAAAAAAAAAAAATAAACCTTTAGAATGTACCACTTAAGTAAGAGAAAAACACTACTACTTTTAATAATATATATGAGGTGTATAAATATTATTTTTTATTAGCAAAATAAAAGGGAACTTGAACACGTATTTTCAAGAGAAATTCAAAGACATCAATCACGGCATTCCAAACCTAGAAGAAACTTGAATTTAGGATGGCTAATTTTATTTTATTTTATTTTATATTTATTTATTTGTTTGATAAGGAGGGTATCTCGGGTTTCCCTCGACTAGTCTGGATAATTTTTGAACACGCGTTATGAATTTAAATTCATGATTTACACTTCTTAAGGTAGTTTAGACCAAAAATATTACAAAACCTAAAAGAAAACTCACAACCTTTACATATTGGACACTATTTCACAAGTTGGATTGAAGACGTAACGAACAAACTAGATATCGACCAAGTACTTGTCAACAAAGTAATTGATAAAAAAAAAATTTGATTTGATAATTGGTCACCATTCAATCAATTGAATTGGCATTTATTTCATGATTTTTGAATTGTAACTCTCACTTCTCAACTCTCATCTTTGTGTACCATGCCATACTTTCTTCTTCCTATGTCCCTTTCATCAAATTTAATTTCCTCTCTACTTTCGTTTTTTTTTCTAGTACATGCTCTAACATTCTCCTCCATTATTATTATTATAGTCATTTTTTGGGTTAATGCACTAGGTTCTAGTACCAACTAAAAGGACCCAAAACTCTTAATTTAATGTTAAGCCGCTCTAAAATATTCTAACACACAAGGATGGAACCAAGGGGCGGTTGAAGGTGGCTGCCTCCAAGTTTCAAAAAACCCTTTATTATAGTTGTATTAATTAATAATTCTTTTCAGTTATATAGATATTTTTTGCTTCTTCTTTTTTTTTTTTTTAAAAAAATATTTTAATGGCTGCCCTTTTTTCTCTGAAAAATAATAGTGATGACATGTCTTAATATATAATTTCAAGCGTAACCATTAAGCAAATAAAGCATTCACTTTAGGCTTGTATAGAAGTTCTTCCATATTAAGTACTCCTTCTATAGCCAATATGTTGTTAGGTGTCTTGTATTCACTTTAACCCATAAATTTATTTATTTATTTTTTCACTTTGCCCTTTCCGTTTCAATTTTTTTCCAGTTTACTCTTAGAGTTAATTTATGTTCAAAATTAAACAGAAAATGCTGTAATAACTGTACAAAACATAAAAATTATATTACTATATTGGAGTTTAAATTTATGTTAGAGATGTCAGTTATATATAATAAAATATTTTTATACCACGTGACTGTTAATGTATCATTTTTTGTTTAATTTTTAATAGAAATTAGTCCTAAGAGTAAATTGAAAAAAACTTGAAACATGAAGGGTCAAAGTGAGAAAAAATAAACTTTAAGAGCAAAAGTAGAAAAGTGAACAAATATAAAGGGGCAAAGTGTAATTTATCCTACAATTTTTTTTTTCCAAATTAAATTATGATACCAATTTTTTCAAAGCTCCAATTTTTTACTCAGTTTGATCTTCGATGACTATAAAAAAAATTCCGTCTGAAAGTTCATCAAAATAATAAACCTATTTTAGCCTAGGACTCAAAAAATAAAAAATAAAAAAAAATTCAAAAATTGTCTTTTTCCTTGGATACAAGAAATATAATTATGGGCTGTTTGGCAAGTGGGTTTTGCGTTATATTTTAGTTAAAATTCACAAAAAGACAAAATATGTTAAAATAACTAATAAGATAAAATGTCATATCAAATCTATAATCATTTTACTTTTTCTCTCGCAAACAGCATATCCAACTATAAAAAAAAAAAAATCCAATAATCTTTTTAAATATAAAAATTTTAACTTACTAAAATAACCTACTAAAATTACAATTTTCTAGATACCCACTAACTAGCAAGTGACACTTTTTATTGAATTAAATTCAATATATTTTTCACTGTAATCAAAATATTTTAAATTTTGTCACTAACTTCCAAAATATTTTCCACCTCAATAATGATAAGAAAGTATTAAATAATTATAATGTGACAAGAACATTCGTTTCCATTTAACCAACACTTCTTTAAATTTTTTTTTTTAATAGGGTGTGTATTCTTCCTTGAAGTTAGTATAAAACCGTCCTTGCACTGAATTAACACCACTTTAACAAAAGCCAAAGATGATGTATGTAAGAAAATTTGATTCATGCTATTGCTTTCCTAGCATTCCAATTTAATAGAAAATCTAACTAAAATTCAAAAATCTAAAATAAATTTTAAGTCTTACAAATATAACATAATTATATCATGCTATTGCTTTCCTAGCATTCCAATTTACTAAAAAATCTAACTAAAATTCAAAAATCTAAAATAGATTTAAGTTTTACAAATATAATATAATTATATTAAGTTTCTTAAAATTTTAATTTTCATAATACTTAATTCTCTTCTCATTAATAATTTCTTAGTCCAAGAAGTAATATTATCATTTTTTTAATACTAAAATGTACATTTTATTTATTCATTCTGATGTCTACACACTATTTGTATTAGTTTCAATTAGTTTGTTTAATTATATTAAACTTATAAAGCTTACTATATATATATATATATTTTTTAAATCTCAGTATTCATTAATTAATTAGAAAACTTCTTTGTTTTTAAGTTGTTTTGGTGTGAACCACAAGAAAGAAATTAATTCATATACAAAGTAACCAACTCTGGCGATGTTTGGCATAAATTTTTTTTTTTATGACTATTTCAGTCCAAAAAAAAATTTAACTAACAAGTTAATAAAATCAAATGTCACATCTAAACCATAATGATTTTATTTTTTCTCTCACAAAAATCAAAAGAAAACCAAAAAATCAATTTCAAATTAAACTTTTTAACTCCAAATTAAAATAGCTAAAAAACCAACTCTCTCTCTCTCTCTCTCTCTCTCTCATGGGTGTCTATAAAAGGGTTACCTTGGCATTGAGTTTTGCCCAAGAAATAGCCAAATAAAAAAGAAAGAAGAAGAAAGAAAGAAAGATGAGTGGAACAGCTTGCTCAAACAGCATGATGAATGGGCTAAGGCCGAATAGTCATCGCAGCCACCAGCAGCACCAAGAGAAGCAGAGCTGTTCATTTCAGATGCCATTGCATTACCCTAGGTACAAGAAATCCGACTACGAGTCCATGCCTGAGTGGAAGCTGGACTGCCTCTTATCCCAGTACGGTCTCTCTGTCTCCGGCGACATCTCCCACAAGAGAAACTTTGCCATGGGTGCCTTCCTTTGGCCTTCCCAGAATTCCTGAACTACCAAAAATATTCGATACATATATCAATTAATATTAATTAATATATTTATAAATATCGATATTAGCTAGCTCTATATATGTATGTGTTTAGTATTAGATTGTGTTATGTAATTTGATGATGATCATCCATTGTATTTGTACGAGTTTGTAATTTTAATGAAGTCATATATTTTATTTGTGTGGTACAGATGTGTATGTTTTATGTATAATTTTCATGAATGTAACCATAATACAATGCTATAAATTTATGAGATTAAATAATTTACGACTTAGCCATGAAATTTTGGATTTACATTTAGCCAATTCAATATCTGATATGTCAGCTATATCTGACCCCTTATCACCCCTTTCACTACTAATATTAGGAATATATATGAAATCACAACAGCAAGATGGAGAATAGGTAAACAAAAATATATGATGCTATAGTATATGTCATGGAGATCCAAATTTATTGCAAAAATAATTATTTATGGGGCTTTTTGTAATTGATGATGCATGCAATGGTCCTAATCTTGTAGATTTAAGTATTTTGATCTTCTGTGACTATGGTGGTTGGATTTGATGAGAGTTTCAGGTCTGAACAAATCTTAATATAACTTGAGTTGAGCTTGAACATCTCTTCTACCAATCAGTCCACGTTGCACCTCTAATCAAGATGGTAATAAATTACAAAAATTCTAGCATCACATCATTATTAGATTTTTTATTTTTGTTTTTTAAAAAATAATAAGCTTAACACTAAAATAATATGAATACGAGCAATGTTTTTATTTTTATTTTTTACAAAATAATAAGCTTAACACTAAAATAATATGAATACGAGCAATGTTTTTATTTTTATTTTTTATAAGATAATTTTTTTATAAACAATTTAGTGTTTTATGGCCAAGGCTAATGCTTTAAAAGAAAATTACTTTTTCCAAAGCAAATTATATGACTTCTTGAAATACAAAAATTGTTGCACATTACTTTCACCAAAGTCAAAACCACGTTTCACAATAACATCAACCTCCGTGAAACTTACTATTTTGTTTCTTGGGGTGTTTCAAAATGCTTATCATAGGGTTGTTATTTTTTTCTTAATTATTAAAATTTTGGACCCCTATCTAAAAAAAAATTGGACAAGGAAAACAAATTAAAAAATAGGGTTCTTTTAAAATGGTGCTTTAGCATTTTTTTTTTTGGTTGCATTATTAGGAAGGAGAAATGTAATAAAGACAAAATGAGTATCATGCATGGTAAGTTTGTTTGCTAGTATACATAGTTTGACTCCTATTAAATGTGATAAGTATTTTGTAACGTTTTAATGAGGGCATGAACAGTGCCAGATGGAAAACTGAAACAACACAATACTAGGAGACGTTTCAAACATTCTTTACATGTAAAATTGAGGAGAAAAACACAATATGATGGTAATATTACATTATCATTAATGTATAATATTACTTGTACGAGAAAGAAATAAACCTTCTCGTATAATCATGTTGATCAAGTCTGCGCTCCTCCGTACGTCGTTGCTTTATCACCTGAAAACACAAACGTAAGCTAGCCGGCGGGTGTGTGCCGGAAACTTCTCCGATGCCTAAGTCAGCAAACTAGACAAATAGACAAAAGCTCCGTGTATTCGGAAATCAAAGTTGTGTTACCTCTCCATAGGTGATGTTTGTGAGCTTTTATAGGTTTCGTGTGGCATAATCCAAGTAGGACTCTTACTCCTCCATGCAGAGTCCTCCTAGGATTCATACTCCTGAAAGATCATGCTTATCCTTCAACACCCCTCACTGCTTAAACCAAGTGAGATGGTTTTACCCTGACCGGACTATCACGACCGAAGTAAGCATGGCTATACTTAGCCGTAGAATGAACCGAACTATACTTAGTTCGGTTCACTGCCCTTACCTTAGTTCCTCTTCCACAAACCATGGCATGCCCAAAACCGAATTAACTTTCAACACGGTTTAGACTGAGCTAGTTATACTGCGCCATGACCGGTATAAACTCAAAGCACCTTTAAATCGGTCTAACTACAAAGCATCCTTCGACCGGGCTAACATTAAGCCTCCCTCGAACCGGACTAACTTCTGGGCTTGGGATCGGACTAACTTTAAGTCTCTTCAAGACCGGAGTAACTTTATGGCCTTTTTACTCAGCCCTTCGCACTGAGGCCCATAACGGCCCAGCTCGGCCCAATTTGCATATAAATTACCCTCTCAATTTATGGTAAGTTTGTTTGCTAGTATACATAGTTTGACTCCTATTAAATGTGACAAGTATTTTGTAACGTTTTAATGAGGGCATGAACAGTGCCAGATGGAAAACTGAAACAACACAATATTAGGAGACGTTTCAAACATTCTTTACACGTAAAATTGAGGAGAAAAACACAATATGATGGTAATATTACATTATCATTAATGTATAATATTACTATTCAATAATAAAGCATTATTTCTTTTAAAATGGTGATTAAGCATTTTTTTTTTTGGGGTTGCATTATTAGGAAGGAGAAATGTAATAAAGACAAAATGAGTATCATGCATGGTAAGTTTGTTTGCTATATATATAGTTCGACTTCTATTAAATGTGACAAGTATTTTGTAATGTTTTAATGAGGGCATGAACAGTGCCAGATGAAAAATTGAAACAACACAATATTAGGAGACCTTTCAAACATTCTTTACATGTAAAATTGAGAAAAAAAACACAATGTAACGGTGATATCACATTATCATTAACGCATAGCATTACTATTCAATAATAAAGCATTATATGAGAATAAAAAATCTCCTGTCTCAAAATTTGGCTATCTCTATATTTCAATGCACTCTTTAATCATTAGATTATGTGAAAATCTCACAACTGGTAAAATTTGAAACACAATTTAATAGTTAAGAGTATATTAAAACATGAGTGTAAAAAGATTTAAAAATTGGATCTTGGGCCTTATGTGGGCCAGTGAACCTCACTGTGCAGATAGTTATAGTTCTCCATAGATAAGGATAGACCATTCTTGAAAAGGATAGTTGAGTTTGAATCTTAAATTTGAGTAGGAAATAGTCAAGAAAAAATAAAATAAAATAAAAAAAGAAGGAAAATTTAGATTATATTTTGGTTTTTTTTCCTTCCTTCTTCTTTATTTTCACAAATTCTTAATCAAATCTTAGATGTAAACGCATTTGACAGCAAAGAAAAAAACTTTAGTTGCCCGTGGCCTTGTGGCCTTAGAATCATGGAAGCAACTCTTAAGTGTATCCAAGGGAGAGATTGAGAATTCAACACCTCCCATGAGCTAATCTAATAACAATTGGTTTTTACCACACAGCAAAAAAAAAAAATCCAAGTTGGGATGTCTTGTAGAGATTGGAATGATATCATACGGTTTGACATGGATGTGTAGTGTTGCAAGTTGGGTTTCATTGATTACTAAACCCACTGGTTGGAGAGAGAATGATGGGTCATTGTTTGTGTGGTTGAAATACATATACTCAGTTGTACAAGTTCATTCAGCAAGTGATGCATAACTATCATTGATGTCCTCTTTTTATCAGCAATTACTCAACATATATCCGTGTATGGACTTGTCATGTTTTTTATGTCAAACACAAAGTGTTCAATTTCAAGTACAGTTAATTTTTTTTGTTGACTACGAATACAAAATATATTAACTTAAAAAGAGTTGTTCAGTACAGAAGTTACAAAACGAGATAAGGGAGGACTACTCCTTGATACAAATAGTTTGTATTGTTGAGTTGAAATGGAGAAATTATTTACTGTGCATCGTAATGCACACCATATCTTAGTTGTTAATTTTTTTTTTGATCAGCAAAAAAAACTTTATTGATGAAGAAACATACATTACATATGAGAGTACATCAATAAGGAGGAGGAGGAGCATAATGCATCACAAAGGTTGGCAAGAGACCAACACAGCTCCAAAAGGAAACAAAGGACACAAAGCACAAACTGAGCAGAAACAGGACCACAAGCCCAAAAGGAAACAAAGGACACAAAGCATAGCAGCCAAGCCAACCCTCAGATGCTACACCATCAGAAGATACACCAGCAGAATTCAGCCTTGAAGCACCAAGCAGCTGCAGATCTACTTCCTTGAGCTGAGCAGCAGACCAAGCAGATCAGCATAACATTAGCAGACAACTAGCAATAGCACATCCAGCAGCACTTTTATGATGAGAACTCTTAGCAGACAACTAACAACACAGAGTTGGCACCAATTCAGCCCAGAACTTAGCTGCAAGCATCAGCAGAAAAAGGGCAAAACCAGCAGCACAGAAAAATGGGCAGCCAAAACCTCATTTTGAAGGCCTTGTACTCCTATTGCTAGCATAAATGCCAACCAAGATAGAAGCTCCCAACCTGAAGAAAATCAAGCACTTAAAACACCCCTTAGAGACCATTCATCTGCAAACCCCTCTGCTGGAGCATTAGACCACAGCTGCAAATGGCCACAAAGCATAGCAGCCAAGCCATCCCTCGCAAACCACCACCCAAGAACTGAGAATACCACAGTAACCAGATCAAGCAGAGCCAGCATGCTACTACTGCAGACTGGACCTTGCCTCCTTACACAGCAAAGCAGCCCAGACACCCCTCACAAACCGCCCCCCATGATTAAACCCGAAAACTTAGCCAAGGCAGTCTATAACCTGATGAAGATGATGAACAATCTCATTGGCTGAGTATACCACAGCTGGATTAAAATCTTTGACCCACAAAGCAATCCTCACTTTAATGGACTCACACAGACTTTCAACATCAGCATGAACTTTATTAAAAATACAATCATTCCTCTGTTTCCACAAGGACCAGAGCACTGCCAGGGGCACCACATTCCAGATTAGTGTGATCCCGAATGTGGAGTTCACACAAATCAACAATTGAGATGTCATGCTTGACAACGAATAATCTAAATTTTGGATTGAGATGAGAGAGAATGTTTTTTTTTTTTTATCGGTAAATGTTAGTTGTTAGATTAGCACATATAGAAAAAAATTTCCCTACCCTATGCATGGCAACGAATAATCTAAATTTTGGATTGAGATGAGAGATAATTTTTTTTTTTTTTTTTTGGATCGGTAAATGTTAGTTGTTAGATTAGCACATATGGAAGAAAATTTTCCCATCCTTATCAAAGCACTTAAGTGCTTGCACTCCCTTAATTCAATCCCTCTGAGGAGAATTGAATCCATTATCTCTTTGGGACTAAGCCTTAAAGAAGGTATGGTGGCCAACTAGGATGGGAGAGAATGCATTGTCAATCAATTTTTCTAATATTGTGTTTCTTTCTTAGATTTGTAAAGAAGAGAAAGTAAAAAAAATGTTGAGGGAAAGAAAAAAAAAAAAAAACTTTATTCACCTTTTTTTTGTCTATCAATTCTAAATTGATGTTTACACGCTTCAATAGCAACTTTCACTCAATTATTGGAGCACTCTACTTGCTTTACAACGTATGTCATTGCCTATTGCTTTGAATAACACAAATGGATTAGTCCTACATGAAAAGAATACTATAAATCAATTATACAAATGGATTAGTCCTACATGAAAAGAAAAAATAATTTTATGACTGATTTTTATATAAATTGAAGAACTGTATCCTTAATTTTTATGTTGCGTTTAAACTATAAATTTCAAAAATATATATATAAATAAAATATAATTATATTTCACACATCTTATATATATATATATATATATTTTCTCTAAATTCTTACTTAAGTCATAAACCCAACCCATTATAATAAATTACATTTTTGGCGATCAAATTTGGCGACTAAAATAAATTTAGTTGCCAAAAGTTGTAGAATTAGCAACCAAAAGTTATATTAGTTGGCAAAAGTATAACATTTAGCTACTAATTTTTTTTTAGTCCGGGTATATTGATTATTGGCAACTAAAAAAAATATAGTCGCTAAAAATGCCACAATTGGCCACTAAATTTTTTTTAGTTACTGTATGGTTAGTTTTGGCTACTAAAATTATTTAGTCGCTCGATAAAAAACAAAAATTTACTTTCTATCTTTGGCGACCAAAAGTTTGGTCACCAAAAATTTATTTTCAGCAATTAAAAAATATTTTAGTCGTTGTATAGTTAGTTTTGGCTACTAAAATTATTTAGTCGCAGAATGAAAAAAGAAAATTTACTTTTTATCTTTTGGTCGCCAAAAATTTATTTTTAGTGACTAAAAAATATTTTAGTTACTGTATAATTAGTTTTGGCTACTAAAATTATTTAGTCACCGAATGAAGAACAAAAATTTACTTTTTATCTTTGGCAACCAAAAGTTTTATTGCCAAAAACTTTATTTTCAGCGACTAAAAGAATTTTTAGTCGCCAAAGAATTAAAATGTTTGGAGGGAGACATTTTAAATTTTGGAGAGATTTACAAAATTAATTGGCGACCAAAATGTTAAGTCGCGAAATATTTCAAATGCTTAGTGTTTTTTTGCTTCGCCTCCCTCGTCTCTCTCACCGAAAGCCCAACGCAAGCCTCTGGTTTTAGAGAGAGAAAGAGAGCTAGATGCAGGTGCTTGTAGAGAGAGAAACAAGTTGTTACAGGTGCTTGTAGAGAGAGAAACAAACTGTTACATGTTAGAGAGAGAGAGAGAGAGAGAGAGAGAGGTTTTTTGGGTACAATCAGGTCTGGCTCTCCTAAACCAAACAATTGGTAGCTCTTGTTGCCATAGGCATCTATTATTTATGGAGACTTATATTTTTAAGTAACATTTTTTTGGGGGGCAGATTCGAAGAAATCTACAGTTGAGAATAGAAGAGCAAGGGAGATATCTCCAGATGATGTTTGAAAAGCAATGCAAAGCAGGTGACATGTTGAAGGCCTCATCATCATCCGCCGCCACTCTGGAAAACCCCTCTTCTAAGACAACAACAGATGCAATCCAAGTTCCATTGCCAAAGATGAATGAGAAAGTGAAAATGATAATACCATCATGGCATCATCAGTGCAAGTTTCCAGGAGTTGGGGAGAGAAACAAAAGGTGCCAGAAAGCAAGGCTTCTGAGGATCTCGAGGCAAATGATGTGGGGTCAAGTTCCAAATCCTGAGAGCAGATGAATAAGCCCATATCATGTGCCATAGTAAGATACACTTTCAGTTGAATGATATAAGCCTGTTTGGTAGAATTTATAAGTCTGTTTATTTTAATTTTTAATTTAATTTAAGTTAAAATATTATATTTGGTGTAGTTTAAGTTAATCAGCTTATACCTTAAATCAAATTATTTCTCAGTTTATCTCAACTTAGTCAGGGGGTGCTTAAATTTTTGACTTAAGCGCGCAGCTGTTGTTGGAGAATTGAAATTATTTAAATGCCCTTGTCAATACCCAAATATTAATATTATTAATTAATATTAATTAAAAAATAAAAAATTGTATATTTTTGAAGAAAAAGAAAAAAAATCAATATTAATTGAAAAATAAATATTAATTGGTATTAATTATTAATAAATTCATATTGTGTATTTTTATATAATTAAAAAAATAAAAAATTGTATATTTCTGAAGAAAAAGAAAAAAAATCAATATTAATTGGTATTAATTATTATAAATTAATATTGTATACTTTTGTAATGAATTAATTATTAATTGATACTAATTAATAATAATTGTTGATTATTAATATTAATTGATACTAATAAAAATAAATATTAATATTAATTTATACTAATTAATATTTTAAATATTAATTGAGACTAATTAAGCCATTAATTGATACTAATTATAATTTTATATATTAATTGATACTAATTAAGCAATTAATTGATACTAATTAATTTATAATGGAAAATAATTGTAACAATAATACTTCCATTACATTTTTAGCAAATGTATCATTTTTATATTAATTGATACTAATTAATACTACTTATATTAACTTTTATTAATGAAATATTTTTTTTAAAATTAAAACTGAAAAAAATGACAAAATAATCATTTTTATATCATATAAGGGTAGAAAGGACAATTATACAGTAAAAAGCTATTTTACAGCTTATTAACCAAACACTACTCTGCTGCTTAAAACCATAATCTCACAGCTGCACCAAACAGGTTAACAGCTGATGTTCACAGCTATAAGTCATAATCTGTTAAGTTATAATTTATAATCACTTTTCCACAGCTCTACCAAACTGGGCCATAAAGAGATTTGGAACTCTGATGTTCATATTTGCTCTCTCTCTCTCTCTCTCTCTCTCTCCATTGTAAACACACATAATTTATCCTTTTCATCTTTGGCATTGTCGATTAGGGCATATTTCTGTTAATCGCTTAAAGTCTTTGGTTTCTAGTGGACAATTGGGTCATGTACTTCCGGATACTTTCGATTGTATACCCTGTCAACTTGCCAAACAACCTGCTTTATCATTCAATAAAAATACTTCTGTTTCATGTGCACCTTTGATCTTATACATTCGGATATTGGGGCCCCTCCCCTACTCCTACTATGGGGGATCTCGTTATTTGTTGTTTTTATTGATGATTTTCACGGTTACTTGGATTTTTTCTCATGAAAACTCGGTCTGAACTCAAAACCCTTTATTATAACTTTGCCCAAATGATCCACACCCAATTTTCCAAAACCATCAAACTTTTTTGCTCTGACAATGCTATGAAATATCGGGACTGAGATTTCCTTTCTTTTCTTCAGAGTCATGGTACACTGCCTCATCGTTCCTGTGCTAGCACATCCCAGCAAAATGGCCGTCCTGAACGGAAACATAGGCATATTCTTGACACTACTCGCGCTCTCCTTCTCTCTTCTTCTTGCCTTGAAAACTTTTGAGGGGAAGCTGCCCTCACTGCTGTCTACACTATCAATTGTGCTCCTACCCCTGTCATCTATAATCAAACTCCCTTTGAACGTCTGCATGGCACTCCCCCTCCGTATACTAATCTTCGGGTTTTTGGCTCTGCCTGCTTTGTTCTACTTCAATCTCATGAACACACCAAGCTTGAACCTCGTTCTCGTCTTTGTTGCGTTCTTGGGTATGGAATTGAACATAAAGGCTTTCGCTGTTGGGACCCTCTCTCTAAACATCTTTGTATCTCCCGCCATGTCGTTTTCTGGGAGCACAAAATGTTTTCCTCCCTATCCTCCTTTCACTTACCCACACTTTCCACTAATGTATTGTTTACTAATCCTTCCATAGATATCTTCTCTGATGATTTTGATACAGGTTCCTCCTTCATTGAGACGCCCTTGCTCACTCCTGCTCCCGACCAGACTGCTCTCCCTGAAGGTCCACCTCTCATTACACCACCTCCTTCTCCACCGGTTCTTCCTCCCACCGATCCTCCTACGGGTCGACCATTCCAGGTAACTCTTCTTGGTATTTTGACTCTGCCTGTTGTAATCATATGACCTCCAGTTCTACTATATTTTCTTCTATCTCTTCATCTCCTCATATTCCCTCAATTCAAACTGCTGATGGTTCTCTCATGATTGTCCGTCATATTGGTACTGTTTCCACATCTTCTTTATCGTTGCCTCAAGTTTATCATATCCCTGCTCTCACTTTAAACCTTATTTCTATTGGTCAATTATGTGAACTTGGTCTAACTGTCACATTTTCTGCTACTCATTGTTTGGTGCGGGACCCTCAGACGGGGCAGACTATTGGGATCGGCCGTAAGCACGGACGTCTCTATGAGCTCATTCACCTTCATGTTCCTGACTATCCTCAGATTCGTCTCACTCCTCTCGATGGGGATCTCCTCAATGATGCTACTCTTTATCGCCAGCTCGTCGGTAGTCTTGTCTATCTCACAGTGACTCGTCCTGACATTGCATATGCTGTTCACATTGTTAGTCAGTACATGTCGGCTCCTCACACTCCCCACTATACTGCTCTACTCCACATCCTTCGATACCTCAAAGGCACTCTGTTCCATGGCCTTCACTACTTTGCTTCCTCCTCTCTTGAACTACGTGCCTTTTCTGATGTTGATTGGGCTGGGGATCCTATGGATCGACGCTCCACCATGGGATTTTGTTTCTTCTTGGGGGATTCTCTTATTACTTGGCGTAGCAAGAAACAATCCCTCACTGCCCGTTCTAGCACCGAAGCTGAATATCGAGCTCTTGCTTATATTACTCAGGAACTTCTCTGGCTTCGCTGGCTCCTCACTGATATGGGTGTTTCCTCTTCTAGCGCTACCTCTCTTTATTGTGACAATCAGAGCGCCATTCAGATTGCTCACAATGATGTGTTTCATGATCGCACAAAGCATATTGAGATTGATTGTCATTTCATTCGACAGCATGTTACACGTGGTACTGTTCATCTTCTCCCTATTGCTTCTGCCGATCAACCTGCTGATATTTTCACCAAGGCTCATCCTCCTGGGCGCTTCCGTGATCTTGTTTCCAAACTCAACTTGGTCGATGCCTACCCTTCTTGAGTTTGCAGGGGGCTGTTAATATATTAATATATCTTATACTTTAGTTAGTGCTGTTACTATATCATAGTTTAGTTCATTAGCTGTATACTTTCGGCAACCACACCCACTATATCGGCAACCATACTATAACATGCCCAGGGAGTACCCGCGCGCGTTAAACAGTTCAGACCCCCGAGATCTCTTTGATCTAGTCTCACGAGTGCAATGTGAAACGTAGATGAGAGTCCAGATTTGGCAACTTTTATTAAAAATCCAGTTTATTGCAATTTTGTCAAAAATGGACTGCGTCATCAGATCTCAGAGTCGCCACCTAATATTTTGGGAAATTAGGAAACCCATGACTCGGTGCCAAGGCCACTGTTCGTCGTAACCAAGGATGCTTGGCTCGGAACCTTAGGTATGAGAGGGAAGGTCAATAATGAGCACCCCTGCTCACCCGATCAAAAGATCGGCCTCTATTAAACCATGATATGACTTTTTATTTCTTTTATATGTTCATATTCTGATTATTGAATAAATCCTAAAATTTACTAGGTGAAGCATACAAGTATAGACTAGTTTGCTCAAATTGGAACAATTCAATTTCATGTTTGTTTTTCGAAAAGGGTTGAATTTGCCGCTTGACAAAGTGGGCTTAAAGTTTGTGGATTTGCCACTGCAAAGTGGGCTTAAAACGTACATTTATTGAATTATTCCAATTCAAACAACAAGCCTTCATCCACAGGCATTCATACAGTTATATCAAGTAAGCAAGTAGCCTCATGGTAGAATACTAAACATAGTAAAAAAAACACGCACAAACGGGATGCTAAAGCATAAAAACTTACATATTTACCGACGTCCCGCGAACAACTACAAAACAAAGTTAGAAAATATGCATGATTCTATATACAATGTTCTAATGCAATTCACTCATGAGATGCAACTAAAAATTCGACTTCTAAGATATGACATGTGAATCATCTCAACATGAGGTAGCGCATAGAATCATATAAGAATTGATTAAATCACAAGATGCAAATTTAGTCGGATCAAGATGCATGAAACATGGATGCAAAGCATGGATATGCATGGCATGTCAAATATATACATATGCACAGTTAGGGAAAGCGATAAAAGAATGGGATAGAAAGAAGCGGGTGGGGGATTATTACAATACTTTAAAT
Source organism: Camellia japonica (assembly GCA_030407325.1). Classification (NCBI taxonomy): domain Eukaryota; kingdom Viridiplantae; phylum Streptophyta; class Magnoliopsida; order Ericales; family Theaceae; genus Camellia; species Camellia japonica. Next base: position 4,260,100 of record JAPPVO010000007.1, read on the forward strand.
ATTACAAATCCAAATGAGGGAGAGAGGAGATAATAAAATAAAAATAAAAATAAAATCTCACAAAACACTCAAAATAAAAATAAAAAGTTTTAAACCCCCCGCCATTCATTAACTAGTACGTAACCAGTTGTCTTCAATCCAGCAGTCCACGCCACATTTGACATTATAGTAGCAGATATACAACTAGCCCTTGGTCCACCATGTTACCAATTACACAATTCGGCCCTTGAGTAGAAGGCCCAATAAAACCATTACTCAATGAGGCCTTTCACCAATAAAAAAATCAGCCCATGATTGACCCATTCAAAACCACCATCCAATAACCCAAAGAGTTGAATTGCCTTCCAGGTGAACCTGCACAGGATGAACCACAGAGTCCCACAATCTACCATCTTAGGCAGAATAACAACACACCAGGTGGTTTCAAGATAGGAAATGCAGTCCTATACTCAAGTCCCTTCCAACCCATTAACAGGCTTTGTTGCTTCAGGAAAAGAGAAATCAACCCGAGAGTGTGTGTGTGTGTGGAGAACCAACCGAGAGAGAGATTAGCGAGAGAGAGCTGGATGCATTTCGGTGTGAACATTTTCATGGCTGTCAACCTCTCCCCCTTTCTCCCCTCTGTGCTGTGTGTGCTCGGTTGTATATTGTGTGCTTGGTGTATCAGTGAGAGAGAGGTTGGTCGAGTGATGGAACCCCAAGAGAGAGATTGGTTATCTTCTCCGTACATGTATCTTGTGTGTGATAGTAGACCCAGAGAGATCATGCATCTCTTGTGTCTTGACCACCTTCACCGATTGGCCCCTAAGGAGAGAGATAAGAGAGAGAGTAGAGAGTGAGAGAGAGAGAGAGATTGGTGCGACCTTTGTCGTGTCTGTGATAGCAGCCCAATTATCTATTTTTGTATCTGTCGGTGTGTGGGTTTGCTGGGTGACTTAGAGAGAGAGATCTATGGGCGTGAAGTAGGGCTGCTCACGGGTCGGTTTTGGCGGGTTGCGGGTCAAAACCGACCCGACCCGCACTTATGCGGTTGGGGAAAAATGGACCCGCAACCGCCCGCGATGCGGTTCGCGGTTTGTGCGGGCGGGTGCGGTTCGGTTTGCGGTTTTGATTTTTTTTTTTTTTTTTTTTTTTTTTTAACTTAAGCAAATTTGACATTTTTTGTTACTTTCAAACACTTTTTTTTTTTTTTTTAGAAGAGTTATAAATTAAATTACAAGATATACAATTCATGATCATAATAAATAGTCCACATGTTAGATAAGATGATATGGAACCATACTTGAAGATAGGGGATTAATCTTCCTCCTTAGCTTGCAAAAACAAATTCTTAAAAGTCAAACTAGTAACACTAATTTAAATATGCAAAAACAAACCCTTAAAAGTCAAACTAGTAACACTAATTTTAATAGTGGATTAATCTTCACTGTTTAGTTTTTAATATGCAATAATGTGATAATAGAATGACAATTCAAAATATCATATTTAACTGTGTCTACTAGACTAATGGAATATAATGATTTTTTTTATATATATATAAATAAAAGTCAAACTAGTAACACTAATTTAAATATCATTAGATCATGATAATGTATATAAGTACCCATATAATAAATTTTACTTTCATCCAAAATGTAAAAAAAAAATAATAACTAGTTATCTCCATGTATCCAAAATGCCAAAAAAAAAATAATAACTAGTTATTTTTTCTTTAAAAAAAAAAAAAAAAAAAAAAAAAACTGCGGGTTGCGGGCGGGTCGGGTTCGACCCGAACCCGATCTTTTGTGAATTTCTTGACCCGCACCCGCCCGCATACCTACATCGAAACCGCCCAAAGCACTGCGGGTAGGGTAGGGTCGGGCGGTTTGTGCGGCGGGTGGGTGGTTGCCCAGCCCTAGCGTGAAGTTATGAATATAATTGCATGTGAGTGATATGTGTGGAAGGAGAGAGAGCCGTGTCTGTGTTCTTTCAGTGTGAGAGAGCTGGGTTTGGTCCTTGGTTTGGGGAGAGCTCAACAGAAATGGGTGTCCATGTGTGGAAGGTGTGCTGTGGAAGGAGATGTGCTGGGTGCATGGGTTTGTGGGTGTGTGGTCTGCCGAGAGGGAGAGAGAGAGATGAGTGGTGTGGCTGTGTGATCTTCTTCCTTCTCTCTCACCTTTCTCTCCCTAACCTCTCTCTCTCTAAACTGTGTGTGTGTTGTGTGTTAGCCGAGAGAGAGAGAGATGGCAGTGTAGTGTGTGGTTGTGTGATTCTCTCTCACCCGTGTGTGTCTCCTCCTCCTCTCCTCAAAACCAAAAGAGAGAGTCCCCTCCATCATTGTGTTTATTCTCTCTTAGAAAGCATTCCACTCCTCACACTTCTTTACACATTTTTTATTTATTAAAACTCCACCCCTCACTCACTCACTCATTCTTTTTTTTATTTTATTTTTCTAAACCACCCCACTCAAATAATTTTCCACTGAATTGAACAGACCACCCTCTTTTCTTTTTCTTTTTTTTAGCTATCCACTCTCACCTGCTCCCCCTTTTTTTTTTCTTTGTCAATCTTCTTCACCTGCTCCTTTCTCTTATCTCTCTTTTTCTTTTTCTTTTTTTTTTTTTTGCCCACCGAATATGCTGTGTATTCCCTTTACACAGATGCTTTCTTTTTTTTTTTTTTTTTTTTATTTTTTAAGATGCCTTATGTCCCTCACCCACCAAAACATCATCATAATCCTACTAAAAATATTGGCACAACCCCCCCATCACCTTTTTTTCTTTTTTTTTTATTTTCTATTTTTTTTTATATCAAATATCACATGCCAATTTATATAAACACACTAAAAATTTGTACAAACACACAAAATTATATAAAATTATACAAAATTATAAATTCAAATAAAAATATTTTAATTTGACCAAAATGGGTGAGTTTTGGGATTAAAATTTCAATTTGATTTTTCTGGTGAGGGTGGTCAAAATAAAATGCCCAAGTCTTAGGGCCGGTCAAAATGGGGTGTCTACAGTTGCCCTCTTTGACAGAGCTCGAAATCATTTCATGACGTGAGTGAATGTCAAAGCTCGAAGACGACCCTTTTGACAAGGCCGTAAGACTTGGGCAAACAAATAAGATGCAATGCATGTGGTTGAACCCGAAGGTTGCCTACGTATCCTTTTGCAAGGAATCAAACCAGCGTAGTTCAGGGGCAAGATGTAAATGATATGCAGGAAGATTTTGATAATTGGACTTATACGCTACGCGAAGTCGGTTTGAAGATTGGACTTATACGCTACGCGAAGCCAGTTTGAAAATTGGACTTATACGCTTACGCGAAGCCGGTTTGAAAATTGGACTTATACGCTACGCGAAGCTGGTTTGAAGATTGGACTTATACGCTTACGCGAAGCCGGTTTGAAGATTGGACTTATACGCTACGCCAAGCCGGTTTGAAGATTGGACTTATACGCTTACGCGAAGCCAGTTTGAAGATTGGACTTATACGCTACGCGAAGCCGGTTTAAAGATTGGACTTATATGCTACGCGAAGCCGGTTTGAAAATTGGACTTATACGCTACGCGAAGCCAGTTTGAAGATTGGACTTATACGCTACGCAAAGCCGGTTTGAAAATTGGACTTATACGCTTACGTGAAGCCAGTTTGAAAATTGGATTTATACGCTACGCGAAGCCGGTTTGAAGATTGGACTTATACGCTACACGAAGCCGGTTTGAAAATTGGACTTATACGCTACGCGAAGCCAGTTTGAAGATTGGACTTATACGCTTACGCGAAGCCAGTTTGAAGATTAGACTTATACGCTTACGCGAAGCCAGTTTGAAGATTGGACTTATACGCTACACGAATCCGGTTTAAAGATTGGACTTATACGCTACGCGAAGCCGGTTTGAAAATTGGACTTATACGCTACGCGAAGCCAGTTTGAAGATTGGACTTATACGCTACGCGAAGCTGGTTTGAAAATTGGACTTATACGCTTACGCGAAGCCGGTTTGAAAATTGGACTTATACGCTACGCGAAGCCGGTTTGAAGATTGGACTTATACGCTACGTGAAGCCGGTTTGAAAATTGGACTTATACGCTACGCGAAGCCGGTTTGAAGATTGGACTTATACGCTACGCGAAGCCGGTTTGAAGATTGGACTTATACACTACGCGAAGCCGGTTTGAAGATTGGACTTATACGCTTACGCGAAGCCGGTTTGAAGATTGGACTTATACGCTTACGCGAAGCCGGTTTAAAGATTGGACTTATACGCTTACGCGAAGCCGATTTAGATGGTTCATGATTTGTGCAATGCAATACAATGTCATGGAGTGATGATAAAGCTATGAAGATGGCAACATGGGTGGCAAGCTTTGTGTAAAACACAAAAAGCAAGCCACATTTCTACTTGGCTATGTTTGTAACTTTCCCTATTCTCCAACAGGGTGACAGACTAGGTTGGTTCAGTTTCCAGAGTTGAGGCGCATACAAGCTATCTCAACCTATGGGGCTGCCATACAGATTTCAAGCCGGGGATACACCCCTGAGTATTTAAACCAGACTTTAGTCTTGGAAATCCCGAACCTTTTGCGTTCTAGGCATCGCCATTCGAACTCTAGTTTCCACCGTCTCAGTTGATCTCCTAGGAACTCATTACAAACACAGTCAGGTGGCTATACCAGACCGATTGAAGTCGTTTGGGCACGACAAATACCAAAGGAATTGCACCTTTAGAGGATTTAAGGTCTCCTAGACCAGAGGATTTAAGGTCTCCTAGACACTAGAGGATTTAAGGTCTCCTAGACCGTAGGATTTAAGGTCTCCTAGACACCGTAGGATTTAAGGTCTCCTAGACACCAGAGGATTTAAGGTCTCCCAGACCGTAGGATTTAAGGTCTTCTAGACACCGTAAGATTTAAGGTCTCCTAGACACCAGAGGATTTAAGAGGTCTCCTAGACACCAGAGGATTAAGGTCTCCCAGACCGTAGGATTTAAGGTCTTCTAGACACCGTAAGATTTAAGGTCTCCTAGACACCAGAGGATTTAAGAGGTCTCCTAGACACCAGAGGATTTAAGGTCTCCCAGACCGTAGGATTTAAGGTCTCTTAGACACCGTAGGATTTAAGGTCTCCCAAACCGTAGGATTTAAGGTCTCCTAGACACCAGAGGATTTAAGGTCTCCCAGACCGTAGGATTTAAGGTCTCCTAGACACCGTAGGATTTAAGGTCTCCTAGACACCACAGAATTTAAGGTCTCCCAGACCGTAGGATTTAAGGTCTCCTAGACACTAGAGG
>JAPPVO010000007.1:4270383-4502262 GCA_030407325.1 Camellia japonica
CTAGACAAGATAGAAATGTCTAGGTTAGCACTCTCGAAATCAACAGACTCTGACTCACTAGAATGACTCGAGTCTGATCCCAACTCTACAAACTTTGTGGAATCAAACTTAGACTCAATATTCAATTTAGAACTCAGAATAAAACCATTCTCAAATTGCCAGTCAACGTATGGGCCATCCGTAATATTCAAAATAAAACTCGTCCAATCAACAGGTGGTCACTCCCCAATCACAGAGATGGTCGGATACCCTACAAGTTCTATTTATTTACAAATGGTCGACTTTGTGGGATATCGGAGTTTTTTTTTTTTTTTTACAAATTTTTATTTTTTGATTTTATGTTTTTGTTATTTTTTTGTTTTTGAAGTAATGGTGCTAAACTAAACAACTTGAACCACTCATTCGAATTTGAGAACCCCTGTATAGATCCAATACATTGCACATAAAGCAGGAAAGAGAACAAACACCCCTAAAGAGGGTAGGGTTATCCTGTCCTAACTTGAAATCATCTAGGGTTTCACTATTCAAACAAGCAGTATCATACATCCTAGAAATGGGAGAGCGTCCTGTCCTAATTTTGAAAGGTACTATAGCTCACTATATGTACAAGGTTGGCTCTACTCTAGGGGTTGAAGTCAAGGTGACGTTACCAAAGAGTCCTTTGGGTCATAACCAATAAAGATCCCAGGAAATCAGAAGAGTCAAATAGCCTCTCTTCGGAGTCTAAGAACCTTAGATAGCAGAGCTAGATAGCAAAGCTACCCTTTTGACAAATCTTAAAAGGTTTACACAAGCCTCTAAAGTAACGTAGAGATAGGTGTAGTGTCACAAAAAGTATGCATGTGCTCCCACCAGTATCTAGGTAACACAGGAACTTTAAGTGCACCAATGCATGCAATGCAACAAACATATAATTGAAAATAAAAGTCATATCATGGAGTTCGAGTCAAGGTTTCATAAATCCCCAGCAGAGTCGCCAGAAACTGTAACATGCCCGGGGGGTACCCGCGCGCGTTAAACAGTTCGGACCCCCGAGATCTCTTTGATCTAGTCTCACGAGTGCAATGTGAAACGTAGATGAGAGTCCAGATTTGGCAACTTTTATTAAAAATCCAGTTTATTGCAATTTTGTCAAAAATGGACTGCGTCATCAGATCTCAGAGTCGCCACCTAATATTTTGGGAAATTAGGAAACCCATGACTCGGTGCCAAGGCCACTGTTCGTCGTAACCAAGGATGCTTGGCTCGGAACCTTAGGTATGAGAGGGGAAGGTCAATAATGAGCACCCCTGCTCACCCGATCAAAAGATCGGCCTCTATTAAACCATGATATGACTTTTTATTTTCTTTTATATGTTCATATTCTGATTATTGAATAAATCCTAAAATTTACTAGGTGAAGCATACAAGTATAGACTAGTTTGCTCAAATTGGAACAATTCAATTTCATGTTTTTTTTTCGAAAAGGGTTTGAATTTGCCACTTGACAAAGTGGGCTTAAAGTTTGAGGATTTGCCACTGCAAAGTGGGCTTAAAACGTACATTTATTGAATTATTCCAATTCAAACAACAAGCCTTCATCCACAGGCACTCATACAGTTATATCAAGTAAGCAAGTAGCCTCATGGTAGAATACTAACACATAGTAAAAAAAACACGCACAAACGGGATGCTAAAGCATAAAAACTTACATATTTACCGACGTCCCGCGAACAACTACAAAACAAAGTTAGAAAACATGCATGATTCTATATACAATGTTCTAATGCAATTCACTCATGAGATGCAACTAAAAATTCGACTTCTAAGATATGACATGTGAATCATCTCAACATGAGGTAGCGCATAGAATCATATAAGAATTGATTAAATCACAAAGATGCAAATTTAGCCGGATCGAGATGCATGAAACATGGATGCAAAGCATGGATATGCATGGCATGTCAAATATATACATATGCACAGTTAGGGAAAGCGATAAAAGAATGGGATAGAAAGAAGCGGGGTGGGGGATTATTACAATACTTTAAATATTACAAATCCAAATGAGGGAGAGAGGAGATAATAAAATAAAATCTCACAAAACACTCAAAATAAAAATAAAAAGTTTTAAACCCCCCGCCATTCATCAACTAGTACGTAACCAGTTGTCTTCAATCCAGCAGTCCACGCCACATTTGACATTATATAGCAGCAGATATACGACTAGCCCTGGTCCACCATGTTACCAATTACACAATTCGGCCCTTGAGTAGAAGGCCCAATAAAACCATTACTCAATGAGGCCTTCCACCAATAAAATAAATCAGCCCATGATTGACCCATTCAAAACCACCATCCAACAACCCAAAGAGTTGAATTGCCTTCCAGGTGAACCTGCACAGGATGAACCACAGAGTCCCACAATCTACCATCTTGGGCAGAATAACAACACACTAGGTGGTTTCAAGATAGGAAATGCAGTCCTATACTCAAGTCCCTTCTAACCCATTAACAGGCTTTGTTGCTTCAGGAAAAGAGAAATCAACCGAGAGTGTATGTGTGTGTGTGTGTGTGGAGAACCAACCCGAGAGAAAGATTAGCGAGAGAGAGCTGGATGCATTTCGGTGTGAACATTTTCATGGCTGTCAACCTCTCCCCCTTTCTCCCCTCTGTGCTGTGTGTGCTCGGTTGTGTATTGTGTGCTTGGTGTATCAGTGAGAGAGAGGTTGGTCAAGTGATGGAACCCCAAGAGAGAGATTGGTTATCTTCTCCGTACATGTATCTTGTGTGTGATAGTAGACCCAGAGAGATCATGCATCTCTTATGTCTTGACCACCTTCACCGATTGGCCCCTAGGGAGAGAGATAAGAGAGAGAGTGAGAGAGAGAGATTGGTGCACCTCTGTCGTGTCTGTGATAGCAGCCCAATTATCTATTTTTGTATCTGCCGTGTGTGGGTTTGCTGGGTGACTTAGAGAGAGAGATCTATGGGCGTGAAGTTATGAATATAATTGCATGTGAGTGATATGTGTGGAAGGAGAGAGAGCCGTGTCTGTGTTCTTTCAGTGTGAGAGAGCTGGGTTTGGTCCTTGGTTTGGGGAGAGCTCAACAGAAATGGGTGTCCATGTGTGGAAGGTGTGCTGTGGAAGGAGATGTGCTGGGTGCATGGGTTTGTGGGTGTGGGTCTGCCGAGAGGGAGAGAGAGAGATGAGTGGTGTGGCTGTGTGATCTTCTTCCTTCTCTCTCACCTTTCTCTCCCTAACCTCTCTCTCTCTAAACTGTGTGTGTGTTGTGTGTTAGCCGAGAGAGAGAGAGATGGCAGTGTAGTGTGTGGTTGTGTGATTCTCTCTCACCCGTTGGTCTCCTCCTCCTCTCCTCAAAACCAAAAGAGAGAGTCCCCTCCATCATTGTGTTTATTCTCTCTTAGAAAGCATTCCACTCCTCACACTTCTTTACACATTTTTTATTTATTAAAACTCCACCCCTCACTCACTCACTCATTCTTTTTTTTATTTTATTTTTCTAAACCACCCCACTCAAATAATTTTCCACTGAATTGAACAGACCACCCTCTTTTCTTTTTCTTTTTTTTAGCTGTTCACTCTCACCTGCTCCCCCTTTTTTTTTCTTTGTCAATCTTCTTCACCTGCTCCTTTCTCTTATCTCTCTTTTTTCTTTTTCTTTTTTTTTTTTTTTTGCCCACCGAATATGCTGTGTATTTCCCTTTACACAGAGCTTTCTTTTTTATTTTTATTTTATTTTTAAAGATGCCTTATGTCCCTCACCCACCAAAACATCATCATAATCCTACTAAAAATATTGTGCACCACCGCCCATCACCTCTTCTTTTTCTTTTTTTTTAATTTTCTATTTTTTTTTATCAAATATCACATGCCAATTATATATAAACACACCTAAAAATTTGTACAAACACACAAAATTATATAAAATTATACAAAATTATAAATTCAAATAAAAATATTTTAATTTGACCAAAATGGGTGAGTTTCGGGATTAAAATTTCAATTTGATTTTTCTGGTGAGGGTGGTCAAAATAAAATGCCCAAGTCTTAGGGCCGGTCAAAATGGGGTGTCTACACATACCCACTACCGTTTAGTGCGTATATTATTTAATGTAAATTATATGCTTTCGGTGCTCCATTTGTATCCCCATTCTCTCTATAAAAGAGAGCTCATACCCAAGATGAGGCGGAGAGACCGTCTCTCTCTGTGTGAGCGAGAGAGACGGGTGAGTGGGTGAGTGAGGAGAGTGTGAGCTCCTCCTCTATTGTAATCTTTCTGTAATCTCTACATTGTTATAGTGATAACCGGCTACTCTCCCGTGGACGTAGGCATTGAGGCCGAACCACGTTAAATATGGTGTCTCCTTGAGTGTGGGTGTGTTTTTCTGCTTGGTATAATTTCTACAAGGTCTTGGGCGGGGATCGCCAAGACCTTGTAGAATTATACCAAACAGAAAAACACACCCACACTCAAGGAGACACCATATTTAACGTGGTTCGGCCACAATGCCTATGTCCACGGGAGAGTAACCCGGAACTATATCGGCAACCATACCCACTACCGTGGTACTGTTCTCTCTCACTAAACGGTAGTGGGTATGAGATTGACCTCCAACGCCGGCGACGACATTGCAGATAAAAGCTACAACATAGACGGACCTACGATCCATATCCACGGCCTCACTGGTGTGAAGGTGTTGATTATTCCCTCAGAGAGACAAGAGTTTAGTTCAGTTATGGAATTTGTGGCAGCGGAATGAAGGTATGTGTAGAGGTCCGGCGGGAGGCCAAGGCGAGGCTGCCGCCCGCAGGTGAAGCGAAATTACTAGGTTCTTAACCTAGCTCTGATATCATGTAAGATGGGGGACCCTCAGACGGGGCAGACTATTGGGATCGGCCGTAAACATGGACATCTCTATGAGCTCATTCACCTCACATGGGTTGAGGAGGTGATTTGTTGGATATCATCACCCCATGTGATGGTAATCTTTTTCCATGTGCTCCATGTGAAGCCAACGCATGAAGAATGAGTTGCAGCATGTGGAGAAGGAGCTGGCCATGTGCAGGCCAGCCAACTCTCTACCATTTCTAGTGTATAAATGGAGAGGTTGAGTGGAGAGCAAAGTGAGAGAGAGAGCAAGAGCAAGCCAAAGAGAGCGAGAGATGTGAGGCGGAGAGACCATCTCTCTCGGTGTGAGCGAGAGAGACGGGTGGAGTGAAGAGAGTGTGAGCTCCTCCTCTATTGTAATCTTTCTGTAATCTCTCCATTGTTATAGTGATAACTGGCTACTCTCCCGTGGACGTAGGCATTGAGGCCGAACCACGTTAAATATGGTGTCTCCTTGAGTGTGGTTGTGTTTTTCTACTTGGTATAATTTCTACAAGGTTTTGGGCGGGATCCCAGATCCCAACAATTGGTATCAAAGCCCAATAGTCTGCCTCGTCTGAGGGTCCCCCATCTTACATGGTATCAGAGCTAGGTTAAGAACCTAGTAATTTCGCTTCACCTGCGGGCGACAGCTTCGCCTTGGCCGGTGAACTTTCATTAGCTGTATACTTTCGGCAACCACACCCACTATATCGATACCATACCCACTACCGTTTAGTGAGAGAGAACAGTACCACGGTAGTGGGTATGGTTGCCGATATATTTGAGAGAAAAAGGTGAACACAAGTTGAACGGCAGAGGTGGTTCTAAGACCGACAAGGACCTCCGCGCTGGAGTTGCTCTATGCGCATGCGCCGTCTTTCTCGGCCACATCGACAGGTTGCGCGAGCTCGGTCACTGCCTCCAAGACGGCTACGGCGTGCGCCAGAACATCGTCGAGGGCCGCCGATTCCACGTCAGCCACGAGCTGGATGTTGTGGCGGAGGCCGGTGGTGGAGCTGAAACCTCTTCGTTCGCAAACACTCTACAACCAACCCTTCTTCTGCAGCCGACCCTTTCTGACATTACCAGTCTGAAATCTCTGATTCTCTGAAACACTCTGCAACCCAGAACATGGTCTCTTCTTCCCGTTCAGCTACCCAGAACATGGCCTCGTCTTCCCGTGGTCCGCTCACTCTCTTTCCAGGTTCTGTTTTGTTTTAATTTTTTTGTTTTTTTTTTTTTTTGGGTGTAGAACGGTGAGTGGGGTGGATTCATGACATGAATAAAACAAGGGTGTTGATGAAATGAGGAGTATGGTGAAGAGCTTCCAAAACCCGAATATATATACACATCGGTGATTAGACATAGCGCATGTGGAGATAGACAGCTGGAAAGAGATTCCAAAGGGATGGAAAGAAAAGGCATGGCAATGGTTTTGTTTTTTTTTTTTTTGTTTTTTTTTTTGGGTGTAGAAGGTGAGCGGGGTGGATTCATGACATGAATAAAACAAGGGTGGTGATGAAATGAGGAGTATGGTGAAGAGCTTCCAAAACCCGAATATATATACACATCGGTGATTAGACATAACGCATGTGGAGATAGACAGCTGGAAAGAGATTCCAAAGGGATAGAAAGAAAGGGCATGGCAATGGTTTTGTTTTTTGTTTTGTTTTGTTTTGTTTTGTTTTTTTTTAAAGAAAGATAAAAGAAAATAAATAAAGTGGTAAACAAATATGAAGATATGATGAGGGGTAGGTGGCACAAGCTGGATAAATATTTTATATATTGGCCCTCGGGGTGGAGGACAAAGAAGAGACAACATGTGTTGGTTTTTGAGCTAAGGGAGGCACACACAAAAATAAAATAAAAGAATGATGATGAGAATGGGTATTGGGTGGGCGGATGAGTAAAGGGAGAGAGAAAAAGTTGTTTGAGAGAGAGAGTGGGTTGTGGTGCAAACAAGGATGTAAAAGAAAATAAAGAAAGTGGGGCAGTGGGTAATAAAGATATATTTGAGAGGAAAAGGTGAACACAAGTTCATCGGTGTGAGGTGGTTAATGTTCAACAATTGGTATCACCATCTTTCGGAACTGAGCACCTTCGGGTGCAAGGCAGTGTTGATCGATCACTATGTTAGATAAGAGAATGCTCGCCAAGGTGGAGATTTGTTGGAGATTGGCTAAAGATTCAGCTTGCCAACTAGCCATGCAAGGCTGGCCATGTGATCTCTTCTCCATGCTTGCCAACCAACAAAGGTGAGTTGGCCATGTGAAGAAAGCCACCAAAAGGAGAAAAGTGGGCTGGCAGCCAGCTCACTTGAAAGCCTCTCTACCTCCTCTGTAATGTGTATATATAGAGAGGGTGAGAGCAGAGTTTAAAAAACAGTGAGGTGAGCTAAAGATAGTGAATACAGAGAGAGAACAAGAGCAAGCCAAAGAGAGTGAGAGATGTGAGGCGGAGAGACCGTCTCTCTCGGTGTGAGCGAGAGAGACGGGTGAGTGGGTGAGTGAGGAGAGTGTGACCTCCTCCTCTATTGTAATCTTTCTGTAATCTCTCCATTGTTATAGTGATAACCGGCTACTCTCCCGTAGACGTAGGCATTGAGGCCGAACCACGTTAAATATGGTGTCTCCTTGAGTGTGGGTGTGTTTTTCTACTTGGTATAATTTCTACAAGGTCTTGGGCGGGATCCCAGATCCCAACAATTGGTATCCGACTGAGCACCTTCGGAATTGTTGGGATCTGGGATCCCGCCCAAGACCTTATAGAAATTATACCAAGCAGAAAAACACACCCACACTGAAGGAGACACCATATTTAACGTGGTTCGGCCTCAATGCCTACGTCCACGGGAGAGTAGCCAGTTATCACTATAACAATGGAGAAATTACAGAAAGATTACAATAGAGGAGGAGCTCACACTCTCTTCACTCACCCACTCACCCGTCTCTCTCGCTCACACCGAGATAGATGGTCTCTCTGCCTCACATCTCTTACTCTCTTTGGTGGCCGACCTCACTTCTTTGCCTCTTCCACTACTCTCTTCCTCTTCCCTCGGTCTTGGACGTCCCTTGACGGCACTGCCTCCGTGTTTCCCATGCCGCCGAGCACGTTCACTTCCTGTTGCTCCTCAAATGCCACATATGGCGGACCTCCGAATCAGAACATAACGGTGGCTTTCCGCTTCAGCTCTTTGTTTTCCGCCTTCAACACACATATCTCTGCTCGCGCATCCTTATACATGCTCTGGAGCAGAGCCAGTTGGGTGTTTAACTGCTGCACCTCATTTGTCCTACTCTGAAGCCGGTGCGACAAGTTTGTGACCGCAGTCATGGTCTCAACACATGACTTCAATGTATAATGATTGGCCTCAATATCTGATTGCGCTGCCATTATTTGCTCCACAGACAGCATAGGAAAGTTCAACGGAGCAAACCCAGGGGCGCTTGGTTGAGGTTCAAGAGCAACTGCGCCGGTTATCTCTCTTGTGGACTCGTTGAAGTCTGGAAAGAGAGTGAGCGGACCACGGGAAGACGAGGCCATGTTCTGGGTAGCTGAACAGGAAGAAGAGGCCATGTTCTGGGTTGCAGAGTGTTTCAGAGAATCAGAGATTTCAGACTGGTAATGTTAGAAAGGGTCGGCTGCAGAAGAAGGGTTGGTTGTAGAGTGTTTGCGAATGAAGAGGTTTCAGCTAATTTCTTTTGCACAGCCTCAGCCTTGGTTTAAATAGCCAAGGCAGACACACGCATCGCGCGCCGCTCGGCGCCAGACGACAAAATAGCGCGCAAGCCAAGGCAGTCACGCGCACGCCATATGTCAGGCACACCTTTTTATGGATTGAGCACGCCTTTTGCGGGCACAACTTTTGAGGCATATACAACGAACATACAGTGTATTCTCCAATGGTCTGAACGACCACACAGTGTCTGCTACATTGGTCCGGCATGACCGTAAACTGTCCGACATTGATTCCGGTTAGCTTCTACATCGGTCTGACATGACCCCGTAAACTGTCCCGACATTGATTCCGGTTAGCTTCTACAACAGTCTGACACGACCACATAGTGTCTTCTATAACGGTCCGACACAACCATACAATGTCTTCACCAACGGTCCGACACGACCATACAGTGTCTCTTATCCTATTTTATCTTCTTTGTCAATCACTCACACAGATAGGTGAGAACAACATTGCTACCAAGAACCAGAATGATCTTAGCCACCATGCTATGAACATCTCTGCCATAGGCAGATGTGTGTTGATTTGGTGAAGGCGGCCATCGTCATCGAAGCAGTTAATATGGCACAAGTTCCATATGCAAATGCAGTTGGTGCATTAATGTATGCTATGGTTTGTACAAGGCCTGACATCTCACATGCTATGAGTATGGTAAGCAGGTATATGCATGATCCAGGAAAAGATCACTGGCAGGCAGTGAAATGGATCCTAAGGTACATACATGGCACGGTTAATCTGGGATTGAAGTTCGAGAGAGATAACCGACTCGGGTAGAATTTGGTTGGATATGTGGACTCAGATTATGCTAGTTGGCGTAGACACCCCATTTTTGACGACCTTAAGACTCAGACGTCACCGATTGAGCGCTTGGTGATGTTGCATATTGTGCTCGTTCTGAGGTTGCGGAGTCCCGGCTGCGAGCCTTGCCTCCGGACTTCCGGACTCTTTTGTGCTTTTCCTCGGTTTGCGAACCAGGCTCTGTTTTCTCTGTTTTCTCTTCCCGAAGGGAGGGAGAGGTCTCGTAGATCATCTCTCAATGGCCGTGGGCTACGTTTCGTGGTCATAGGCCATTTTTCCCATTTCGGAGCCCGGTTCCCGGTTTTCGGAGCCGTCAGGCCGTGTGCCTCGGTTCGGGACCGCTTAACCACCTCCGTTTGCCCCGATTTTTGGCACTTATCTTATTTACTCCCTTTTGAGGGACACTGTGGTCCGAGAGACCAACTTCGTGGTTGAGCACCACTCCCGGTGCCTAACAGCCCACTTTCGGGGCCCCGAACTGCGTGTTTCGGTTCCCGAACCTTCATTCTACATTTTTGGGCTCCGACCCGAACTTGAGATGGTCATATTTTGAACTCCTTTTCATGTTTTATTAAGGACCTCTTGATGTTTGACATCTCCATATACCACTTGCTTCTTTACCCCTCGTTTTTTCCCTTTTCTTGCACGATAGTTTAGGCCTACTTGTATTATTTTCGTGGCTTGATGTAAACTACAAAGTTCCTTTTTGAGCCCCTCTTCAACTTTGTTGAAGGGCTCTTTGCCATTTGGGACCCGCAGCTATCACTTGCCCCTTTACCTCTCCTTTTTGGCCTTTTTGGGGGGAATTTTGAATCCGAATTTCCCCCCCTTTTTTCCCCCTCTTTTTCCCCCTTTTTCCTATATATACAGCCCCTCCCCTTCAATTTAAGGGTTAGAAAATTTTCTTTGAGGCTCTTGCATTGTATATCTTCTTCCTCTCTTCCAAGCCTTAAAACCCTAAAAGCCCTATACCATTTCTTCACCACCACCTAGCACCACCACCACCACTCCATTCCAGCGGCTTGGAGGACCTTCTCAGAGGCAAGGAGCATCTTTTCTCAAGCCAAGAGGTTGCTAAAGACTAGTCTTCAAGGGTGAGTCTCGTTTTTCCTCTTTTTGCTCTTTTCTTGGCCTATATTTTAGCTCCTTATGCTTGCACATTTGAGCTCCGACCATAACTGGAACTAGGCTTATTTTGAGCCATTTTTCATCTTTCATTAAGGGTCTCTCACTATTTGAGACCTCCTTTTGGCCCTTGCCTCTTTGGCCCTCTTTATGCCATAATTTCGTATAGTATTTTTGGCCTATGTGTAATCTGTTTTGGAGCATGATGTAAACTATAGATAGGCTTATTTTGAGCCCTCTTCAACATTAAGAAGGGCTCACACTGTTGGGACCTCCATGTATCACTTGCCATTGTACCCCTCTTTGGTCCCCATTTTTGCATGATTTATTAGCTTATTGAGCTTCTGTTTTTGGACCTTGGTCAGAACTGAAAATAGCCCTATTTTGACCCCTATACATGTTTCATCAAGGGTCCATGGCTGTTTGAGACATCCTTTTGTACTTCATGTTATAGCCCTCTTGTGGCCTTAATCTTGCATTGTATTTTGAGCATGTTTGTATACTGATTTGGGCTTGATCATCTACTGTAAAATGCCATATTTTGGGACCCTCTTCAACATTGTTGAAGGTCCCTCACTTTTTGAGACCCCATATATCAGTTACTTCTTTGCCCCTTCGTTGGCCCATTTCTTGCATGAATTGTTTCCATACTTGTATCTGTTTTTGGGGCTTGTCATCTACTGAAAACATCATATTTTTGGCCCCTCTTCAATGTTGTAGAAGGCCCCTTTCCATTTGGGGCCAGAGCTGTGAGTTGCTTCATCACCCCTCTTGCGGGCCCATTTTTGCATGCTAATTTAGTCCCACGTGTGCTCACTGTTTGCCACGCTTTGTACTGTAAAAATGCTTGTCTCAGGGCTTCCTTGCTTCTGCTTTTACACTTCATGTCCTAATTATGCATGCTTGTATAGCTGTAAGCCATTTCATGTACCTAGTTTTGCATTTCGGGAGTGTTCCATGCATCGGGTGTCATTTCGCCTTGATTTGGGGCTGTTTTGCACCTCATTTGCTACTGATTTTTGCATGTTTGCATACCATATTCCATGTCTTGCCATGTCTTGTTAGAGTGGCATTTCCGTGCCTTAGGGTCGGTCCTCGGTTTGCGTGCACGTGTGCACGTATCCGAGTTGTCTCATTTTCATCATTATGGCCTCCATGTGAGTGTGGCTGAGGTCCACTCATGTTAGTGTAAGCCCATATTGCATTGTGTATGCCATTTCATTCCATAGCATTGTGTATGCTAGGTTGTATATTAGCGCATTGTGTATGCCATCCTCGTGCATGTGTATGCCATTCATACATTGTGCATGTTAGGTTGTATCTTAGTTGCATTTCATGCATATCATGCATATTGCATCGTGTTCGGGATAGGAGTTAGCCCGGGCACGGGAAACGAGGTTTCGTACTCCGAGTGACGGAACGTGTCTCAATTCCCCAGTCACCGACACTCCGGATTATCCATGATGGAGTTAGGTTTTGTTTGTTTTCATGTGCATTCATTCATATTGAGTTGTGCAATTCGACTCCTCGGCCATCATGCATCGAGATGCGTGATTGGTGGCACGAGGATCGAGGCATGCATACATTTGTGAAAATACATTGCTATGCCCCTTTCCTGCTCTCTGTTGCAGCAAAATCAAGAATCAGCAGTCTTCCGAGGCTTGGCGCGCTTTCAAGAAAATTGCAAACAGAGGCTAATTGGGGCATCCCAGTGGATTTCCGCGCAAGGCAGCCCAAACATACATCATTCATCGGAATCAAGGCAGTCCCTGGCTTGCATGCCAGTTTTCTTTCTTAGTTAATTTGTTAATTAATTAGGAATTTGTATTATTTGGACTGTATTATTTGGACTGTACTATTCTTTATTCGGGACTGTATATTTTTGGACCCTCTGTGCGAGGGCAATTGTAATAAGTGTGTGAGTGTGATGTATGTCTTCCAACCCCACGTCTTTCTTCCCTTTTATTTACCTGCTTATGATGGTTAGATTAGGGCATGTTTCAATTAGCATACAGTATGATAGCATGTTTGCATTCATTCATCTGTTTTGCATGCACCGGGCTCGGCGCATCATACTAACTGCATTTGTATTTCAATTCCAAATTGAATACGTGTTAGCTGTAGCATTCCATTATGCCATGTTTAGAATAGCCGAGCCTGCTATAGTTGCATTTTTGCATGTGTTGCATTAGGCATTTCTGTATATTAGGATCATGCATGATTTCTAATAGTTTTTGTTTTGGCTTGGAGTACTCGGTGAGTTTTATGCTTTAGCATCCTTGCATGCGTGTGAGTGTTGCCATGAATAGCATGCTTACCATGAGGCTAACTGCTTATGTGATATAACTGCCTTGAATGCCTGTGGGTGGAGGTTGGGTTATTTGGATTGGACGATTCATCAAATGTTTGTTTTAAGCCCACTAGATAGTGGCAAAATCATGTTTTCTAAGCCCACCCGAGGGTGGCAAATCCACGTCTTAGCCTACTTGGGTAGCACCATCAAACCATTTTCAAACAAACAAACATGAAATGTTTTGTTCCAATTCAGGCACCAGTCTATACTTGTATGCTGTGCGCATCACATAGTAACCTAGGCTAATAACCGGAATAAGAACAACAATGTTTTCAAAATAGATATCATGGTTAGTAGAGGCCGGTCTTTGACCGGGCGAGCGGGGGTGCTCACGAAGTGACCTTCCCCAATCGTACCCAAGTTCCCGAGCCGAGGCAACTTTGGTGATGACGGACACGTGGCCTTTGGCACCGAGTCAGGGTTTCCTAAATTTCCCAAAAAAAATTTAGGTGGCGACTCTGTATCTGGCAAAGCAGTCCATGTTTGGCACTTCTTTCAAAAAATCTGTTTTCAAAATCGATTTGCCGGATTTGGACTCTTTGGTTCAAGATTAAGAACCGTGACATTTGAGTCCTTGAACTGTAGTGACCCCAATATGAACGGAACGGGACTTAACCCTCCCGGGGCGTTCGGGGACGTCTACAGTTTCTGGCGACTCTGCTGGGGATTTAGAGAACTTGACTCGAACTCATGATATCTGTTTTGACTACACTTGTGTGTTTCTTTGCATTGCATTTGCATTGGTGCGCCTAGGACACCGTGTTTGCCATCTGCTATTCCTGAACGGTTTGCCGGAGGCTTGTCTTGTCAAGGCATGACCATAAGGCTGACCGGTTTGGGCTCTGCCAGTATGGGAACACAAACCCCGGTTTTACCGGGGCACCCTTTTTGACCATTCGACCTAGTGCATATTCGGATCCATAGTGACCATTCCAAACTAGGACAGGTTGCTTACCCGATATAGGTTGTTTGAAACCGCTGCGTGCGTAGTGAAACCCTAGCTCCTGACAAAATAGGACAGGGAAACCCTACCCCAACATAGGGGTGTTTTGGCTCTCACTTGTCTGCTATGTGCTTTTAGAGTGCGTCTCTACAGGAATGCATGTATCGGTTTACAAGTCTGGGCATCAGGCCTGCGGGCATTACTATCAGTATTTGGGAGTCAGCTTTACCTGTGGGTATCAGACTCAGATTTGAGGCTGAATTTTGGGGGCAGCAGAATTCAGTAGAGGGCACAGTCATCCTGCTACACTCGTATCTGTTTTGGTGAAGTTGAGCTGAGGTGCTGTCTGTTTTCTCTTTTGTTAGGTAGTCTTGGAACCATAGCTTCAGAAGGCTCCGATATCCCCCGAGGTTCATCGAACTTGTGCTAATAGACTTTGTCAGGTCAGAGGTTCAGTTCAAGGGCAATCAGTGGCAGGGTAAAAGGGCCAGTCAGGCACAAATCACCAGTTCAGCAGTTACCAGATCAGGGGCCCTTATCCACCCCACCAGTGAACAGTCAGGCTGAGGTCTCAGTTTCTACTGCAGGGATAGATACCAGTCAGTTAGATGGATCAACAGAATACGTCAGGGGTGGAGGCAATGATGCGTCAGACAGGAAACTATGAAACTCATGCAGCAAGACGCTGTCCGCCAAGCGGAATTCTCCAAGCAGCAGGCTGCAATCATGGCTCAGCAGGCCGAGCTCATCACCAGGCTGCAACAGCAAAGCGGCGCGTCCGCTTCACAACAAGTTCCTTCCCCAGCAGGAGCTCCAGCACCTGGGGAGACGCCAAATGTCCAGGAAGGTACGGACATTCCGGTAGGGCCGGCTCCGCCCCCAATTTTACCCCAACTATCCAAAACACCTACCAATCTACCGGACTCTCCCTTCGAGTTCGAGGTCGACCCCACAGCGTTGAAGTTGAGCAAGCTTGAAAAGTTGTTCAAGAAATCCCAGGGGGTAAAGTCCATCCCGGACATTGAGGACGGGTACACCGACGCAGCTGTGACACTGCCGGACAGGTTCAAGATGCCTCACATCGACCGTTTTGACGGGTCAGGAGATCCCATGGTCCACCTGAGTTTGTTTTCAGATGTTCTGCGCCCGATGGGCTTGACAAGATTACAGAAGCTTTCCCTTTTTGGCAGGACCCTGTCGGGTATTGCGGCCATCTGGTACGCCAAATTGGAGGATTCAGTGAAACGAAGCTGGGAGGAGATGGCCGAGGCCTTCGTCGCACAATATTCATACAATACCCAAATCGAGATTACGACCCGTGATCTTGAGACGACGAGGCAGGAGCCTAAGGAGAGCTTCTCAGAATTCGTGGCCCGCTGGAGGGCCAAAGCCTCAATGATGACCATTAGGCCAACGGATAAGGATCAAATACGGATGGTTGTGCGCAACCTCCAGCCCAAACTAATGCAGAAAATGATCGTGCTCCCCTTCCCTACCTTTTCAGATTTGCATGAGATGGGAGTACAGATCGAGGATGCTATGAAGCAGGGCCTCATTGACCAGGAGAAGGAGCAGCCCAGGAGGGCGTTTACCCGCAGTTCGAATGCGACCACCAGCGGTGACGCAGCTGCAAGATCTTCCGAAGTGGGCATGGTCGCCACCACCACACCAAGAGCAGCCACCCCCTTTGTTGGTGCATCCACTTCAAACCCCCGAACTTCAGACTATCTACCCCGAGGCAAGAGGGTTTTCACCCCACTCTATATGTCTTTGTCTAAAGCCCTGGGGGTCCTACTCAGGAAAGGACATCTGAAACCGTTAGAGCAACGGCCTCTACCCGATCCTCTCCCTCCAAAGCATGACCCGACTAAGTACTGTGCTTTCCATCAACAAACCGGTCATGACACCGACAGTTGCGTCCGTCTCCGCCACGAGATACAAAATTTGATTGACAACGGGATCATCCCCGCACCAGGTCCTGCAAAGTCTATCGGCACTTGATCAGTGAACTTGTGGGAGATAATGTGATGTGATCGAGGGATGAACCACCTGCGGGCGACGTTCAGTTTATTTCAGATATGGTGGATGGCATGCACTATTTTGAGCATTTGCGAATGCTAGCTTTTGTGCTTTCTGACTTGGGTATTGGGTCAGTCTTGTTGTTTTTGAGTCTGTCCTTTTGTTTTGAGTCAGTCTCTTTTGTTTTGGGTCTGTCTTGTTGTATTGAGTCAGTCCTATTGTATAGGAGTCGGGTGATTCCGGGGGGGGGGTGTTACCTCGGGCATCACCATTTTGTTTTGTGTTTGTCTTTTCGTTTTGTTTTGAGTCTGTTTCTGCCTTGGAGCCAGTAACGCCAACAGATTTGAATGAACAGCAGTGTTTTTTTTCATGCTTTTGTGTTTGCTTCTGCCGTGTGCCAGTTGTACTAGAAATTCCAAATGAGATGGCAGTATTTGACTAGAAGCTGTGTCTTTTCTGTGCCTTGAATTCATTGCATCGACCTAAGTTTTCCAAAAGCTTTTTGAACACTACGGTGAAAACGAAGAGGAAGGAATTCCTCGGGTTTTGCAAAATTTTGATCAATTGAGAGAAAGAGAGGCGTGCTAAGCCCTTAATGAATGAAATCATGCTTGTTAGTGTGAGTACTGGGAAGGATCCTGGCTTGATCCAGATTGGTTCTACACTGTCTTCAGCGCGAGCGATTTGTCGCTTTCTTAAAAACTTTCAAAAAATGTTTTGCGCGGTCCTGCGAAGACCTGTGTAGAATCGCTCTTGAGATTTTACAGCTTAGGATCGCTCTCAGCCTCGAGACTTGACCCCTCACTTTCAAACCTTGAACTGGGATTCAGAATGTTCAACGGTCAACTACAATGTGAGGCCTGTGTGGCCAGATTTGAAGCAGCCCTCGAACAAGAGGCAAAAGTCAGATCAAGAAGATCAGAAGAAGTTGCAAAGCAAATAAGTACCCTCGAACTAGGGGCAAAAATATCCGATGTGCTCGAAGAGCCGAAGATGGATCCTTCTGCAAACAACAGCCACTCTCCTGGATTCAGATGACTTCAGATCTCAAAACCATTTGGCATGGACCTGTTACACTTTTACCCTTTGAGAGGCTCGCTGGGCCGAAAACCCGGAAGGGCGACCCAGGCAAAAGTTAGAGCAAGAAAAGATATATACAAAAGCAAAAAAAAAAAAAAGAAAAAGAGAAAAAAGAAAAAAAAGAAAAAAAAAGAAAAAAAAAGAAAAAAAAAAGAAAAAAAGAGAAGAAAAGAATGAAAAGAAAGAAAACAAAGCTCGCAAGGTGAAAACCGCAACGGGCGCCTTGGCAAAAGTTAGAGCCTAAAAGGAGAGGTTAATACCCGAGTGTACCTTACCCCGAACTACGTAAGGCTTGATTCCCATCTTTGGGATACGTAGGCAACTTCATCCTGAAGTCCAGCCGTAAAACACTTCAATTTGATTGTGTCCATGCGATGGTTCTGGTCATCTTTGTCTTCTCTGTATCTGAGGATTTGGTTGTGTTCGTCACTCTGAGGACTGACTACAATGCGCCGCGGTGCTATCCAAACAAGGGGCAACTTTCCGTTGCCATTCAGTGTGCTGCGGCGCCATCCAAACAAGGGGCAACTCTTCGTTGCCATTCAGTGTGCCGCGGCGCCATTCAAACAAGGGGCAACTTTCCGTTGCCATTCAATGCGCCGCGGTGCCGTTCAAACAAGGGGCAACTTTCCGTTGCCATGCAGCTCCCCTCCAGCAAGGGGCAATTTTCCTTCGAATCTGAGGTTGTGCATCTCGAGAGTGGGTTCTATGCTCGTTGAGCAGTGGCCGTTTGCAAAAATAGTTTTTGAGAATTTTTACTGAGGTTGACTAATTTTCTCGAAAATTGTTTCATCTTTTCCAAAAACTGGACCATTTCTTGGACCCAAAAAAGGAAAATTTTCAGTGCTCATAGCCTGACTTGCATGATTTCAAATCAAAAATCGAACAAGCATGTTAATCTAACTCTCATTTTGGTCAAAATTGTTTTAGTAGAAAGCAAAAACAAAACATGGTCAACATGATGAACTAGGGGCACAGTTGAGTTAGGTTCTCTGTCTTTTTCCCTTTATCAACGCACTTGCCAGAAAGGGCACTCTACTTGCCAGAAAAGGGCACAACTGAAGCTAACAACAAAGGGCTGAAAGCTCTCTCACCCTCCAAGCAACGAGGTATCAAGCCACGTGCGAAGCACGAACTGGAATGGGGCAAGATATTCCACTTCCTCATCTGGACATATCTGATCACGTCCAAACTCCCCGGCAGAGCATCGTCAACCGAGGTCAGCTGCAGATTTGCTACACACCCAGTTGTAGCACAGCCCCTCTGTGGGAGAAACTCACTAGCTGCGCGCAGAAGAAGAAGAATCTAGCAGAATGCTAGGGGCACGAGGCCACAACTTGCTGTTTATCCATCAACCACCCAGGGGAGGGATTTAAAATGAGAGATTGAAGAATAGAGAGATGTGCGCTGAGAGGAAAAGTGAGGAAAAAGGGCTTTTTTCAGAAAAACAGAGCTTGAGGGCCGAGTGATGTGAGAATCACAAATGAGAAAGGGTGGGAAATAATACCCAGAGAAACTGGCTCCTCGTGCACTGAGAGGTCTCTTGTCTTTGTAACACGTCTGTGTGTCGTGTCTTTTGTTTTGTTTTTCTCGATTCTTGCTTTGAGTCGTTCCGAGTGTGTCTCGGTGTGTTTAGGTTGTTTACCTTTTTTTCGTTGTTGGGTCGTCTTTGCTGTGTTCAGTTGTAGGCTCAATACCCGGTCGAGAACTCATTTTCTCAATCTCAAAAATGATTTGTTGTGTGCTTAGAGTGCTGTGCCATTCTCCACATTTGTGCAAAAAAGGAATTTGTTCTTTCGAAAACTGCAGGGTTTAACCCAGGTCATGTGAGAACAGTGAAACAAGGACCTATCTGAAGCTATGTGGGTTCCAAACTGCAAAGCAAAAGAAAAGAGGGAAAATCGAAGCAGCTGAGTGTGTTTCACCTTCAGCGAATTCTGAGATTGTATTCCGGATGTACCTCTTCAGACCTTGTCAGTGTTCCGAAGAATGAGCGTGCCTCTATCCCAAGTGTAAGCCTGCTTCAAGTCAGAATGGCGATTAAAGCAGCAACAGATGTTATCTCTCTCTAATATGAACAGGGTGTGCCCGTTTTTGAGCTGAATGTGTTGCAAACCCCTCCGAAAGGTAAATCGGAGGTCGCGTTTTAATCTGGTCTCGTTAAGGCTTGTATTCCCTTATTCGGCATTTTGTTTCAAATATGCGTTGTCACGCACATTCCACTTGCATTGTTATGCATCCTTCCACCCGCATTGTTATGCACTTCTCATGCTTGCATTGTGATGCCCATTCCAATTGCATTGTTATGCACCCACTTCACTAGCATTGTTATTCTCATTCATTGCATTGATTATGCACATCTATCTTGCATTGTTATGTACCTTTTCACTTGCAATTGTCTTTCCTTCTCCTCGCACGTGCGACGGGTCAGACTTCCTCTGGTTTAGAGCATTTGGAATACGTTCCAATGCTTATCCTTTTCCGAAACACCGGGATACGTCCCTACGTTTCTCTCTTCTTTCTGAAACACCGGGATACGTCCCTAGTTTCTCTTCCTTTCGAACACCGGGATACGTCCCTATGTTTCACATTCCTTGCGGAACACCGGGATACGTCCCTATGTTTCACATTCCTTGCGAACACCGGGATACGTCCCTATGTTTCTCATTCCTTGCGGAACACCGGGATACGTCCCTATGTTTCACATTCCTTGCGGAACACCGGGATACGTCCCTATGTTTCTCATTCCTTGCGGAACACCGGGATACGTCCCTATGTTTCTCCTTCCGCCTGAAACACCGGGATACGTCCTTATGTTTCTCCTTCCTCCTGAAACACCGGGATACGTCCCTATGTTTCTCCTTCTTTTCTAACCACTGGGATACGTCCCTAATCTTTGGGATACGTCCCTAACCTCTGGGATACGTCCCTAACTCTGGGATACGTCCCTAACCTTTGGGATACGTCCTAATCACCGGGATACGTCCCTAATTGGGATACGTCCCTAACCTTTGGGATACGTCCCTTAATCTGGGATACGTCCCTAACCTTGGGATACGTCCCTAATCTTGGGATACGTCCCTAACACCGGATACGTCCCTAAACCTTGGGATACGTCCCTAAACACCGGGATACGTCCCCATGTTTCTCCATCTTTGGTTAAGAACATCTGGAATACGTTCCAATGCTTTACCTTTCCGAAACACCGGGATACGTCCCTATGTTTCTTTGCATGATAATAAGTAATGTTCGGCTTCTTGCATTGTCAGTTGCATTTTGCCCCTGCCTGCGGGCATGCCTGCGGGCACATCTTTGTCTATCTTGTCTGCTTTGTCTAAGTCTTCGGCCTTGTCAAAAATGGGTCGTCTCTAGGCTTTGACATTCACTCCTGTCATTCTTATGACTTTCGAGTTCTGTCAAAGAGGGGCAACTGTAGACACCCCATTTTTGACCGACCTTAAGACTCAGACGTCACCGATTGAGCGCTTGGTGATGTTGCATATTGTGCTCGTTCTGAGGTTGCGGAGTCCTGGCTGCGAGCCTTGCCTTCGGACTTCCGGACTCTTTTGTGCTTTTCCTCGATTTGCGAACCAGGCTCTGTTTTCTCTGTTTTCTCTTCCCGAAGGGAGGGAGAGGTCTCGTAGATCATCTCTCAATGGCCGTGGGCTACGTTTCGTGGTCATAGGCCATTTTTCCCATTTCGGAGCCCGGTTCCCGGTTTTCGGAGCCGTCAGGCCGTGTGCCTCGGTTCGGGACCACTTAACCACCTCCGTTTGCCCCAATTTTTGGCACTTATCTTATTTACTCCCTTTTGAGGGACACTGTGGTCTGAGAGACCAACTTCGTGGTTGAGCACCACTCCCGGTGCCTAACAGCCCACTTTCGGGGCCCAAACTGCGTGTTTCGGCTCCCGAACCTTCATTCTACATTTTTGGGCTCCGACCTGAACTTGAGATAGTCATATTTTGAACTCATTTTCATGTTTAATTAAGGACCTCTTGATGTTTGACATCTCCATCTATCACTTGCTTCTTTACCCCTCAATTTTCCCCTTTTCTTGCACGATAGTTTAGGCCTACTTGTATTTATTTTCGTGGCTTGATGTAAACTAGAAAGTGTCTTATTTTGAGCCCCTATTCAACTTTGTTGAAGGGCTCTCAGCCATTTGGGACCCGCAGCTATCACTTGCCCCTTTAGCTCACCTTTTGGCCATTTTGGGGGGAATTTTGAATCCGAATTTCCCTGCCTTTTTTCCCCCTCTTTCCATCCCTTTTTGTCTATAAAACCAGAGCTCCAGCTGCATTTTTTCTGGGTTAAAAGACTTTGGTTTGAGTCTCATATATACAATCTCTCTCTCTCTCTATATTTCAAGCACCAAAACCCTAAAAGTCCTACACCATTTCTTCACCATTTCTTCACCACCACCTAGCACCACCACCACCACTCCATTCCAACGGCTTGGAGGACCTTCTCAGAGGCTAGAAGTGCTGTATTTTAGACCAAGAGGCTGCTAAAGTTTGGTTCTTCAAGGGTGAGTCTCGTTTTTTCTTTTTTTGCTCTTTTCTTGGTCTATATCTTAGCCCTTCTTGCTTATACATTTGAGCTCCGACCAAAACTGAAAGTAGCATTTTTTTGAGCTCTATTTCATCTTTCATTAAGGGTCTCTCACTGTTTGAGACCCCCTTTTGGTACTTGCCTCTTTAGCACTTCTAGCGAAAAGAGGGCTAAAGAGGCAAGTACCAAAAGGGGGTCTCAAAAAGTGAGAGACCCTTAATGAAAGATGAAATAGAGCTCAAAAAAATACTACTTTCAGTTTTGGTCGGAGCTCAAATGTATAAGCAAGAAGGCTAAGATATAGACCAAGAAAAGAGCAAAAAAAGGAAAAACGAAACTCACCCTTGAAGAACCAAACTTTAGCAGCCTCTTGGTCCAAAATACAGCACTTCTAGCCTCTGAGAAGGTCCTCCAAGCTGCTGGAATGGAGTGGTGGTGGTGGTGCTAGGTGGTGGTGAAGAAATGGTGAAGAAATGGTGTAGGACTTTTAGGGTTTTGGTGCTTGAAATATAGAGAGAGAGAGATTGTATTTATGAGACTCAAACCAAAGTCTTCTAACCCAGAAAAAATGCAGCTGGAGCTCTGGTTTTATAGACAAAAAGGGGTGGAAAAGAGGGGGAAAAAAGGGGGGGAAATTCGGATTCAAAATTCCCCCCAAAATGGCCAAATGGTGAGCTAAAGGGGTAAGTGATAGCTGGGTCCCAAATGGCCGAGATCCCTTCAACAAAGTTGAAGAGGGGCTCAAAATAAGACACTTTCTAGTTTACATCAAGCCACGAAAATAAATACAAGTAGGCCTAAACTATCATGCAAGAAAAGGGGAAAATGGAGGGGTAAAGAAGCAAGTGATAGATGGAGATGTCAAACATCAAGAGGTCCTTAATAAAACATGAAAAGGAGTTTAAAATATGACTATCTCAAGTTTGGGTCGGAGCCCAAAAATGTAGAATGAAGGTTCGGGAGCCGAAACACGCAGTTTGGGGCCCCGAAAGTGGGCTGTTAGGCACCGGGAGTGGTGCTCAACCACGAAGTTGGTCTCTCGGACCACAGTGTCCCTCAAAAGGGAGTAAATAAGATAAGTGCCAAAAACCGGGGCAAACGGAGGTGGTTAAGTGGTCACAAACCGAGGCACACGGCCTGACGGCTCCGAAAACCGGGAACCGAGCTCCGAAATGGGAAAAATGGCCTATGACCACGAAACGTAGCCCACGGCCATTGAGAGATGATCTACGAGACCTCTCCCTCCCTTTGGGAAGAGAAAACAGAGAAAACAGAGCCTGGTTCGCAAAAAGCACAAAAGAGTCCGGAAGTCCGAAGGCAAGGCTCGCAGCCAGGACTCCGCAACCTCAGAACGAGCACAATATGCAACATCACCAAGCGCTCAATCGGTGACGTCTGAGTCTTAAGGTCGGTCAAAAATGGGGTGTCTACAGTAGAAACTGTAGACGTCCCCGAACGCCCCGGGAGGTTAAGTCCCGTTCCGTTCATATTGGGGTCACTACAATTCAAGGACTCAAATGTCACGGTTCTTAATCTTGAACCAAAGAGTCCAAATTCGGCAAATCGATTTGAAAACAGATTTTTTGAAAAGAAGTGCCAAACATGGACTGCTTTGCCAGATACAGAGTCGCCACCTAAATATTTTATTTTTGGGAAATTTAGGAAACCCTGACTCGGTGCCAAAGGCCACGTGTCCGTCATCACCAAAGTTGCCTCAGCTCGGGAACTTGGGTACGATTGGGAAGGTCACTTCGTGAGCACCCCCGCTCGCCCGGTCAAAGACCGGCCTCTACTAACCATGATATCTATTTTTAAAAACATTATATGTTCTTACCCGGTTATTAGCCTAGGTTACTATGTGATGCGCACAGCATACAAGTATAGACTGTGTTGCCTGAATTGGAACAAAACATTTCATGTTTGTTTGTTTGAAAATGGTTTGATGGTGCTACCCGCAAGTAGGCTAAGATGTGGATTTGCCACCCTCGGGTGGGCTTTAGAAAACATGATTTTGCCACTATCTAGTGGGCTTAAAAAAACATTTGATGAATTGTCCCAATTCAAGTAACACAACCTCCACCCACAGGCATTCAAGGCAGTTATATCACATAAGCAGTTAGCCTCATGGCAAGCATGCTATTCATGGCAACACTCACACGCATGCAAGGATACTAAAGCATAAAAACTCACCGAGTACTCCAAGCCAAAACAGAAACTTATTAGAAATCCATGCATGATCCTAGATACGCAGAATTGCCTAATGCAACACATGCAAAAATGCAAATTATAGCAGGCTCGGCTATTCTAAACATGGTATATGGAATGCTACAACTAACACGTATTC
This sequence comes from Camellia japonica, assembly GCA_030407325.1. Classification (NCBI taxonomy): domain Eukaryota; kingdom Viridiplantae; phylum Streptophyta; class Magnoliopsida; order Ericales; family Theaceae; genus Camellia; species Camellia japonica. The sequence goes on from JAPPVO010000007.1 coordinate 4,294,213, forward strand.
AATTTGGAATTGAAATACAAATGCAGTTTGTATGATGCGCCGAGCCCGGTGCATGCAAAACATATGAATGAATGCAAACATGCTATCATACTGTATGCTAATTGAAACATGCCCTAATCTAACCATCATAAGTAGGTAAATAAAAGGGAAGAAAGACGTGGGGTTGGAAGACATACATCACACTCACGCACACTTATTACAATTATGCCCTCGCACAGAGGGTCCAAAAGAATATACAGTCCCGAATGAAAGAATAGTACAATCCAAATAATACAGTCCAAATAATACAAATTCCTAATTAATTTACAAATTAACTAAGAAAAGAAAAGACTGGCATGCAAGCCGGGGACTGCCTTGATTCTGATGAATGATGTATGTTTGGGCTGCCTTGCGCGGAAATCCACTGGGATGCCCCAATTAGCCTCTGTTTCGCAATTATTCTTGGAAAGCGCGCCAAGCCTCGGAAGACTACTGATTCTTGATTTGCTGCAACAAAGAGCAGGAAAGGGGCATAGCAATGTATTTTCACAAATATATGCATTCCTCGATCCTCGTGCCACCAATCACGCATCTCGATGCATGATGGCCGAGGAGTTGAATTGCACAACTCAATATGGAATGAATGCACATGAAAACTATAACAAAACCTAACTCCATCATGGATAATCCGGAGTGTCGGTGACTGGGGAATTGAGACACATTCCGTCACTCGGAGTACGAAACGCACCTCGTTTCCCGTGTCCGGGCTAACTCCTATCCCGAACACGATGCAATATGCATGACATGCATGAAATGCAACTAAGATACAATCCTAACATGCACAATGTTATAGAATGGCATACACAATGCACGAGATGAGATGGCATACACAATGCGCTAATATACAACCTAGCATACACAATGCTATGGAATGAAATGGCATACACAATGCAATATGGACTTACACTAACATGAGTGGACCTCAGCCACACTCACATGAGAGGCCATAATGATGAAAATGAGACAACTCGGGATACGTGCACATGTGCACGCAAACCGAGGACCGACCCTAAGGCACGGAAATGCCTCTAACAAGACATGGCAAGACATGGAATATGGTATGCAAACATGCAAAAATCAGTAGCAAGATGAGGTGCAAAAAGCCCCGAATCAAGGCGAAATGACACCCGATGCATGGAATCACTCCCGAAATGCAAAACTAGGTACATGAAATGGCTTACAGCTATACAAAGCATGCATAATTAGGACATGAAGTGTAAAAGCAGAAGCAAGGCAGCCCTGAGACAAGAATTTTTACAGTACAAAGCGTGGCAAGACAGTGAGCACATGTGGGACTAAATTAGCATGCAAAAATGGGCCCGCAAGAGGGGTGATGAAGCAACTCATAGCTGTTGGCCCCAAATGGGAAATGGGCCTCCTAAAACATTGAAGAGGGGCCAAAAATATGATGTTTTTCAGTAGATGACAAGCCCCAAAAACAGATACAAGTATGGAAAACAATTCATGCAAGAAATGGGCCAACGAAGGGGCAAAGAAGTAACTGATATATGGGGGTCTCAAACAAGTGAGGGACCTTAAACAATGTTGAATAAGGTCCAAAAATATGGCATTTTACAGTAGATGATCAAGCCCAAATCAGTATAAAAACATGCTCAAAATACAATGCAAGATTAAGGCCACAAGAGGGCTATAACATGAAGTACAAAAATGATGTCTCAAACAGCCATAGACCCTTGATGAAACATGTAGAGGGGGTCAAAATAGGGCTATTTTCAGTTCTGACCAAGGTCCAAAAACATAAGCTCAATAAGCTAATAAATCATGCAAAAATGGGGACCAAAGAGGGGTACAATGGCAAGTGATACATGGAGGTCCCCAACAGTATTGATCCCTTCTTCAATGTTGAAGAGAGGCTCAAAATAATCCTATCTATAGTTTACATCATGCTCCAAAATAGATTACACATAGGCCAAAAATACTATACGAAATTATGGCATAAAGAGGGCCAAAGAGGCAAGGGCCAAAAGGAGGTCTCAAATAGTGAGAGACCCTTAATTAAAGATTAAAAATGGCTCAAAATAAACCTAGTTCCAGTTATGGTCGGAGCTCAAATGTGCAAGCATAAGGAGCTAAAATATAGGCCAAGAAAAGAGCAAAAAGAGCAAAAAGAGGAAAAACGAGACTCACCCTTGAAGACTAGTCTTTAGCAACCTCTTGGCTTGAGAAAAGATGCTCCTTGCCTCTGAGAAGGTCCTCCAAGCCACTGGAATGGAGTGGTGGTGGTGGTGCTAGGTGGTGGTGAAGAAATGGTGGAGAAATGGTGTAGGGCTTTTAGGGTTTTAAGGCTTGGAAGAGAGGAAGAGAGATATACAATGCAAGAACCTCAAAGAAAGTTTTCTAACCCTTAAATCTGAAGGGGAGGGGCTGTATATATAGGCAAAAGGGGTGGAAAAAGAGGGGGAAAAAAGGGGGGGAAATTCGGATTCAAAATTCCCCCCAAAAAGGCCAAAAAGGAGAGGTAAAGGGGCAAGTGATAGCTGAGGGTCCCAAATGGCAAAGAGCCCTTCAACAAAGTTGAAGAGGGGCTCAAAACAAGGAACTTTGTAGTTTACATCAAGCCACTAAAATTAATAAAAGTAGGCCTAAACTATCGTGCAAGAAAAGGGGAAAAACAAGGGGTAAAGAAGCAAGTGGTATATGGAGATGTCAAACATCAAGAGGTACTTAATAAAACATGAAAAGGAGTTCAAAATATGACCATCTCAAGTTCGGGTCAGAGCCCAAAAATGTAGAATGAAGGTTCGGGAGCCGAAACACGCAGTTCGGGGCCCCGAAAGTGGGCTGTTAGGCACCAAGAGTGGTGCTCAACCACGAAGTTGGTCTCTCGGACCACAGTGTCCCTCAAAAGGGAGTACATAAGATAAGTGCCAAAAACTGGAGCAAACGGAGGTGGTTAAGCGGTCCCGAACCGAGGCACACGGCCTGACGGCTCCGAAAACCGGGAACCGGGCTTCGAAATGGGAAAAATGGCCTATGACCACAAAACGTAGCCCACGGCCATTGAGAGATGATCTACGAGACCTCTCCCTCCCTTCGGGAAGAGAAAACAGAGAAAACAGAGCCTGGTTCACAAACCGAGGAAAAGCACAAAAGAGTCCGGAAGTCCGGAGGCAAGGCTCGCAGCCGGGACTCCGCAACCTCAGAACGAGCACAATATGCAACATCACCAAGCGCTCAATCGGTGACGTCTGAGTCTTAAGGTCGGTCAAAAATGGGGTGTCTACAGTTGCCCCTCTTTGACAGAACTCAAAAGTCATAAGAATGACGGGAGTGAATGTCAAAGCCCAGAGACGACCTATTTTTGACAAGGCCGAAGACTTAGACAAAGCAGACAAGATAGACAAAGATGTGCCCGCAGGCATGCCCGCAGGCAGAGGCAAAATGCAACTGACAATGCAAGAAGCCGAACATAACTTATGATCATGCAAAGAAACATAGGGACGTATCCCGGTGTTTCGGAACTGAATCTTTAGCCAATCTCCAACAAATCTCCACACACCCGAAGATTCTCTTATACAACATAGTGATCGATTAACACTGCCTTGCACCCGAAGGTGCTCAGTCTCATTCTGCTACTCATTGTTTGGTGCGGGACCCTCAGACGGGGTAGACTATTGGGATCGGCCGTAAGCACAGACGTCTCTATGAGCTCATTCACCTTCATGTTCCTGACTCTCCTCAGATCGCTGCTTCTGCATCTGCTTCCTCTTTATCTCCTTTTCATCTTTGGCATTGTCGGTTAGGGCATATTTCTGTTAATCGCTTAAAGTCTTTGGTTTCTAGTGGACAATTGGGTCATGTACTTCCGGATACTTTCGATTGTATACCCTGTCAACTTGCGAAACAACCTGCTTTATCATTCAATAAAAGTATTCTTGACACTACTCGCGCTCTCCTTCTCTCTTCTTCCTGCCCTGAAAACTTTTGAGGGGAAGCTGCCCTCACTGCTGTCTACACTATCAATTATGCTCCTACCCCTGTCATCCATAATCGAATTCCCTTTGAACGTCTGCATGGCACTCCCCCTCTGTATACTAATCTTTGGGTTTTTGGCTCTGCCTGCTTTGTTCTACTTCAATCTCATAAACACACCAAGCTTGAACCTCGTTCTTGTCTTTGTTGCTTTCTTGGGTATGGAATTGAACATAAAGGCTTTTGCTGTTGGGACCCTCTCTCTAAACGTCTTCGTATCTCCCGCCATGTCGTTTTCTGGGAGCACAAAATGTTTTCCTCCCTATCCTCCTTTCACTTACCCGTACTTTCCACTAATGTATTGTTTACTAATCCTTCCATAGATATCTTCTCTGATGATTTTGATACAGGTTCCTCCTTCATTGAGACGCTCTTGCTCACTTCTGCTCCCGACCAGACTGCTCTCCCTGAAGGTCCACCTCTCATTACACCACCTCCTTCTCCACCGGTTCTTCCTCCCACCAATCCTCCTACGGGTCGACCATTCCAGGTAACTCTTCTTGGTATTTTGACTCTGCCTGTTGTAATCATATGACCTCCAGTTCTACTATATTTTCTTCTATCTCTTCATCTCCTCATATTCCCTCAATTCAAACTGCTGATGGTTCTCTCATGACTGTCCGTCATATTGGTACTGTTTCCACATCTTCTTTATCGTTGCCTCAAGTTTATCATATCCCTGCTCTCACTTTAAACCTTATTTCTATTGGTCAATTATGTGAACTTGGTCTAACTGTCACATTTTCTACTACTCATTGTTTGGTGCGGGACCCTCAGACGGGGCAGACTATTGGGATCGGCCGTAAGCACGGACGTCTCTATGAGCTCATTCACCTTCATGTTCCTGACTATCCTCAGATTCGTCTCACTCCTCTCGATGGAGATCTCCTCAATGATGCTACTCTTTATCGCCAGCTCGTCGGTAGTCTTGTCTATCTCACAGTGACTTGTCCTGACATTGCATATGCTGTTCACATTGTTAGTCAGTACATGTCGGCTCCTCGCACTCCCCACTATACTGCTCTACTCCACATCCTTCGATACCTCAAAGGCACTCTGTTCCATGGCCTTCACTACTCTACTTCCTCCTCTCTTGAACTGCGTACCTTTTCTGATGCTGATTGGGCTGGGGATCCTACGGATCGACGCTCCACCACGGGATTTTGTTTCTTCTTAGGGGATTCTCTTATTACTTGGCGTAGCAAGAAACAATCCCTCACTGCCCGTTCTAGCACCGAAGCTAAATACCGAGCTTTTGCTGATACTACTCAGGAACTTCTCTGGCTTCGCTGGCTTCTCACTGATATGGGTGTTTCCTCTTCTGGCGTTACCTCTCTTTATTGTGACAATCAGAGCGCCATTCAGATTGCTCACAATGATGTGTTTCATGATCGCACAAAGCATATTGAGATTGATTGTCATTTCATTCGACAGCATGTTACACGTGGTACTGTTCATCTTCTCCCTATTGCTTCTGTCGATCAACCTGCTGATATTTTCACCAAGGCTCATCCTCCCTATCCTCCTTTCACTTACCCGCACTTTTCACTAATGTATTGTTTACTAATCCTTCCATAGATACTTCTTCTGATGATTTTGATACAGGTTCCTCCTTCATTGAACGCCCTTGCTCACTCCTGCTCCCAACCAGACTGCTCTCCCTGAAGGTCCACCTCTCATTACACCACCTCCTTCTCCACCGTTCTTCTCTCACCGATCCTCCTACGGGTCGACCACACGGGTAACTCAACCTCCTATCCATCTTCGTGACTATATTGTTGGATCTGCTGCCTTTTCTACTTATGAACCTACCTCCTATCGTGAGGCTTGTACTAATCCTCTTTGGTAGCAAGCTATGACTGATGAACTCCAAGCTTGGACAAAACTCATACTTGGGATCTTGTTGATCTTCCTCCTGGCAAAACTGCGATTGGTTGCAAATGGGTTTACAAAATCAAGACTCATTCTGATGGCTATTGAACGCTACAAAGCTCGTCTTGTTGCCAAGGTTTCAACCAGGAATATGGGATTGATTATGAGGAAACCTTCTCCCCTGTTGCTCGGCTTACCTCTGTTCGCAGTTACTTGCTGTTTTGCTGCTCGCCACTGGAGCTCTTTCAGATGGATGTCAAAAATGCTTTCCTCAATGGTAATCTTTTGAGGAGGTCTACATGCAACCTCCACCTGGGTCCACTTTTTCACCTCATAAGGTTTGCAAACTACAGCGTGCCCTCTATGGCCTCAAGCAAGCACCCTGCGCTTGGTTTGCAAAATTCAGTTCTACCATTCATGACTTTGGGTTCACTTCTAGCTCCTATGACTCTGCTCTTTTTATACGGACTACTCCTCATGGTACCATTCTTCTCCTTCTGTATGTGGATGATATGATTGATTATCACTGGCAATGATGCAGCTGGTATTCTCCAACTCAAACGTTTTCTCCACCGTCAGTTTGAGATGAAGGACCTTGGTACTCTTAACTATTTTTTAGGCCTTGAAGTCTCTCATGATTCTACTGGTTCTTATTTATCTCAGGCCAAATATGCATCAGATCTTCTGGCTTGTGCTAGTCTTACCGGTTGCAAAACTACCTCTACTCCAGTTGATCCTCAGATTCGTCTCACTCCTCTCGATGGGGATCTCCTCAATGATGCTACTCTTTATCGCCAGCTCGTCGGTAGTCTTGTCTATCTCACAGTGACTCGTCCTGACATTGCATATGCTGTTCACATTGTTAGTCAGTACATGTCGGCTCTCGCACTCCCCACTATACTGCTCTACTCCACATCCTTCAATACCTCAAAGGCACTCTGTTCCATGGCCTTCACTACTCTGCTTCCCTTCTCTTGAACTGCGTGCCTTTTCTGATGCTGATTGGGCTGGGGATCCTACGGATCGACGCTCCACCACGGGATTTTGTTTCTTCTTAGGGATTCTCTTATTACTTGGCGTAACAAGAAACAATCCCTCACTGCCCTTCTAGCACCGAAGCTGAATACCGAGCTCTTGCTGATACTTACTCAGAACTTTTCTGGCTTCGCTGGCTCCTCACTGATATGGGTGTTTCCTCTTCTGGCGCTACCTCTCTTTATTGTGACAATCAGAGCGCCATTCAGATTGCTCACAATGATGTGTTTCATGATCGCACAAAGCATATTGAGATTGATTGTCATTTCATTCGACAGCATGTTACACGTGGTACTGTTCATCTTCTCCTTATTGCTTCTGTCGATCAACCTGCTGATATTTTCACCAAGGCTCATCCTCCTGGGCGCTTCCATGATCTTGTTTCCAAACTCAACTTGGTCGATGCCTACCCTCCTTGAGTTTGCGGGGGGCTGTTAATATATTAATATATCTTATACTTTAGTTAGTGCTATTACTATATCATACTTTAGCTCATTAGCTGTATACTTTCGGCAACCACACCCACTATATCGGCAACCATACCCACTACCGTTTAGTGCATATATTATTTAATGTAAATTATATGCTTTCGGTGCTCCATTTGTATCCCCATTCTCTCTATAAAAGAGAGCTCATTCTCCATTGTAAACACACATAATAACAAATATACAGAGCCATTCAGTTGTCTTTCTCTCTCTCTCTCTCTCTCTCTCTCTCACTCTCAATTATTGTTTCATGTATCAAAGCCCAGTGTTACATTTCTGGCAATTTTCGATTTTGGTGTTTAGTCCCGTACACAGTGGCACTACACCAAACCGCTTGGAATTTCCTCTCGATTCCAACGGCACCAAGCCCGTCCTCAAAAACCCTCTCACGCGCCCACACGCGCCGTCTTTGTCCTCGGCGCGTCACCAAGTCTGCCACCACTCTCACACGCGCCTGCACGCGCCATTTGTTGCTGCACACATCCGCCACGCGCCCACACGCGCCCACACAGTCGCGGCTGACGTCAGCCCTGCCACTCCCGTGCGCCGCGCCTGCTACTGTGCGCCGCTTCACTAGTGTGCACCCGCGTGCGCCAAAACTGCTACCGTGCGCTGCGCCTGCACCAGTCCGCTATCGTGCGCCGCCGTCTTCGTGCTAACATGCTCCTCCCTACACTCTGCTAATGTGCGCCGCTGACATCATTGCTGACATCCTCTCTGTCCAGCATACCTTTCCTAGCTATTTTCGACCTTTCGGACTCACTGGTACACTCTGTTTTACCTAATTTTACTCCTACAGGTCTATTCCTCTTGATTTAGCCCTATTCAACCTTTATTATGGATCGTCATGATGCCTCCCATCCCATTTCTGTTATGTGGTTCCAACTATGTTATGTGGGCCTAAGCCATGTCTTCCTTCCTCAAAGGAAAGAAGCTCTGGCGAATTATCACCGAGGATGTGACCCACCCAGTGAAAGACACTGCTGAAACTACTGTTTCCACTGCTACTACTACATATGAAGACCGACTTGAGGACTGGACAGTAAAAATTACCAAATCATTACCTGGTTTCGAAATACATCTGTTACCTCTATCAGTCTTCAGTTTGGTCGCTTTCAGCTTGACTCTGTCACTACTCCTGCAAAGAACATCTGGGATTTTTTGAAAAACGATACCAGACTACTGGTCTTGCTCATCAATATCAACTTCAGAGCCAACTTCATCGGATGCGCCAAGAATCTAGTCAGTCCATCAATGACTTCCTTTCTCAAATGTATCCGTTTGGGACCAGCTTGCTCTTTCCGAGCCGACTTGGCCTCACCGAGAAGATGCTGTCTTATTTACTACCCATCGTAATCACAAAGGTTGGTGCACTTTTCATGGCTCTCACTTCATCTTTTGAGCCCGCACGTGCCTCTCTTCTTCATCGCCATCCATTTGCCCACTCTGGAACAAGCCATTTCTGAGCTGCTATCAGAGAGACTCGTCTTGGCACTCTCCAAACTCATCATGTGGACTCTGTTCTTGCCACTCCTCCATACCGGCCATTATTTACCCAGCGGACCACTGCCTGCCTCTATTATCAGAATCGGGGCCTTCCTTCAACATCTCCTGGTCAATTGCCCTGTCAGAACCTGCCGATACTTGCAACAAACTTAGTCCTGGTCATCTGCAACAGGATTATTTTCGCAATCCATCCCGCTCCTCCTTCAACAACCACTCTTCTCGCGGTGGTTCTTCCCGGGGGAGCTTTCATCGTTCCGGGAATCAGTCTCATTCTGGGAATCAGTCTCATCACATTTGGTATCAGAACCCTTGTAGGCACTTCATTCATGTCGAAAGTCACTTTTCCTATAATATCATCTCTGCAACCCCACTTTGTAAAATCACCACCACCACTTTGTCTCCTTCGACCCATGCCACCTTGAACACCGTCGGCCCTTGCGACAGTTAGCCAATACCCAGCTCACACAGCTCGCACAGCTTGTTTGGCGTTCACTACCTGCAGCCTCATCACCGCCGCCACAACCCCTTTATCAGTCGACAATGACCACGACGATTCGGTGTGGACGGCGACGTGGGTCCCAGCCACGGATGAGCGGCTAGCGCTCCTTCTGACGGGGTCGCTGGACGAAACGGTAAGGATGTGGAGCCCCGACGAGCTCACAAGCGTCGCCACTAACACCGGCCACTGCCTCGGCGTCGTCTCCGTCGCCGCTCATCCCTCCGGCGTTATCGCCGCCTTAGTCTCAATCCTCTCTGGCTTCTTTCTTCTCATCAGCTACTACATGCTCATCCTCAAGTAATGTTCCGGTCAGACCCATTTCATGCCATCAAGCGCCTCTTCTGCGGCATGGGTGTTAACCCTACTATTTACGAGCTCGACGAAGATCCCATCAGAGGCAAAGACATCGAGAAGGCCCTCATGAGCCTTCTCGGAACCTCCTCCACCGTCCCTGTCATCTTCATCGGTGGCAAACTCGTTGAAGCTATGGACAGAGTCATGGCCTCTCACATCAATGGCTCTCTTGTCCCACTCCTCAAGCAGGCCGGAGCTCTCTGGCTTTGACCTCTCCTCTCTCTCTCTCTATATTTCAAACTCATTTTACTTTTCTTCTTTTATTTCTTTATTTTTTCTTTTCACCCCTTTTACATCACCAAGCCCATTGTCTCTCTCTCCTATCACCCGCAGATACACACATACACTTGCACTATACCAACCCATTATAATATATTATCATCCGCTATCCCAACCCACAGATTCCGAACCCCCCACTAGTTTTATTTTTTTTTTCCCCATACTCATCATCACCATACTTATCATTCCAAAAAAATAAATAAAATAAAAAACAATTCCCCTCCGGTAAAATCGTGACCATTTCCGACTGTAGATTCTGAGTCTCTCTCTCTCCCTGGACCCAACATCTTATCTACTGCCCCATGTTGAGCTCAAGCTCATTATTATGCTTCCCACTGTACCCAACTTTCTTTATTTATATATATATATATATCTTTTTATTATATATATTACCCAAACACTCTCTCTCTCCTCCTATCTCCGTCACTTTCTTGACAACATCCTGAGTTATTATTATTATTATTATCACATGGGCTTGTTCCCACTCTCTTAAAAATAAATAAATAAATAAAAAATAAATAAATAAAAAAAAATAATTTGTATCATTCTTGCCGTCCGGCTTGCACAACACCCTTGTTTTATTCCTATCAGGGCACCCCACTCACCGTTCTACCCAAAATAAATAAATAAAAACAAAAACAAAAACCTTTCTATCATTTTTTATTTTTTTTTAAACATCTCCACTCTATGTTGAGCCGTTCTGCTCCACTTTATCAATCCCTTTGTTTCAACCTCAAATAGGTTTCTATCTTCACACCTATTTGAGTTTGATTGGGGGGGTTATACATATATCATGGTGAGCATGGTTACACACCATGGAACCACCCAAGCTGGTGAGCATGGTTATACACCATGGGAACCACCCAAGCCACCTCATGACGCACTCCCTAAGTCGCCTCGGTGCACCACCAAAGTCTTCTACAAACGGTCCAGCATGACTCCGTAAACTGTCCCGACATTGATTCCAGTTAGCCTCTACATCGGTCCGGCATGACCCCGTAAACTGTCCTGACATTGATTCCGATTAGCTCCTACAACGGTCTGACATGACCATACAGTGTCTTCACCAACAGTTCGACACGACCATACAGTGTCTCTTATCCTATTTTATTTTATCTATTAGTTTATTTTCCTATTTTGTTACTCTTTCCAAACTCAAGTTGGTTTGTGCCTATCCTCCTTGAGTTTGAGGGAGCTGTTAGTGTATTATAGTGTTAGTGTAATATAGTGTAATATATAGCTGTCATACTGATGATGTTGTATACTTTCTGCTTTCGGTGTTAGCATCCTATGTACCACACTTTCCTCTCTATAAAAGAGAGTGATCTGCTCCTTATAAAATACATCAATCATAATATATACATAATTTAGTGTTTAGCTTTAATAATTAGTGTCCCCTTGCTTTATGCTTTCGGTGCCTCAATTGGCATCCTATGTTGTCTTCTCCTCTCTATAAAGAGAGTGTACATCTCTTTGTAAATACACACAGAAATATAGAGTTATTCATTTGCTCTCTCTCTCTCCTCTCTCTTTCTCAAACTATTGTTACATGGTATCAGAGCTAGGTTAAGAATCTAGTAATTCTGCTTCACCGGCGGCGGCAACTTCGCCTTGGCCGCCCGCCGGACCTCTACACATACCTTGACTCCGCTGCTACTAAACCCAATTCAACATTCTCTTTCAAGATCAGAGCATCATCACCATCGTCCATCTTGGTCAGCTCCGGGAACTCTCTTTCGATATGAAGGAAGCCAAGTCCCTCATCCAATGCTGCAGAGACAACGACATCAATTTCTTCGACAACGCCGAGGTCTACGCCAACGGCCAAGTCGAGGAGATCATAGGTCAGGCGATCTGCGAACTGGGTTGGAAGTGATCCCACATCGTCGTGTCCACCAAGATCTTCTGGGGCGGGTCTAGACCCAACGACAAAGGCTTGTCCAGAAAACACATCATCGAAGGCACCAAAGCCTCGCTCAAACTCGGTCTGTCAGATACCAACGGTGCTCTCACCGACTGGAACGACCGTGACGCCACCCCATGCAACTGGACCGGCATCACCTACGACCCGACCACCGGTTCAGTTAGCTCGGTCGACCTCTCCAATGTCGGCCTGGCTGGTCCACTCCCCAGCTTCCTCTGCCTAATCGCTTCTTGTTGCCTCCGTACCAAATCTGTGTGGGTTGTGAACTATTCAAGAGAAATCTCTCTGAAATCTTCTATTGATGAACATTCTACCTTCATCATTTGCGCAATATTCATCACTTTTGCAAGTGCGTAGTGGGTGGTCATGGCTAACCGGAATCAATGTCGGGACAGTTTACGGGGTCATGTCGAACCGATTGAGTGGTTTCCATGGTATATAACCATGCCTAGCTTGGGTGGTTCGCATGGTGTGTAACCATGCTCACCATAAATATGTATACCCCCTCAACTCAAATAGGTGTGAAGCTAGAAACCTATTGAGGTTGAAACAAAGGGATTGATAAAGTGGAGCAAAGCTCAACACAAAGTGAAGATGTTAAAAAAAAAAAATGAGAGAAAGGTTTTTTTTTTTTTTTTGTGGGTTACGAAAAAAGGAAGATAAAATAAAATAAATAAAAGTAAAGTGGGGGTAAAATGTGAATCAGCAAGAGTTTTTGAAAAAAAAAGATGGTGAAAAGTGAGACAACTCATGGTATTAAAGTATAGAATAAATTAAGTAATGAAAAAAAAAGTGTTGCTGTGTGTTGGAATAAAAATATATATATATATATATATACGAAAAAGGAAAAGGATAAATACGGGAATAAGAGGAAAGAAAAGAAAAATAGTTTGTCAAAAGCAAAGGGACATGCCCATGTGGGTGTCATGAGAAGAAAAGCAAAAAGAAAGAAAGAGAAGAGAATGCAGAAAGTACCCATGTCTTTAAAACTTGTAAGGATTTTGTTTTTGTTTTGTTTTGTTTTTTTTTTTTTTTTGTTATGTTACGTTTATTCTTTGATTGGTAGCTTTGTCTTTGGGAAAAGGGTATGCGTGAAGGAGAGATTAAAAGACCCACAGATGATAAAGAAAGAAATAAAATAAAATAAATAAAAAGAATGGGTTTGTGGAGGAGCCGTAAGCGGCGATGAGTCCAATGCCTTGGTTGTTTGTAAACCGATGAAAGCAAGGAAGAGTCCGATTCTAGCGGTGGAGGAGATTCGGACTGGTTTGAAATAAGTTGAGCAAGTGTTGCGCAACCCAACTGATGAAATGAAGAGGAAGATCAACCCTTCAGTGAACACAACCCTTCGGTGAACACGGCTGCAAGAGCTCCCTTATAGGAGAGATGGCCGGAGCCATGACACCCACTAGAGTGTAAGCAAAGTAAACATTGCTCCCCCTAAATTTTGATGCAAATGAAGGGCCCTGATTTGCTGCAGGCCTTCTTGAAGAAATCCGCATCGGGCATACGAAAGACTATCGAGATAGCAGACGGTATCAGCCATCGGATCAACGACGAGAGAGAGCAAGGGGCTCTAGCAGATTGCCTGGAGTTGATGGAGCTGTCAATGGATAGAGTGATGGACTCTGTGGTGGCAATTGAGAAAAGGACAGCCGAGTCACATTCGGATGCCCATTCATGGCTCAGTAGTGTTCTCACCAACCATGTTACTTGCCTAGACGGGTCAACCGGATCGGCCCGGTCCATGATGGAGCCTGAGCTCGAAGACATGGTGGTAAGATCTAGAGCTTGTCTGGCCTGTGTTGGGCTTAACCCTGAAACCATAGAAGGTGGACTATGAGCAGAATTTGTGGCAGCGGAGTAAAGGTATGTGTAGAGGTCCGGCGGGTGGCTAAGGCGAGGTTGCCGCCCGCCGGTGAAGCAGAATGACTAGGTTCTCAACCTAGCTCTGATACCATGAAAGATAAATTGATAGAGAGAGAATAAATTGTATGTATTATGATTGATATTAAGTGTATGTTTTATATATGTTGAGTACAAAGAGAAGGTCACTCTCTTTATAGAGAGGACATAGGATGCCAAAGTTTAGGCACCACCGAAAGCAGAAACTTTACATTCCAACTTTACATATAATATTAAGGATGAAGGATGACAGCTAGCTATACACTACACACTACACTAACATCCCCCCGCAAACTCAAGGAGGGTAAGTATCAACCAACTTGAGTTTGGAGAGAGTAACAAAACAGGAAAATAAACTGACAGATAAAACAAAAGAGGATAGGAGACACTGTATAGTCGTGTCAGATCGTTGGAGAAGACACTGTATGGTCGTGTCGAACTGTTGTAGAAGCTAACCGGAATCAATGTCGGAACAGTTTACGGGGTCATGTCGGACCGATGTAGAGGCTAACCGGAATCAATGTCGGAATAGTTTACGGGGTCATGTCGGACCGATGTAGAGGCTAACCGGAATCAATGTCGGGACAGTTTACGGAGTCATGTTGGACCGATTGAGTGGTTTCCATGGTATATAACCATGCTCATCAGCTTGGGTGGTTCGCATGGTGTGTAACCATGCTCACCATGATATATGTATAAATTGAAAGATAAATTGATAGAGAAAGAATAAAATTGTATTTATTATGATTGATATTAAGTGTATGTTTATATATGTATGAGTACAAAGAGAAGGTCACTCTCTTTATAGAGAGGACACTAGATGCCACAATTTAGGCACCACCGAAAGCAAGAAACTTTACATTCCAACTCTTTATATAATATTAAGGATGAAGGATGACAGCTAGCTATACACTACACACTACACAACATCTCCCCGCAAACTCAAGGAGGGTAAGTATCAACCAACTTGAGTTTGGAGAGAGTAACAAAACAGGAAAATAAACTGACAGATAAAATAAAAGAGAATATGAGACACTGTATGGTCGTGTCAGACGTTGGGAGAAGAACACTGTATGGTCGTGTCGAACTGTTGTAGAAGCTAATCGGAATCAATGTCGGAACAGTTTACGGGGTCATATCGAACCGATGTAGAGGCTAATCGGAATCAATGTCAGAACAGTTTACGGGTTGTTGAAAGTTCACAGGAACTTCTAGACAAAGAAATTGAGACAGGTAAAACGCAAGAGTGCGCGCCAAGGAGTGGCAAGTTTTTTTTTTCTCTATGGTGGTTTCTTGAGTTCCATGGCAGCGGAGGATAGAGTTGATGCGGATCTCTCAAGCAAGCTCGACGCAGGGAGACCAGAAGCCATGGGTGCGAGCACTATGCAAGGAATTGCATAGCTGACGATGCTTTGACAGATGGAGCTACTGTCAACCATCAATCTACTGGACAGCAAATCAAGGATTACAAAGGCACAAATGACGAGCGTATGGAAACGCTAGGAGGTTGTTCAGAAGTGCAGAGGGCAAAGGCTGATAGTTCAGAGGAAAAGCTCCGAGCAAAGAGGACGTTGATGGGATAAACAACGAGTTTTCTATTGCTCCAATGACTGGTCCTGCGAGGTAATGCATGACAGTCAAGGGCATCCCAACAGGGGGTGCAGGACATCCAATTAGAGGGTGTCGGATATCTTGGTTGCGCAAGTTCAAGCATAGCAGGTGTAGACATCCGAGATAAGAAGCGTGGAAGAGATCTGTGAGAGATAGGAGCAGAGGTTCTCTCCAAATCAGAGAGTGGTGTGAGTTAAGTTGAGGATGTAAGATTCCCTCCTCCTCTTGTATCTCTGGTGTATATCTCTAGCTTTCAAGGGATGCAGCATCTCAGTGAGGAGATACAGACTATGTTGAATTTGGGCGTGACAAGATTAGCAGCAGTGTGTGCTGTGGATCACCTCACATGAGTTGAGGGGGTGATTTGTTGGATATCATCACCCCATGTGATGGTAATCTTTTTCCATGTGCTCCATGTGAAGCCAACGCATGAAGAATAAGCTGCAGCATGTGGAGAAGGAGCTGGCCATGTGCAGGCCAGCCAGTTCTCTACTATTCCCAGTGTATAAATGGAGAGGTTGAGTGGAGAGCAAAGTGAGAGAGAGAGCAAGAGCAAGCCAAAGAGAGTGAGAGATGTGAGGCGGAGAGACCTCCATTGTTATAGCGATAACCGGCTACTCTCCCGTGGACGTAGGCATTTTGGCCGAACCACGTTAAATATGGTGTCTTGGACCTTGTAGAAATTATACCAAGCAGAAAAACACACCCACACTCAAGGAGACACCATATTTAACGTGGTTCGGCCAAAATGCCTACGTCCACGGGAGAGTAGCCGGGAACTATATCGGCAACCATACCCACTACCGTGGTACTGTTCTCTCTCACTAAACGGTAGTGTGTATGGTTGCTGATATAGTGGGTGTGGTTGCCGAAAGTATACAGCTAATGAACTAAAGTATGATATAGTAACAACACTAACTAAAGTATAAGATATATTAATATATTAACAGCCCCCCGCAAACTCAAGGAGGGTAGGCATCGACCAAGTTGAGTTTGGAAACAAGATCACGGAAGCACCTAGGAGGATGAGCCTTGGTGAAAATATCAGCAGGTTGATTGGCAGAAGCAATAGGGAGAAGATGAACAGTACCACGTGTAACATGTTGTCGAATGAAATGACAATCAATCTCAATATGTTTTGTGCGATCATGAAACACATCATTGTGAGCAATCTGAATGGCGCTCTGATTGTCACAATAAAGAGAGGTAGTGCCAGAAGAGGAAACACCTATATCAGTGAGGAGCCAGCGAAGCCAGAGAAGTTCCTGAGTAGTATCAGCAAGAGCTCGGTATTCAGCTTCGGTGCTAGATATGAATTGTGTATTGATTGATATATTGAATGTGTATTGTTCTCCGTTATATAGGAGTGAATACAAACATCATCATGGCTTGAGAGAGGAAAAGCAACTGAAAGCAAGCACTACACCTAACCTATCCATTATACATTAATCTAATATATACATTGTTTATATATGTTTAATCTATATATAGATATGTATATATCTTTAACAGCCCCCCTCAAACTCAAGAAGGATAGGTACAAACCAACTTGAGTTTGGAGAGAGTAACAAAACGGAAAAATAAACTGACAAAGAAAATAAAATAGGATAGGAGACACTGTATGGTCGTGTCGGACCATTGGTGAAGACACTGTATGGTTGTGTCGGACCGTTATAGAAGACACTATGTGGTCGTGTCAGACCGTTGTAGAAGCTAACCGGAATCAATGTCGGGACAGTTTACGGGGTCATGTCGGACCGTTGTAGAAGCTAACCGGAATCAATGTCGGGACAGTTTACGGGGTCATGGCGGACTGATGTAGAAGCTAACCGGAATCAATGTCGGGACAGTTTACGGGGTCATGTCGGACTGATGTAGCAGACACTGTGTGGTCGTGTCAGACCATTGGAGAATACACTGTATGTTCGTGTATATGCCTCAAAAGTCGTGCCCGCAAAAGGCGTGCTCAATCCATAAAAAGGTGTGCCTGACATTATGGCGATGCGCGTGACTGCCTTGGCTTGCGCGTCTATTTTGTCATCTGACGCCGAGCGGCGCGCGATGCGCGTGTCTGCCTTGGCTATTTAAACCAAGGCTGAGGCTGGGCAAAACAAATTAGCTAAAACCTCTTCGTTCGCAAACACTCTACAACCAACCCTTCTTCTGCAGCCGACCCTTTCTGACATTACCAGTCTGAAATCTCTGATTCTCTGAAACACTTTGCAACCCAGAACATGGCCTCTTCTTCTCGTTCAGCTATCCAGAACATGGCTCTCGTCCCGTGGTCCACTCACTCTCTTTCCAGACCTCAACGAGTCCACAAGAGAGATAACCGGTGCGGTTGCCCTTGAACCTCAACCAAGCGCCCCTGGGTTTGCTCCGTTGAACTTTCCTATGCTCTCTGTGGAGCAAATAATGGCAGCGCAATCAGATATTTAGGCCAATCATTATACATTGAAGTCATGTGTTGAGACCATGACTGCGGTCACAAACTTGTCGCACCAGCTTCAGAGTAGGACAAATGAGGTGCAACAGTTAAACGCCCAACTAGCTCTGCTCCAGAGCATGTATAAAGATGCGCGAGCAGAGATATGTGTGTTGAAGGCAGAAAACAAAGAGCTGAAGCGGAAAGCCACCGTTCTGTTCCGATTCGGAGGTCCACCATATGTGGCATTTGAGGAGCAATGGGAAGTGAACGTGCTCGGCGGCTTGGGAAACACGGAGGCAGTGCCGTCAAGGGACGCCCAAGACCGAGGGAAGAGGAAGAGAGTAGTGGAAGAGGCAAAGAAGTGAGGTCGGCTGGTGGCTGTCTGCAGAAAAGAAAACAAATCTTTTGTTGTTGTGGGTGTTGGATTTGTTTTGTCGTGTGTTGTTTTTTTTTGTTTTTTTGTTTTTTTGTTTTTTTTGGGTGTAAAATGGTGATCGGGTTTGATCCCCGGCATGAAGAAATGACAAATTTGTGGAATGTTGTTGGTGTGTTTGTTTAATAACAAAAATAAAATAAAATAAAAAATAGATAAAGAAAATAGAGAAAAAATATTTTTGGATGGGTTATATGAAAAAGATCGGTGTGAGGTGGATGATTCAAAATAAAGTTGGGGGTAGTGCCCCTGCAAAAAAAAAAAAATTATTGTAGAGTGGGTATTTGAAAGAGATTAAAAGTGGTTTGGAGAAAATAAATAAAAATAATTGATTTTGAAATCAAACGGAGGAGAGAGAGAAGGGACAAGCCCATGTGATAAAGTGGAGAGAGAATCATTTGTCTAGAGAGAGTGGGTAGTGGGGGAAACAGAGGCATGAGTGGGAGATAATAATAATAATAATAATAATAATAATAAAATAAAAACCCAGTTGTGGGTGGTGTGGATGTGGTGATTGTAGTCGGTTCTCGATTGGAGGATTCCGTCGAGAAGACCATCTTTGAAACCCCAATCGTTGTCTACTCCAAATCATGGCCCTCTGCTCCGAGTGGACTGGCTGCGAGCTGGTAGACTAGCCAGTGTGTCAGATGGAGATGGAGATGGAGATGGAGATGGAGATAAGGAAGACGACGTTGATGAAGAAGACAACGTGAGGAGAGTAATTGGGGTATTCATGAGTACAGGCTTGTTAATGAGCAGTTGGAGAACTCTGTTAATGAGCAGTGATGCAGATATTAATGAGCAGTATGGGGCGCCATTTGTTGAGGAGGAATGGGAGGATGATGAGTTGGTTATACGGCCAGAGCTAGGCAGATGTGTGTTGATTTGGTGAAGGCGGCCATCGTCATCGAAGCAGTTAGAGCCGCCGGCAGAGATGTTCATAGCATGGTGGCTAAGATGATTCTGGTTCTTGGTAGCAGTGTTGTTCTCACCTATCTGTGAGAGTGATTGACAAAGAAGAGAGTGTGTGTTGATACAGAGATTTTAGCTCTTTGAAAATGGTAATTGTGCCGGCCGATTGAGTGGAGGAAGATGCAGCGGAGTAAAGGTATGTGTAGAAAATTCCAGCGGGCAGTGCATGCAAGGTTACCGGCCGACTGCCCGCCGGTGAGAAGGAAATATAGATCTAAATCTTATGACTCTGATACCATGTTAGAATTAATGTATAGAAAATAGAGAGAATGAATTGTGTATTGATTGATATATTGAATGTGTATTGTTCTCCGTTATATAGGAGTGAATACAAACATCATCATGGCTTGAGAGAGGAAAAGCAACCGAAAGCAAGCACTACACCTAACCTATCCATTATACATTAATCTAATATATACATTTTTTATATATGTTTAATCTATATATAGATACATATATATCTTTAACATTGTCAATGGAGTATTTAACTCTGAGTTCTCAACTGTGAGCATTTTTGATAATTTTTCTTTCAATTACTGATAAAATTTGGACAATAGTGAATTTTTCTTTCAATCTATATATAGATACATATATATTACACATTGTTTTCTAAGATAATAATGTCTCTGTTTTTGGTACATTTGGGCTGCAATTTTAATCAATTTCTGAAACACAGTTAGTTTGGTTTTTGTTGTTTGTTTGTTGGGATTGGGTAGTTTGCTAGTTTTTCAATTATATTGTTTTTCTTTACAATTCTTTCTCTAATTATTGGATTTGCTTATAGATTGGGCTTTGGTTGAAGGATGCTTTAGTTTGTGTTTTATTTTAATTTTTTTTTCAAGAGTTTATTGTGATTTTGCTATCTTTATTTAGTTTGATTTGGCTTATTTTTATAATCAGGCATTACATTATTAATTTGTATGTGTTTGATTATTTATATAATTGTATAATTACATTTACTTTTATTAGTTTGAACTTTGTTGAATGTTGACTTGGTTTGAAGTTATCGGTTTGCTTAACTGTGAGGATGGTATGCATAACTTACAGGGTGCAGGATTGGAAAATCTTGGAAATACTTGTTTTCTCAATTCGATTATACAATGCCTCACATATACAGAGCCTTTAGCCGCATATTTACAAAGTGGGAAGTACCAAAATTATTTTGAGTTTCTATCACCCTCTCTCCTCTCATCTTGCACACAATTTACTAGATGAATTACACTCATGATTCTATGATGCTATATTTTCGTGTTCAAATTTTGGTATGATTATCTGTTTTATATGAAATTATTATTTTAGGTCGGAATATACTTAGTTTGTATGAAATTTGACATTAAAAGTTATTCCTTTTTAAATGATTGAAAGTGAAATGGATGCAAATTGCGGAATGGTTGATAATATATGTATTGTTTTATTTATATACATAGTACAGATTGCATGGAATACGTACAAGTTGTGGATAAAATAATTAAAAAAAAGAAAATTATATTTTTGACGACTAAACAATTGGTAGCCAAAAAGGAAATAGTGCTTGGTTTGAGTTTTCTGGACTAAGTTTTTTGAAAATTGAGTTTTTTGGTTTTCATGTTTTTTTGTTTTTAGTGAATATTTTTAAAATTTTAAACATTTTTTTTACTTTTTTAGATGCACCTTACTTAAATGTATCTAAAAAGTAAAAAATTTGTGAAAAAATATTTAAAAATATTAATAAATACATAGAATTACAAAAAATGTACTGAATTCTTGTATTTTTGGTATTTAGTGAATTTTTAAAAGATTTTTTTTTACAATTTTTTTACTTTTTAGATGCATTTATGTTAGGTGTGTCTAAAAAGTAAAAAAATTGCTTAAAATATTAAAAAAATTCAGTAAAAACAAAAAAATACGGAAAATAAGAAAGTAGAATTTTCTGAAAAATGTTTATGGAAAAATGGAACCAACTAAATAGTTAGTAGCTAAAAATAAAATAAAAAAGAAAAAAACTTTTTGGCTACTAAATATTTGGTAGCCATAAAAAAAAAAAAGAAGCAAACTTTAGGCAATTAAGACTTTAGTAACTAAAAATAAAATAAAATGAAAAAAAAAATTGACGACTAAAATTTTGGTAGCCAAAAACAAAATCAGATTTTAGACAACTAAAATATTTAGTAGCTAAAAAAAATAAAATGAACAACGAAAGTTTTTTGGCAACTAAAACTTTAGTCGTCTTAAATAATTTTAATTTTTGGCGATAAAATTTTTTATTCGCTGAAAATGCGATATAATTTTTTTGAAAAGGTTTTGACAACTAAAAAATTAGTCGGCAATTGATGATTTTCGGCAACTAAATTCTTTTTAGTTGTCAAAACCTTTCCCGACAATTGGTCTCCGACTAACGTGGCGATCAAAAAATTTAGTTGCTAAAAAGTTTCAACGACTAAAAATTGATTTTTGATGACTAAGAATTTAATCACCAAAAGTACTATTTGTTGTAGGGAACATAGCCCTTAGGCCCCCTTGTTTTCAGAAGTAAAATAGAGGAGATTAATAGTGACACAATTAATAGTGAGGAGATTAAGTAAAATTGCATTTGTTTTGATAGTAGTTGTTAGTGTGGAGATTATTAAATTATTATCCTATAAAAGAAATATAAAATATTAAAACAAATAAATCTATGATTTTTACTTAATAAAAAATACAAAAACATTAAACATTAATGTTTAAAAAAAAAACTCAATCCCAACATCAATCTCAATCTCACCTCTGTCCCAAAACAAACAGGCCCTTAGCGTGATTAGATTTAGAATCATCAGATTTGAAAACGGTTATTATACATTCAAATCATTTGGGGGTTTGGGAAGTTGGGTGGTTTAGTTATTTTATTTTATTTTAATTAAATTAATTAATAAAAATAAAATATATTAAAATAATTAATAAAATAGGATGTCACATTCAACTTCTTATTATTATTATTATTATTATTATTATTATTATTATTTATAATATCAAATCAATTAAAAAAATTAATTATCATTCTAAACATAATTTTTAAATCAAATTAAATTAGTTAAAAATTTAAAAAACTAACTAAAATAATGAAATTTCAAAACCAACCTATTACCCTAGAATAGCGCACAATAGAACCAACAATAACATTCAGTGTGGTTTGGTTTGAGTTTTATGGATTAAGTTTTTTGAAAATTGACTTTTTTTATTTTCGTATTTTTTGTTTTAGTGAATATTTTTAAAATTTTAAACATTTTTTTTTACTTTTTTAGATGCACCTTACTTAGATGTATCTAAAAAATAAAAAATTTGTGAAAAAATATTTTAAAAAATTAATAAATACAAAAAATGTACTGAATTCTTGTATTTTTTTTATATTTTTGGTATTTAGTGAATTTTTAAAAGATTTTTTTATAATTTTTTTACTTTTTAGGTGTATTGATGTTAGGTGTGTCTAAAAAATAAAAAAATTGCTTAAAATATTAAAAAAGTTCAATAAAAACAAAAAAATACGAAAAATAAGAAAATAGAATTTTCTAAAAAGTATTTTTTGAAAAGTAAAAACAAGCAAGCTGATTAGAGATCTCAAAAATGTATCAAATATTTGACCAGATATTTTACATGATTGTCTCTCAATCTTATATGACCTATATTCATACAAGACATTTATATAAATATTTAGTAAAATTTTTGGTATTTCTAAGACCATTTTTAACGTTGCATTAAATTGAGCATCAATTTTGAATTTGATAAAAAAAAGTCACTTTTTTTTTTCTCTAATAGTTTCACCAAACTAATATCAAATTGAGAACGGAGCAAAAGTTTTACCAAACTGAAGATGTGTTGCACCTTTCACTAAATTATTGTGCGTAGCCGTTGAATGTGGAGCCATCGGATGTCCACCTCAATGACCAACTCAAGCAAAAATTTTGTGAAAATTTTACTTTGTTTTCTCAGTAAAAGAAAAATAAAGAAAAAGAGAAATAAAATCAAGTTTTTCATTGACTGGTTGACTGGCCGGTCATTTGCCCAATCGATCAGTAATTTAATAAAAATTTTGTTAGAACAGACGATATCAAATAGAAAAAATTATCTTTTTCTTACTTAAATTTAATAAAAAAATCTGATAAACTAGAGATGCTCCAACATAATTCTACAACAGAACATGCCCGATGTACCCCAGTAGATCCAGCAAAAGACCAGGGACATTTTAGGAAAGAAACCAAAAAAAGCCTGAAAAGGATGGCAGAATCAGGACCGTAGCATATGGCGTCAACCGAGGCGACAGAACACAACACGCCGGAATTCAGTCACATGGGAGTGGCGGTGGTGGTGACTCGCCGGTGGACCCCACAACACGCAACCGCTTTCTTACCGGCTACCGGCTTTTCCGGTTTTCCCTCATCACCTCCACTTCGTCCCGAAAAATCCCAAAATACTGGTATAAAAAAAAGGTAGCGAAAACCTCTCCCCTCTTCTTCGTAACAGTTTATACACCTCCATTGTTGTCGGCGTTTGTTACGAATCGAGAAAGAGAAGAAACCCTAACTCTCCCTCTCTCTCTCTGCGCGGCTCTGGGGAGCCATTGCAGACAAATTCTCGGAGATTGCGTTCGCAGAGAGAGAGATCGAGCTGTTACTGTCCATAAGCTTTTTAGGTTTTTATAGAAAATGGCAATTTCTAGGGTTTCGTACTGTGTGGTTGCGATGTTCGCTCTCATTTTTGCTATTGTTTTGCCTTCCGTTCAGGCTCATTCTCCGGCTCCGGCTCCTGCGCCTACCAGCGATGGTGAGTTCTGTTTCTTTGTTTTGTTCTCTCTTTCCATGCCGAGAAAATGTTGGAAAAGAAAAGAAAGTTTTGTGCATATCGTTTTCTTCATGAACAAAAATCAAACATTCGTGTTTGTTTATTTTCCCAGATCTGCTCCTATACATTACTTCTTCTGTGATTAGCATACTTACCATGGGCATGTTTGGTATAGCTTAAAAGCTGCTTATTTCAGATTTCAGCTTAATTTAAGTTATTTTGATGTGTTTGGTTTAGCTTATAGCTTATGACTTTTTAGAAGTCAGAAATCAGCTTATTCTTTGAGTGGGGCAGGAGATGCTTAATTTATAAGTCAGAAATTAGCTTATGTTCATAGTTATAAGGTATAAGCTGTTTAGGTATAAGGTATAAGTACTTTCCCACAGCTCTATCAAACAGGGCCAATGTGATTAACACTCAAATCTACTTTAATGTTGTAGGTGTTTATGTCAAATATGTGGAGAAAAAAAAGTACTAGAAGAAGGCACATTGTGTAATTATTTTATTTTTTTTCGAACAAAAGACTAGTTAGATATTAGTTATTAAAAAAAAAATCTATTTTTAAATTATTTTGTACCTTTAAAAAGTAATTATGTATAAATAATCTTTATTTTTATATTTGATAAATTTAAAATTTAAATATAACATTCGTGATTCAATGTAGCTATAAAGAGTTATTCTGCTTTTTATAATAAATTTAAAATAAAATAAAAAAAAAAAAAAACAAAAAAAAAAAAACCTAAGAGTAACTCTACGTATTGAAGAAAAATATTGAATATTAATAAAATTATTTAGAAATGTCCATGTCAAGAACAAATCATATGTGAATAAATAAAGATATATGCATTTCTAAACAATATTTTGCAAACTTTATACTGAGTATGTAGAATTACTCACCATTAAAATGCAGAACATCCTAACAATTTGTACCTCTTATTAAAATTAATTTGTGGAAGAAAAGAAAATACTGTACTTTTCTTTTTGCCCTTTTGTTTTCCCCTACACATTACATAACTATTTCTATGTTTTACTTTGTTCTTGACGAATAAGATTATGTGATTGATTTTGCTTGAAGTTCTCTATTATGCCTTATTTTGTTTTCGAAGAATAAGATTATGTGATTGAGTTTGCTTGAAGTTCTCTATTATGCCGATCCAACAAAACAGTTTTGTTTATGGTGTGTCTAGTTTTCTTCTTGGTCTAAACTTGTGGACTATGGATTATTCTTGAATCTTAATGTACTGATTGAGTGCTACAAATGTTGTTGGTGTTGTGTCTCTCAGGAACAGCAATTGACCAAGGGATCGCATACGCGCTGATGTTGGTGGCGTTGGCGCTCACATACCTTATCCACACCTTGGATGCCCCCTTCAACTTGTAAGGAAACTGATGACTAGTGGAGTGGGAGGTATGCATGCATTAGGAAAGGGGTTTTAAGTTGGTGGTTTGCTTGGGACAAGAAATGAGTCTTTGTGGTGTGTAGTGTTCTGACTTGAAAATTGTTTGATTTTGTGGCTATTGCTAATTTCATACTCTGTTTGATTTGTCAATTTAATTCGCCTTTTAATCACAACTTTTTTTTCGCTTACGATTCTATTAGTATATTGGCTTATCTATTTATCCAGACCTAATCTATGAGGCGCATATGCTGCCTGGTATTTGTGTTCTTCATCACATGGTGGGAATATTTGTGTAACGTGGATGGAATCACAACTTCGTTCTTCCGCACATGGTGGGAATATTTGTGTAATGTGAATGGAATCACAACGTCAATTAAGGAATGGATTAAAGGGTAAACAACAAAAGTTCACTATGTTGAACCAGTTGAGATTGTATTTTTAATCTTTGATTTGTAGAAGGAAAAAAAATTTGATCTTTTTCACTTTTTTTATTCTTTTTTCACAAATTTAAAATTGAAAAAATTTTAATTTAGTGAAATCTTCTCAAAATCAATAAAAATTTCACTAAATGATTTGTAATTATTTTGAGAACAGTGTTGATTTCAATTCCCCCTTTAAAATTCAAACAGAATATTAGTTTTGGTCTCCCAACAACATAGGACCCAAATAAGCCATAGTTCACAATCTAGTTTTAGTAGTTCATTCCGATACTAAATGAAACATCCAACCAGTGGAACACTGTCAACTCTGAATCTCTAATTTATTTATGGATCTTTAAGTTGAGTTACAATATAAACAATTTGAAAAGTATAATCTCAAGAAAAGTAGCCTATCCAAATTAAAAGAAATGAAGGAACCAGTTTCTCATCATAAACCATCCTTCTTGCCCATTGACTCAACTTTCCCTTGGCTTTGTTCCGGAAGAGTGAGTTTCTTCACTTTCTGTAGAGATAAAACAAAAGGAATTAGCAAAACCAAGCAGAGAACAGCAGTTTTATACGTACACATATATGCACAAAATATGAACAAATAAAAAGATTGAAGAAAAACCTTGTAATCAATATGCATCATGGCAAGGACATCACTTTATAGCATTTAAGGCCAACAAAAAGAATAATTGTCTTAGTTGGTTTCCATTGCTCTTTTGGAAACATATTACATACGCAGTCATACAATCACATGAAATGATAATGTAGACAAAATAGATTTGCTTCGTATGATGATGATAGGCAAGCTATTAAGCACATGACTAGAAAATCAAGCACAATACGACGATTTAGAAATGCAATGACACAGGAAAGCAAAATGATGTCAAAACACAAAATTAGCAGAGACTTTCGGATAGTCAGATCTTTATCTGATGCATGAGGAAATTATTTCTGTCATAGAAGGTCATTGATTCATCAACTTCCACAGCAAGCTTAAGCATACTGTGCAGGGTTCTTCGGAGGGAAAAAATAAGCAAAAGAATCATGCAATTGAATTTACCCATATAAGTAAAAAGAACAAAAACAGCATTAAGTAGTGACAACAGATTTTATGGTATAATAGAGTGATGAACTGCAATTGAAGAGACGAAAAGAAAAAAAAAATTAAGCACAACAAATCACAATAAAATTTATTTGCTGTTGACTACTGAACAGGGACAATCAGGCACAAAATCCTTGTTGCCAGCATTTCCATAAAGCAAGATATGTATCCAATACAAATTGCTGAACTTGGGGAACTTGAAAACTTTTCCCTAAGTTGCACAGACACGGATATGTACAATACATAGACGATTCTAAAAAATGCAAGACATGACAAGCCTAAGAGACATGTTAAAACATTTTTAAAAAAAAAATAATTTTATTATATGTCAAGTATAAATAGTTTACTAAAAGAAAATGAAAAAAAGCACAGAACTTTCCACAGAAACCAGAAGGATAATTTTAAGAGGTCTTCAAACCAGATAGAGGCCACATAAAATAAAAATAAAAATAAAAAACCCTCAATAATGGAGGAAGAAAGAAGAGGTGCTTAGTGAGGTTAAGGATAATGCATTAAATGAGTGGAGGGATGTTTCTAGGATCAAAGGGAAGGGAATTAGGGATGTCTCACAGGGCCGGCCCTGTGTTTTCAAGGGTCTAAGGTAAAATAAAAAAAGCGGTTTATATTTATAAATAAATAAAAATCATCTTGTCATGGTATCGTTATTGTCGACTGATATCAAAATAGATATCAAAATCTATTTATTCTAGAGTACTAAAAAAAAAAAGTTACCAAAAGGTATAGTTCAAATCAAGAAAGCAAACTAATTAATCAACAAATCTAATTAATCAAATATTCCAACGGTGTGAAGCAAACATAAATGATTTCACATTGTATTAAATTGAAGAGTGGGATAATAATTTTGCTTTACTAGTAGTGTGAAACAAACATAAATGAAAAAGAAACATGACTATATAATCAATTTTTCACACAAAACACACATTCCACTCACTATGAGATATCTTATATCAAAGAAATTATGGAACACAATTTAAAGCAACAAAATTAGAGCAAAAAAATTAGGGAAACTTAATTCAATTAAAATATGATAAAGACATAGGGTAAAATAATTTATTCCATTAAAATCTGATAGTTTATGAGAGTGAAAAATTAGGACAAATTTATTTATTCCATTATTTGGACCAACTATACTTGTATATGTTTTAATTCATTTTTTTCAATTGGGCCTAATCACATTTGTGAATGTTTTTTTTAATTGAGCCTAACAGAGTTTTTTGAAATCTTGTAAACAGAATCTAAATCAACAAAAATAAATTAGACCTATTTAAATTTTAAATATACTACTAATGAATTTGGGACTTTATTTTGAGGCCAAATTTTACGACCTAAAGCACAAATCTTAATGGCCTTAGCCCAAGGCGGCCCTGATGTCTCAACCCAACTACTTTGCTATGCTCAATTCATGTACCGAGAAAGAAGGGGCTATAAAAGACAATGCCGGCTGTAATTATTATTCTCAAGGTAGTGCTGGTAAAGTGGGTGGTTTCTTCTTGTCAGGTCACTCAATGTCAGTGTCAAGATGTGAGCAGAGCCAATGAAAGTAGGTCATGCTATAGAAATGTTTGTTGAATCAAATGCTAGAAAAGATGGCATCATGTTGGGAACTGATCACCCCAACGGCCATGAACAGAAGAGACACAACTCTTTAGAAAGGTATGACTTGAATCCATTCATATACTAAAAATATAGACAGTTCTGTGCATTACATTGCATTAGTTCCACCCAACAGTGAATCTCTCTCCCTCTTGTGTGATACCCAACCAATTTCAGTGTCTTTGGGACCATCAAGTTAAAGGGGAATGTGGATAGCCTATCATCATCATATAATGAAAACTGAAAGAAGCTTGATGAGAGAAGGTTTTGGCTTGCATTGGCCATGCCTGTTTATCCATTATTTTTTAGACTTACTAAGCAAAAAATTATGTAATCATAGGCCCTGAGCAAAGAGAGAATTTTCAGTCTATTTGGATTGAGGAGTTTGTTGAGAAAAGAAAAGAAAAGAAATAAAGAGAGAGAAAACTCTCATTACTTGTTTAGATGGTTGACGAGGTGAGAAATTGAGAGAAAATGAATTTTATTGAAACTCACACCAAAATTGGCAAGATTTGGCGAGAAACGAAAATTGCATTATATCACTATGCTCACTATGATATAGGTATAATATCCCCCTTCAAATAATTCTTTTCATTTTTTTTGGTATCAGAGCGACTTGGGTTGTGCGCCAAAGAGGGTAACTTAGGTGGTTCACATGGTATATCACTATACTTACCATGATATAGGTATAATATCCCCCCTCAAACTCAAATAGGTTTGAAGATAGAAACCGATTTGAGGTTAAAACAGAGGAAAAGACAAATTGGAGCAGAAACACACACAAACAAAAAATATTGCGAGTAAAAAAAATATGATAGAGATATTTGGGATAGGAATAAGCTAGTGGACAGAGCAATAGATCACCACGAAGCGATACTAAAACGAAAATATGGCAGCGGAATGGGTTGAGGTCCGGCGGGTGACCAAGACAAGACTGTCGCCCGTCGGTGAAGCGAAATTACTAAGTACTTAACCTAATAGATTCATGATACAATTTAAGAAACGATATAAATAAGGAAACAATACTAAATCAGTTATTGACACAATCATAGATTATATACATAACACTAAAAATAAAAAGATTCTATGTACTCTAATTTCTATATTCAACACTCTCCCTCAAGATAGAAATGGCAACGGGCCGGGGATTACATTCCCCATCCTCGATTCCCAAAGATATGAAATTCCCCGTCCCCGCCCTTGATCCCCGACGGGGAACCCATCACCCCCTCCCTCTGCCCTGCCACCGCTACCCGCCACCCTAACAGGGATCGGGTTTCCCCGACCCCGAAAAATCCTCGACAACGTCCGGATCTGAGCCAGATCTGTTCAACAAAAAAAAAATAATAATAAATAAAATAACAGATAAAAAATATATATGTTAACAGCAACAACATTTTCATTTTCAGATCTGAGCCTTGAACACAGACAATAACAACATTTTCATTTTCATCAACATCAACATCAACATCATCAACAACATGTATTTATATGATGACACAGAGAGAAATAAACAATTATATATATATATGATTAACAGCAACATATATATATATATATATATAAAAGAAAAAAAAAGGTGAAATCTAACACAAACAAACGATTATATATATATGATTATAGAAAGTGAAATCTAACACACAACACAGAGAGAGAGAGAGAGAGAGAGAATTAGAGGTCGAAGAAGATAAGGATGAGGATGACGTCCCTGATCTCCGATCGCCGCAACCAGATCTTCCAGATCTAAGCTCGACTTTGGTCATCGAATGGCGGAGGCGGTGGTGGAGCAGCAGTAAGAGATGGAGGGGAGAGAAGCTACAATTGACTCTCGTTGTCGAATGGCGGTGGCGGTGGCGGTGGTGGAGCAGCGGGTGAGAGAGGAAGGGGAGAGGAGTTGCGATTCTACAAAGAGAGAGAGAGAAAGAAAGAAACCGAGAGAGATGAGATGAGAGGCAGTGTGAGAGGTTGTGTGTGTTTTAGGGTTTGGTTTATATATATATATAGGGGTATAATAGTAATTTCACATTGGGGAAAACGGGGACGGGGATGGGCCGGGTACAGGGCTAGGACACTTATCCCAGTCCTCGAAACTGATCGGGGATTGATTTTTGAATATCATCCCCGCCTTGTTAGGGATACTTTTCGGAGAAAAATTGCTCAAATCGAGGTCGAGGGGTCAGCTCCCCATCGGGCCGGGTTAAATTGTCATCCCTACCTCAAGCTGGTGTGAAGATATTCAACAATCGTAACTTGCCAATGGATGACTGGAAGAAGCCGAAAAAAAAATCAACGGTTAGTCTCTCTAATAGTCCGACATGACCTCTTAAACTGTCCTGACATTGATTCTGATTAGTTCCTATAATGGTTTAGCATGACCCCGTAAACTGCCCGACATTAATTCCGGTCAATTCCTATAACGGTCCAGCATGACCTTAAACTGTTCCAACATTAATACTTAGCACAATGAAAAAAAGTCATAGAATTGTGTCCCCTTTTAGCATCCCAAACTTTGTTGGAAGACTCAAAACAAGAAATGTGCAACAAAGAGCAATACCTGTAAAACAGTTGGGCAAATTCCTTCAAACAGTTCTCCCATAAAGCCTATGTTGCGCAATACATTTTAAATGATCTGAGCATAATAAACACACATAATTGTGAGCATTAAGTAAATGCTCTTTTCTTGATAGATTTTACTTCCAGCAATTGTGATTTGACTCAGAACCATACATTGTTCCTCTTAGGGATACTTTGTTCAATTGATCAATTTGGTACAATCACATACTCTTAGGCCTTGTTTATTGTCCGGATTGGACATAAGGGGTTGAGAAAGATATATAATACTTGCAAATATAGGATGAGATATAATATGTTTAGGATATGAGGTGGATTATATATATTATGGGATCACTTATATTATATTTGGTTAGGGTTGGATATAACATGGGATAAGAAGAGAGTGGTTATTTTTTACTGTTAGATGAATACTAGCTCATATCCTATGGTAGGGGATATGCAATACTATAGGGGGTGTGGTATTGTGTATCCTATACTTTTGAGGAATATAATATACCACCAGATTTCATATCCGGTAACCAAACAAATAATATAAAAAGGTGGAACTCACAATTTTTTTTTTTTTTTGGTCTCCTATATCCGATCAAAGGGGTATATCCCCCTCATTATATACCCCATTCAAACAGAGCCTTATATAATTCTAAGATCCCATGTGGTTATTTGTTATTTATAAAGCAAGATGAAAAAAATAATCTTGAGGCATTGATTGAAGTTCATTCCATGCTCACAGTGCCAATAAGATGATGAAGATGGGAGTTGTTAGTGGCTTTGTCCATGTAAAGGGATTGGTCAGTGACTAAGAAAGTAGTTGCGTTAATTTGGATGGAAAAACAAACCATTGCAGATAATACAGGACTACGGGGTTAAGTGTCACAAACTAAATACAGCCGTGGTTTCATTTTTGGGGCCTAGCCACAAGGGAATAAAATGTAATTTACCCTTTTTATAAAATACTAATATTGTAAATAGGACAAATAAATAAGGTAAAGAACATAGTGAATATCCTATTCAAATGTCCAAAAACAACACCAAATTTCACTATACGAATCACAACATTTACCTCGGAGAGCAAGTAAAGCAAGGACTGAACATGGTTTCGAGATATAGAATCGCCAATCAACGCCCACATCTTATCTCTCATCAACTCCAAAAATTTCTCTGAATCGAATTAGGGAAGCTCACAATCTCGTGGATTCCACCTCCAATACAAATAGCCAATGTCCGGTCTCTCATTCTTCAAACAATTCTAATGACTCAATTAGATGGCAACTCTCATTACTGCAAACAGGACCAGATGGGTTTGGGATCCAATCGCCAGTGAAAAGATCACACTTTTCTGCTTTTAATTTGTTTGAGTAAACAAACACAACTTTCAGTATATAATAACAAAATCAATGGTTTACTAGGAAAATAAAGATTTTAGGAAAAGTTAAAGTGCCAGGTCTCTGCATTTGTGTTTTCTGTGTAAACAAACACGACTTTCAGTATTACAACAAAATCAATCTTTTACTATGAAAGTAAAGATTTTAGGGAAAGCTAAAGTGCACAACCCAATCAAGGATTGTAACATTAGATCAATCAAACTTGCAAGTAAACTAAGAGAGAACCCAAAAGAATCCGCATTTCGAATCCACATTAGAGAAAAACCAAACAAAAATTCACTCTGTTTGGTTGTGTTTTTGTTTTTTGCTTTATGTTTTCATTTTCTAAAAATAACCCTTTTTGTATTCTCCAGAAAATGAAAACAGAAAGCAAAAAAATGGAAACACAACCAAACAAATTTGCAGATCTCTATGAACTGAGTTCATCAATGCACTGTCCACTTTTTTAATTTCCTCTGCTAATTTGAATTTCTTAACAATTGCAACTGATAAAAAAAAAAAAAAAAAAACCAAGTAAAAATAAGAGAAACCCAATTCATAATAGCGAAAAAAAATGAGTACCACTTCAAGGAATCTGATCTAAATCTTCCATAAAATCGATAGAAACTGTGTGAGTGAATTTCTGACCACACTGCCAACTCAGTATTCAGCTGGAGAGCACTGGCAGAATAGATGGCACCTGATTGACCTGCAACAGAAAGAAGAGATTTCGGCGGTGGTTCGTCCACCCGGGGACACTCCGACGATCAAGTCAGTAAAATATCTCTAAAAAATAACCAATAGTGCTTAACTCACTAGACAAAGCATAAAAGACATACCTTAGACCCATGGGGGTGCCTCCCTTTTATAGCCAACACAATCCTAGTCCCAATAGAAGCCTAGCTCTAATGGACTTACGATTACTGCTAATCTTGGACTCTCAGTAGGATTAGGATAAACTCTCTAAGAGTCTTATCTTTACCCAAACTGAAGTCTTCTCTCATTTTAAGACTCTTGTCCCTTATCCGCTTATCCCGGATTCCGATATCTTTGGAGGTAGCCTCGGCCTAGCCAAGATAACCTCAGCATCACAGACAGGACACATGGCACCTCGGCTGACACGTCGGCGTCACCTTGGCCACGTAATGTATCCCCACAACTGCCCCCTAGGTTCTATTACCTCGGCATTCTGAGGTGATGGAACCTATATCAGTACTTGATTCTAGTACGTTGGCTTAAAATCTCTCAGCCGAGATCATTATAAAGGCCGACATGTCGTTTTTAAAGAACAAGAATTCTAAGAGCTCCCTTACGCGTATGAGCTGTCAAGCATAATAACTCAACCGTTTTAGCCACGCGTTTTGTCACGCCCCACTTTTTATAACTCGAAATCATTACCAAATCCATTAATTTAAATCAAGTTCAGAGACAACATGCAGAAATAAACTTAAATATTCGACTAGTAGAATTAAATGATAATTCTCTCATCCGAATGCAAATTAAATACAACATGAGCATACTGAATAAAATGCCCGAAGGCTTACATCTTTAAAGAATCAAGAAGAAGGGTGTAACCCTTTCACATATATGGCATTCCGCCAATCACAAAAGAGGCCCCGTGGCCAACAAATTAGAAGATCCAAATCTTGTAGTACATCTTACTTAACACCTGAAAAAGATTCAACAACGTGGGATGAACATATAGTCCAGTAGGGATCTCAACAAAGTCCTCAACAATCACAACTTACAAATAGCTATGATCATGAAAGCTCCATCTCATACTAGAATAGTAATGTGGCAGTTTATACAAAATATACATAAGTATGAACTTTTCTCAAAAACAGCCATTTCATTCAACGCTATAAGCGATTCATTTTTCTTTTCTTTCCATTACCCCTTGTTCCCAAACCTTCATAACAATAATAACTTCTTAGAAAAACAATTTCTCTAAGCCCATTACCTTTCTCCCATTTTCCATACTTACAACAGATGTCCCATTTTCAAAACATATTTTCAAAATACTTGATTTTCCTTCACACTTTCCCAAAATCTCACAATGGCATTTTGGTTTGTTCCCAATACATTCATATCTATACATGCATGCCTCTAATAAAAAGGAGATAACAAATCATCAACATGTATATAATCAACAAATGAGGCAACTCGGCCCTTCAAAACTGTAACCATCGCAATCCATGATATACTCAGATACACTGAGACAATAACAAATAAACTCTGCTCTACCGGCTAAGTCAGTTCTCCAGGCGCTAGCTGGAAGGTGGCGGTACCTCTGATTATAAGCGCAGTCAGTTCTCCAGGCGTTAACTGGAAGGTAACGGTACCTCTGATTATAAGCGCAGTGTATAACACTAATAATCACAATACAACAGAGCATAACCAACAAGTGTAATACATACACATGAACTATCAAGATACATAAGCAACGTGTTAAAGTATATGAACACATAGGTGTGTGGAGTACATCCCCTATCTTCTCCCACACACTGGAGTACATCACCTATCTCCTCCCTAACAATTATACATATATAATGTATCATAGCACTTCATTACATATAATGTTCAATCAACACAGGTGTAATGCATACACGACAATTCAACACAACCATGTCATCCTCCACCGATGACCAAGGACAAAACCTTTAGATGCATGATTTTAATACACCTATTATAAAGACTCAACTCTCATGAGATCTTAAACCCAACAACGACGATAGTACGATAGGTAAAGGTAAAACCCCCAAATGTGTGTATTCAACACTCATAATACAATAATTAAATTCTCATATTTATTTTCCGAGACTCACAAAGAGTTAATACTTCATTTCCCATTTCCAAGATCAACTTTCATGATTTTCCAAAAACACTCCTTTTCATTTCACAAAACCAATTCCACTCATTATAAAGCCATAACCTAACTCGATTCAATACATTCATTTCAAAACAACCCCAAGGCCAAAGTTAATCCCTTAGGCATTAACACATTCACCCAACTCATATTAATCATTAGAGGTTTACAAACATTGGTCAACTACCCTCCATTTAATTTACCTAATCAAAATATAATTTAGGGCTTTTTCTTCTTTCAACAATAAGATGCAAATTTACACTCCAATTAGCCCAAAGAACTATCAATGATAAAATAACCATTCTCAAACAACCAACCCTAGGTTCCCTCACATGGTTTTCAAAGAAATTCGACATGATATGATTTTCATGCAATACAAATTTACCACATGTCTATCTATAGACGAAGTATTGAAAAAGAACAAAGAAATCCCTACCTCAAGTGGAGAACCCAAGGAGAAGAAGAACAAAACTCGGAAGTGCTCCAATCCCAAAGTTTTTTGGATCAAAACGAAGCCCACGCAACCCTCTAACTTTCTTACAAAGGGATTAGGGTAGGAACACCCAAGAACTAGATCAATCCCTAGAGAGAAGGTGAGTGTAGAGAGAGAGAGTGTGTCGAATCTAGGGTTTTAAGACAAAAGGGAAATCAAAAAGTGAAGAAGAAGCTGCTGCTGCGAACTGATATATACGTTCCTCGCTCGAGCGAAGGAGTGGTCACTCGAGCGACCAGACATAAAGAAACCTCGCTTGAGCGCACAAAGCCTTGCTCGAGCGAACAACACGAAGCTTCAGGTCTACAACCCAGAAGCACGCTCGAGCAAATAAACTCTCGCTCGAGCGAAGAAGCCCAAAACATACAGCTCGCTCGCTCGAGCGAAGAACAGCTCGCTTGAGCCAAGGCTGCGTCTAAACAAAACCTGAAGACACGAAAAGCTCGCTCGAGCGTACAAACCCTTGCTCGAGCAAAGAAGCGACAACACAAGGCTCGCTCGAGCGACAAAGTCCTGGCTCGAGTGAAGAGGCTAAAAACTGGACAGCAACTATTTACTTCCAAACACACCCAACCTGAAACAAACCTGCCCAAAAACATCCTAAAACTCATATTTAAAGAATTGAAGGACATAAACCAGATAAAAACAACAGCCGACATCCACGGAACTAAGTCCAGATACAACAACCAAAGGAGGGAGACTCGGGATCTCTATACATTTTCCCCTTACTGGATCGTACTCCGTACGCGCTTGTAAGTCATCTCGCATCTGCATGCGCTGTCTGACAAATCCGTCATTCTAGGCTCATCAATTCCATTCTGCCGCCTTTTTGTGTTTTTGACAAAACTTCCTTCCTTCCCCGTCTTTTCACTCTTCTCCATCATTTTTGAGGCTTTCTCTCTCTCTAGATTTTCTTCCAAATCCTCCATTGTTCAAGCTTTCCCAGCTCTACAATTTGTTGCATTCGTCTTCTCCAGCGTGATTTTCACCATTTTATCGCTTCTGCAACCGTTGTCTGACTTCGGCGATCCTCACACCGGCTTCACTTTTTCTAGTAAGCGTTCCTCCTGGTTTTAGTTTTTGTTGCTCTTCAAGAGTTTCCGCTTCATTACTTGTCACCATTGCTGTTTTGCTCAAGTATTCGATTTATGAATCATGTATCTGAGTGTGTTTATTTCATGACTTTGCTTTTGCCCATGTCTTGAATACACATACTGCTCACAAATTTCTTGCACTTTTGCCACTGTTCTTGGCCCTAAAACACATTCTTGCTTTTCTGTTTTCTGTGACTTTTCCAGATTCATGCCTTCAATCTTCTTTTCCATAGATCTAGGTTTGGGATTTGTTTGTAGAACCCACAAAATTTTTTAAGGAAAAATTGAAACGATTCCCCACAGATTCTGTGTATTTTAGGTTTTAGCCGAGGTCCCTAAAACCCTCCAAAACACTCCCTTCCGAAATCTAACTCCTCCAGTTAAGCCGATATCATGGGTATGTGGAAGCATAGGGTAGACACCCCAACCAAGTTAGAGCACTTTAGGAGAGAGTTTGACATCCTGGCCGACGTTCATCTGAGGTTGGCTGGGGAGGATGACTCTATCATGCCCACAGCTGATTCTATGCCCCTCCCCATTGTAGCTTTCATCGAGTGCGGACTTCGGCTCCCACTCAATATCCTTTTTCGTGAGATAATCCATTACTATAAGTTGAACCCAATGCAGCTTGCCATCAATTCCTACCGAGTCATAAATGGTATAATTGCCTTAGCCAAACAAGAAAATGTTAGGATTACCGTAGCCGACATCCAATACTGCTACACCATGTGCGGCCTCAAAAAAGATACATGTTATGTTTACTACCTCAAACCGAGGTCCACAGAGTACAAAATTGTTGCCGACCTCCCAGACTTCAACAAGGGAGCTGGGGATGATTACTTCATTACCTCGGGAAACTGGGAGTTCGCTCCAGATGAGGACTTCCACCTCTATCCTCTTCCTCGAACAGTTTTTGTAGAGGGTAATGGTAAGAGCCCTGTGTTCATACTTACTTGTTTTTAAAGTCTTCAATACTTTGTTTATCCTAATGTTTGTTTTTTCTTGCAGCTCTTCCAAAACCAGAAAAAGGCTTCCACAAGTCTTTTTTCCCTAGCAAGGGTCTGAAGAAGCTACTGGACCTGCCAGTCCACAAGCGCAGAGCTTCTCTGGTACTCAATTTCATTCCCACCTACAAATCAGTACTCCCCGACATCCCCAAGAGGAAGAAAAAAAGTCAATCTCCCCCTTCTGCCACAACTCCTCAAGCTACCTCCACATCTTGGCCAGATCAAGGATCGACCTCTGATCCAGCAGAGCAGCCGTCAACCTCAGCTCCATATCTGATCCCTCCTTCTCAACGCCATCGACGACGTCGAACTGCTTTTGCTACTGAGATGGGCCGCCAGAAAGCAATCGCTAAGGATCTTTTGGCTAATATTCCTGATTCAGTCGATGCTCAACCAGCACCAACCCAGCCAAAGCCGAAACCAAAAAGGATAAAGAAGGCTCAGCCAAAGGCAACGGTGACTCAGATTGATACTGAGGACACCTTGCCAATTTCAAAATTGGCTTTGAGCGAGAAGACTACCTTCGCCCCCGAGAAGAGGCCCGCCGAGGTCGAACCCTCCCAATCAACTCGGTCAACGAGGCCGAGGTCAGAGTCTGCCACAGCGTCGGGCTCCATGAAGGCTGGTGCCCCCTGGGCTCCACCTATTACTTTGGAGGACAGGCCAGTCCTTGTTAAGGATAGTGTCGATGACATTAATGTCGGTGTCGCTCTTAATACCGCTTTGCTTCTCCTTGGCGATCTTAACCGAAACGCCGAGATGACTGAGCATAAGAACTTCGCCTTGATGCTCCAGCATTCTGTTCAAGTAAGTCT
Organism: Camellia japonica; assembly: GCA_030407325.1. NCBI lineage: Eukaryota > Viridiplantae > Streptophyta > Magnoliopsida > Ericales > Theaceae > Camellia > Camellia japonica. The sequence continues at coordinate 4,333,093 of JAPPVO010000007.1, forward strand.
CCACACTTGGTATCTTTCTTTCTTTTTTGTACTTAGAAAATTCTCCAATAACTTCTGCTATGTTCACTTTCAGGCCATTCAGTATGCTCATTCTTTCTCAATGCAAGCCTTTGAGAACCAGAAGGAGCTGGCCGACAAGAAGAGGGAGGTCTCCAGTCTGCAGAAGACCAATAAAAGCTTACAATAAAAAATGAAGACTCTGGCAGATCAGGCTGAGGTTGCTGTCAAAGCCAAAGACGTGGCCGAGGAGAAAGCAGAGGCTGCTGATTCTATAAAGAAGGTTCTTGAGGCCCAAAGAAAAGAGGCCAAGGAAAAGATGGCCGAGGCCCAGAAAGAGCTACAGGATGCCTTGGCCACAAAGGACACTGAGCTCAAGGCCGCCGATCAGAAGGGATACAATGAGGGGGTGGCCGATATCACCTCGGACTACGAAAAACAGGTGAAGCAGGCATGCAACAAGGGTTTCACCCTTAGTTGGATGACTTTGCTGAAAAAGCTCGAAGTCCCCGAGGACTCCCCCCTTAGGAACGCCGATGTCCTTCCTCTTCCATTCCCCCCAACTCCGAGCCAATCCAACGACGATTCTGAGTCTGAGGAGAAGGCTTTGGTGAGGAAGTCCAAGGAGGCCGCTGGGGCCAAGTCCCCTACTCAAAATGAGTAAGTCCTGGACTTGACTCAAGATGAGGAGGGTGAGGAGGTTCCCAAGGATGCTACTCCTGAGAAATCATCCGACGTGCCTCTCGCCGACAAGAGCCTCGATCAAACCCTTCAAGAAATAGATGCGAGCTCGGACTAAGAAGGCTGCCGAGATGTCTTCCTAGCAGTCTTTTGAACTTCAAACCCAACCATCTGCTGTTGCTAGTTTCAGTCCTGCAATCAATGCTTCGTACTCAACTTCATTGTTTGAGGCCTTGAACCCCAAATGAATGGACTGTTCCAATATCTGTCCATCTGGAGATACCAGTACTACTTCTACCCCCGCTCCTTGTCGGTTTGAACTCCCATCGACAAACAGTCGAAAGGAGTCGTCGATGTAATCTGCAGGGGTCTGAGTTTTTTTCTTCCTTGTTACGTTGCCAATCTGGGCTTCTCCTTGCTTGCTTTGATGTGTTCGCTCGGCTCAGCGGAGCCCGATGTACGTGGATTCTGGTGTTGAACTCGGGCCACGAAGTCAGCCAAAACTTGGCCTTTGATTGCTATTCTGGCCTGAACTCAGGTCATACTGGCCCAAGGCACTGCCCATCTGGCTATTCTCCTGTTAGGTTCCCTGCTGTAACAGGGACTTCAATGGGATGTCAGTGAGCACTACAATTTTATGGGCTTGAAAGTAATGGTTTAGCTTCTTTGAAGCCATTATTAAGCCAGCGCCAACTTCTCTAGGGGTAAATACCTAGTTTTGCATTAGCCAGGGTTTGCTTACATAGTAAATAGCCCTTTGTTCCCTTTTTCTCTCGGATTACCACTGCACTTACCACATGTTTTGAAACTGCCAAGTACAGGAACAACTCCTCTCCAGGTTCTAGATTTGAAAGAACTGGAGCTGTGGTCAGATACTTCTTCAAGTCGGCCAAGGCGGCTTCGCACTCCTCGGTCCATAGAAGTCTGTGGCTTTCTTTACTAAGTTGAAGAAAGGTTTGCACTTGTCTGAGCTTCTGCTTATGAACCTATTCAGGGCTGCGGCCCTTCTAGTCAGCATTTGCACCTATTTTGCCGACGTCGGGCTCTTCAACTCCAGGATGGCCTTGATTTGATTTGGACTGGCCTCAATGCCTCTTCTGGTCACCAGGTACCCCAAGAACTTACCAGATCTAACTCCAAATGCACACTTTGATGCATTGAGTCGGAGCCGATATGTTTTAAGGATATCAAAGACTGTTTTTAGGTCAGCCAGATGATTTGCAGGTTCCTTGGTCTTCACAACCATATCATCAATGTAAACTTCCACTGTTCGGCCAATCAGGTGTTTGAACATCTTAGTTACCAGCCTTTGGTAAGTTGCTCCTGCGTTTTTCAACCCAAAAGGCATCACTCTGTAGCAATACAGGCCTTTTGGGGTGATAAACGCAGTCTTCTCCTCATCTGGGGGGTATATGGCTATCTGATGGTACCCCCTGTAGGCATCCAGAAAGCTCATCCTTCCATGCCCTGAAGTGGCATCCACCAGTTGGTCAATCTTGGGTAGAGGAAAACTGTCTTTGGGACAGGCCTTGTTTAGGCTGGTAAAGTCCACGCAGACCCTCCATTTACCATTCTTTTTCTTCACCACCACTGTGTTCGATAGCCATGTCGGGTAATTTACCTCTCGAATGGCCCTGGCTTCTAGAAGTCTGTTTACTTCCTCCTCTACTGCTTCGACGTGCATCAATGTCGGTCTTCTTGGTCGTTGGATTACAGGTTTGGCCAACCTGTCAACGTTCAGTTTATGGGCAAGTGACCTCGGGGTCAATGCTAGGCATTTCGTAAGGCGTCTAGGCAAACACCTCAATGTTTGCTCTCAAGAAAGCCTCCAACTCTTTTTCCTCTTCTTCGGCTAAGCCTGAGCCGAGAAGGAAGAAGCGTTCTTCATCCCCTTTCTGGACGAGGATTTTCTTCAGTGCTTCTTCACTATTCTCGGCTGGCTCTTTGCCGACGTTCTCTAGGACCTCCACGTCTTCGTCTTCGATCTCTGCCCTCTCTGGTTCTCGTACGCTGCAGGTGGATTTCATTGCTGCCATGGAGCAGTTCTTTGCCTGCAGCTGATCTCCTCTGACCTCTTCTATCCCATGCTCTGTTGGGAACCGCAATAGTTGATGCAATGTTGAGGGAACAGCCCTCATTGCATGCAACCATGGCCTTCCCAGGATAACATTGTAAGGGGAGGGCGTGTCGATTATGGTGAACTCTTTCTTTATCTTCCTGGTGCCAGCCTGCACCTCCAAGCTCGTTGTTCCCAGTGTCCACGTCGGCGTTCCATTGAACTCGATCATTGGGCCATTGGATTGCTCTACATCGTCTGGGTGAAGGCCAAGCTCCTTGTAACACCTGACATACATGATGTCACAAGAGCTGCCTTGGTCAATCAAGATGTGTTTCACTTGGCACTCCCCAACTTGGAGGGATACTACCAAGGCATCGTTATGTGGATGCTGCACCATCTCAAGGTCGGCTTCAGTAAAGGACACTACTGGTCCCTGGCACTCCTCTGTCCGATGTCTCTTCTCCCTGACTTGGTACACATGCTGCAAGTGCTTTACCTTCTGAGTCTCCCCCCTAATTTTGTTTTCGTTGACCTTCGAGTGAATTACATTAATTACCCGAGGTCCTCCCGCCTGAGGTTGTTATGCTGGGGGAGGCGGAGCTGCTGGTGCCAGTGGCAGTCTTGCCTTCTCTTCCTTTGTCCTGGCCTCATCTACAAGGTCCCTCAAATGGCCTTGCCTTACTAGGTCTTCCAGGTGTGCCTTCAGGGCTCTGCAACCCTAAGTCATATGCCCATCTTCTTATGGTAAGCACAATGCTTACCAAGGCTTCTTCCCATAAATTCTCCTGGCACCTTAGCTGGTGCTCTGAAATAGGGCTGAGATCGAATTTTGTCCAAGACTTTGTGGATTGGGATTCGGAACACAGTTGTAACTGCCTGTACAGCCCTCAGTCCTATCTCTTGCTTGTTGGACCCGTTGTTACCTCGGTCTCGCTTCGGCGAGCCGTTTCCTTTCTCTTGCTTTGTCTCCTTAGCTCCTGACGTGTCTTCCTCGGCTCTGGCATACTTCTCAATTATGGCCATGAGCTCTTCCATGCATTTTGGCAATGTCTTTGCCAAAGACTTTCGTAGTGGGTAGTCATCTTTTAGGCCGTTTTTGAAAGATACGACCGCCACCTCCTGGTTGCACTCGGGTATTCGGTTGAACACCTCATAGTACCTTTTTGCGTAGGCCCTAAGGCCTTCATCCTTGCTGATTCTCAGAGCCATCAATGCGTCTACCCTTAATGGTTGTAGCTTGTTTGTCACAAACCTGGCCACAAACATCTCGGCCAGGCCCTCCTAGGTCTTCACACTTCCCTTTGGCAATTTGTGAAACCAATCTGATGTAATCTCCCCGAAGGAGGAGGGGAACACCTTGCAGAGCAACGGCTCGTTTCCACTATACAATGCCATCGAATTCAGGTATAATCCAATGTGAAAGTTGGGGTCCGACTTACCATCGTATATTTGGAACCTCGGCATGCTGAATCTCTTCGGAGCCTCAAATTTGTCCAACTCCACTGAGAATGGTGTTCTCGGCTTAACAGGGGAGGTTACCTCGGCATCGGCATTTTGTTGTTTCCTCTTGAGGTAATCTCTCAAGTCTTCTTTGGTCCGCCTTGGAGCTCGGCTATCTCCTGATTTCAACCTTTTTGGTGCACTACTTTCAGCTTCGTTGTGAGCCCTCTTTGACCTTTCTCCATTAGTCGTGTCGAAGCACAGTGCCTGCCTTTGAACATGCCGATGTTCTTTGGGGTCTGCCTCCTTGGTGCGATGTGTCCTTTGTGACTCTTCCCTCATCGACTCTCTTCTTCCGACCTCCCTTGAAGGCCAGTGAGAGTGTTTTCCGCTCCTGGTGTGCTGGGGGGCTACTGGGATTGATTTCTCCCCCCCTTCTGGGCATTGGCCGCTGGAATTGGCGTGTCCTGCAGCGGGAACGGTGGCTGCATGACGTTATTTTGCATCATAAAATTGACGACCGATTGCAGGTCTGCCAATTTGTTTGCCATCTCTTTCACATCTTCGTCCCTCCACAGGCATCTATCCTTCCATACCTGGAGGTTATCCTTGTTGTAGTACCCGCTTCGATCTGGTTTCTTTGGCACGTCGCCATCCTGGCCGACGTCTTTCTTGCCGTGATTCTGGTTTGAGTCTCCTCATTGTGACCGTCTTCCTCCATAGTAGGATCAATGTACTTATCGTTCCCAGCAGGGGTTTCGTCCCCAACCTTATCCTTCTGTCCATCGCTGGCCATCTATTCTCCTTTCTTTCCCACAGACGGCGCCAAATTATGTGAGCGAATTTCTGACCACACTGCCAACTCAGTATTCAGCTGGAGAGCACTGGCAGAATAGATGGCACCTGATTGACCTTCAACAGAAAGAAGAGATTCCGGCAGTGGTTCGTCCACCCGGGGGCACTCCGATGATCAAGTCAGTAAAATATCTCTCAAAGATAACCAATAGTGCTTAACTCACTAGACAAAGCATAAAAGACACACCTTAGACCCATGGGGGTGCCTCCTTTTTATAGTCAATACAATCCTAGTCCCAATAGAAGCATAGCTCTAATGGACTTAGGATTACTGCTAATCTTGGACTTTCAGTAGGATTAGGATAAACTCTCTAAGAGTCTATCTTTACCCAAACTGAAGTCTTCTCTCATTTTAGGACTCTTGTCCCTTATCCGCTTATCCTGGATTTCGATATCTTCGGAGGTAACCTCGGCCTAGCCGAGGTAACCTCGGCGTCACGGACAGGACACGTGGCACCTCGGCTGACACGTCGGCGTCACCTTGGCTACATGTTGGTACTCAGAAAATATATCCCCACAGAAACTTATGGTTCTGGGTTCATTGTCTTCTCAATAGGAGAAGAATCGATCAAAACTGGTGGTTCTGAGCTCATTGTCTTCTCAATGAATGGAGTTTCAGCGACATTCGAAAACCCAATTGATTTGGAGAAGAAAAGTCTAAGAGTGAGACCCAATAAGAGAATCGAAACCAATAATTTCACAAACAGTTGGTGGTGTTTGTGAAAGAACCACCACCATGGTTTCTGGTTCAACTTCATTTTCTTTACTCTCTCTCTCCTCTCTCCTGTCTATTTCTCTCTCTAAAAGCACACCAATAGAGCATGTATATAAAAAAGGTTCACCATTTTTAGGTGCAAATCCGACATGGATGATAAGCTAAATCCTAATAAATGCAAAATCAAAGACAATATTAACCGACAATACACGCACTGTTTTCTCAGGTGTCCGGTTGTGTGTAAGTATAATATATGATTTCAAATGATTAAAGATGTTAAATTAATGATTTAGTTATAATTAGTTATCTCAATTAATTCAGGCCGATAACCGGTTACCTGCACTTGGATCGATGGATGCCGTGATAATACCTCAAAGCTTCTTTTTTTTTCGTTCAAAATAATAATAATAATAATTCATGGGGAAAGTGGAGAATCAAAAAAACATTAAAGAAAAAGGTAAGTTTATAAAAAAATTTTGTAAATAATTTTCAAAAATGCTAAAGACTCCAAAAATTTTACCAAATGTCTCAAATGGTTGTGGGACCTACATGTGAGTCCCACACCCATGTCCACACCCATGTGACACATTTGGTAGAATTTTTGGAGTCTCTAACCTTACTCATAATTTTTTTGATGTCTCACTGATGTGTAATTCTCTCGTAATTCATTGGAAATGTGGCAAATGGGGACTTGCATGTAAGTTTTAATAGATGGACTTATTATCTAATAGGTCCTATGATAATTAATGACATTTTTCATCCAAAACTATTAAAAAAAGTCACTAATTGTTAATTTTCAGTGACAGTTTGAAATTTTTGTTACAAAAAATTGTCACTAATTATAGGTTTTATCGACAGTTTAAAAAACTCGTCACAAAATAATGTTATTAATTTTTAATTTTCAGCAACAGTTTGACAAATTTGTCACAGAAAAATTTTACTAATTGTAAATTTTAGTGACAATTTGTAAAAATCGTGATAAAAAAAATCACCAATTATCAATTTTTAACGACATATGAAAAAAAATTGTCACAAAAAATTATTTTTAGCGACGATTTTAATAAGACTTGATAGGAATTAAATTAAACTATTATGACCTACTAGTAATTTATCCTATCACAAGTTAGTGTAATTTTTAAAAAATAATTATCAATAAGTGAGAAACTTTTAAATATTAATAATTATAATTATAATTTTTTTTATGAATATGTAATTTTTTTTTTACTGCAAAATCCCACTCTGGTGCAATTATCCCTAATTTATTTATGCTGTATTTTGTTGGGGGATTTGGAAAGGAAAAAAAAAAAGATGTGTGAAATTAAGTAAAATGTAATTATATTTTCTTCATCTTTCACCTCCCTTTTCTCTTTTTTTTTTTTTTCTTTCCAAATCTCTCTTTAAATCCCCCAACCAAACACTAAGTTTAAGCTGTAATGGTTTGTTACAAGTTAAATGAGTGTTTATAACTTATTTTAATTTAAAATTTGTACCAAAACTGTTTGATATAATTTATATTTATAATTTATTAACACAAACAGTTTGAATAGGCCCAAAAAAATTGATTATTTAAAAATTGGCAAAGAGATACATTTAATTTCTACTTTTTGATTATTAATTTTTAACTTATAATAAACTGTCAGCATCATTTATAAACATGAGAAGCCCAATAATCTTAAGAAATTTAGCAAAATTGCAAACAAGGCTTTTTTAATATTTTTAATTTTAATTTAAATAATATCTATTAATTTTTTACATTATAGATTTTTTTAGGTTTTTTTATTCTAATATTTAGTATTTTTATTGTATTTTTATTTTAGTGGTGTTAGGAAGTCTTTTGATAAGGATGTTTTTATTTTATGGAAAAAATTGTTTTCCCTTTTGCTGGGCCATTTGGTAGAGTCGAGTGTTTTGTTTCAACTCTTATTATGGGAGCCATGAATAAAATAGTTTTTATTTTTGTTGGATTTTGGATTAATAAATTAAAATGATAGATATATTATTTTGTTAACAAATATCATAGAGAGATTTTAGAGCTTTTAAAATTGGGACACATCTAAGGGTCCTTTATATAAGTTGTGTTAGGTTAGATTGATTTTTTTTTTATTAAACTTTTTCAACTTAATAAAAGTTTAAAAGTGTCTTGTCCAACTCTATTAACAAGTTTAAAAAATTAATAAATACAAATAAGTTTATTTTATAGAATTTAAAAATAAAATTTGACTTATTTTAATTTTTTATTTTGTGAACCCCCCCCCCTTCCCGAGTTATAAGGACCTAAAAAAAAAAAAACATTAAATTTTATAAAATTTGCTAAAAATTATCAATATTTTAATCCAAAAATTAAAAAGTCATTACAAATTATCATATCACTTTCTCTAATTTTTTTTATAGATTTTTTCATAAAAAACTTAAAAGTTATTAAAATAATGGGCAAATTACGAACATCCCTCTTAAGGTTTGACTAAAATACATATTCTTTCTTGAGATTTGAGAAATTATATCCCGTCCCCTGAGGTTTATATTGGCATAACAAATTATTCCTTAAGATTTATATTTGTATAATAAATTGTCCCCTAATTTATTATGCAAATATAACTCTTATGGGACAATTTGAAATTTATGGTGAGGGGTGTTGGTAATTTTCCTTAAAATAATCTGTTTCAAATAAAAGGAATTGTATTTTCAGGTGGTCCACAGACTGTCAAATGATTAAAGTTATTAAACTAATAATTTATTGTAACTAGTGGTTTAAATTAATTAATTTAAGTTAAATTTAAGGTAGAGAGAGACAAAAGTTTGACTCTGACCCGGTCCATAAAACAGAGGTCCAACAGTGTCCATATCAAATTTAGACCAGTTGGAATCTTAATTTTTAATAATTTTTTTTATCTTTTATAATTAAAATATATTTTGAAAATAATTTTTTAATTATATAAAAAATATAATTTTTGATGTGTATGATTTGAATTTTATCTTTATTTCATCTTGCTTGTGTTAGAAAATCAAGTATTATAGCCTTTGACTACATGGGTTGGAGTTTCTTCAAGTTCAAAACTTGAGAGGCTTGTGAGATTCATTACGAGTTTTATTACGAATGCAAATTGTTTATTAGTTTATATCAGTTATCAAAAAATTATGTCGATCAAATAATCATAAAATTTTATTTTATTGTATTTATTTTTTAAAAAAAATGGATGATAGTATGTTCTTAAAAATAGATTATCTATCTTTTGAAGACAAATACGATAAAATAAAATAAAAATATTATAATTATTAAATTGATATATTTTTCATGAATAATAGATATCAAGGATCTTCAAAATGAATAATTTGAATTATAAAAGAAATACGTAATACAAATTCAAATTAAACTTCAGAGAAACATAACCTAATAATTCATAGAAAATTATGGTTGAACTTCTTCATATTCACATTTCAAAATGAGGATATTTTTAAAAGGCATGTGGGACCATCACGGATCCGTTTCATGATTCGAATAGTTTATTTTATAAGCCTCTTAATATAATTACTCATTAAAAAAAAAATAATTCAATCCGATAATCGTATAATTTTTATTTTAATCACATTTTGTCTTTAAAAAAAATTAATGACAAATATATTTTTGAAATTGATTTTATTTTTTGAAAATAAATATGATAAAATAAAAATATTTTGATTATTAAATTGTTTAATTTTTTGAATATAATAAATTTTATTTTATAAATTTTTGATTATTAAAATTTTTAGTAAATTTCTATACTTTTTAAATTTTCTTGGATTGAGACGTGAGCAAGCGAAGCCCAACTCAAAAATCATTATCTAAGCTACGTGACTTGCTCTTCATTGGTTAGTGGTTAGTTTCTCTCATATTGACCATTGATTATTAATTTACCTCTCTCCCCAGAAACCAAATTTTAAATGGTTGTAAAGCAAGTAAAACTCACCTACCATCACACACCATCCCAATCATTTACTTCCAAGTGGCTTTTTGCATTTTTTTCAACTCACGCAAGAGTAAGTAAACTACGAAGTAAATCATTAAGGTCATGTTTGTTTTTGCAGATTAGGAGATGGGAATAAAATAGTAATGAGGTGAGTTTTACTATAACTTGTTGAGTAGCTTTTTTTGTTGAGGGAAATTGCTACTCCACCTAAAATATCACTCCCACCCCACCCCCCAACTAAATTAGGTTTTTCTTATGCCTCAAAAACTTTACCCACACAATATTACGTGTTATTTTCCCTTTTCCACTCCCATGATAGTACGTATATTGATATGATCAATATATGACCAAACACAAATTATTTTGAAACAGATTTCTCAAATGCAAGTTGTTTTGTGTTTTCGAAACACCAATTTAGGCTTCAAGTTATGTTTTGAAAACACGACCTCAAAATATTAAGTTAAAAACAACTTGTATTTTGGAAATTCGTCTCAAAATGACATGGGTTTTGTAAATAACTCTGTTATATGCATATATTACAGTATGGATATTAGGGAAAGTAAAAATGGGCAACCCAATTAAGGAAGACAGCAGTTAGATCAATAGATGTGCAGTGTGAGCAACCAAAACAATGTCCACTCTGAGCATTTTGACTTAGCAGAGCAAATTAGAACAAAACCCATCAAAATTTTCAGTGTTTTAATCAGAAAACAATTCAAAATTAAATATGCACCAAATTATATGCATGTATACACATATATTAATGTAAGGATATTAAGGAAAGAAAAAATATCAATCCAATTAAGGAAGACAACAACAGTAGATCAATAGATGTGCAGTGTGAGCTACCAATTAGAACAAAACCCATCAAACTTTTCAGTGTTTTAATCAGAAAAAAAATTATATAAAAAAAATTACAAAAAAAATAAAATAATAAAAATAAGCAACCCAATTAAGGAAGACAACAGTTGGACCAATAGATGTGCAGTGTGAGCTACCAAAAAAATGCCTACTCTGAGAATTTTGATTTAGCAGAGCAAATTAGAACAAATCCATCAAACTTTTTAGTGTTTTAATCAGAAAAAAATCAAAAAAATGCAAAATTTACAGTACTTTTTTTACGAACTTGATCTCTATTTTCTGGAAAATCGCCAGAAACTGGCTGTTCTGGGTTCACAGAAACTTGAGTACCATTTTCAATCTGATCTCTATTTTCCTGCAAATCGATATAAACTGGTTGTTTTGGATTCACCAAACCTGAGTCCCATTTCCCGAAATCTGAGTACCATTTTCAGGAATCTGATCTCTGTTCTCCTTCAAATCAACCAGTTTTGGATTCACCAAAACCTGAGTTCCATTTTCAGGAATTTGGGTCTTTGGTAAATCGGCAGAAACTTCTTGTTTTGGGTTGACTGAAACTGGAGTGTCATTTCCAGGGAAGTGGTCTTGATTTTTCGGGAAATCAATAGAAACTGCCGGTTTTGGATTCACTGATTGCTTGACGAAGGGTGCATCAGCAACATTAGAAAACCCAGTTGCTTGACAGAAGATAAACCTGAAAGCAAGACCAAATAGGAGGATTGAAAGTGCCAATTTCACAAACAAGTGGGTGTTCTTGTCAACAGAGCTCCACCACCTCTTCCAATTCAACTTCATTTCCTAGTAACTTTCTCTCTCTCTCTCTCTCTATCTCTCTCTGAGAGTGTGTGTGTGTGTTGAAAAGAACCCTTGAACACTTTTAAACTACAAGTTCTCCATTGCAGACTTTTGGGTGGTTTTCAATTGGAGTCAAGATTCCCTCCTTGCACTTCCTCATTGTATTTTCTACTTGCAAGGTTATTGGGCCACTTTTAAGCCCAATTTTGATAATTCGAACCGTTCATATTTTAAAATTTGTTCAGTATATCATACCTGTAAAAAAATCAAGTTGATCGGATATCAGAAAGCATGTGTTCGGAAAAATGTTTATTAAATTTTTTAAAAAAATAGTTTTTAGTTCGATTTTTCCGAACACATACTTTCTGATATCTGATCAACTTGATTTTTTACAGGTATGATATACTGAGTAAATCTTAAAATATGAACAGTTCGAATTATTAAAATTGGGCCTAAAAGTGGGCCCAATGGCCCTGCAAGTAGGAAATGATGCAAAAAGGGGATCCTTGCTCTTTCAATTGAGTTAATATTACACTCTGGCCCCTTGCATTTTTTATAATTTCACTATAATCCTGTCACTATCAATTGTGACAATTAAAATACTTTACATTTTAAGTGAAGTTATAATGGTTTGAAAAGTTATTTTTTTATAAAAAGATATGTAAAAAAATAAAAAGAATAATGTAACAACTTATAATAATTTTTTAGCTAAAATTTTAAATCTCCAAACGAGGCCTTTTCTGTCAATGAATCCAGCTAAAGTCACATACTTTTATTATAACATTTTTTAGTAGTCTATTCATAATTAGAGTTGACCCCATATTATCTCATGGTATGGGAACTACTTTCCATTATGAGTGAGTGATAAGAAATATTATAATAAAAAAAAATATGGGTGTAATTTTACTCTCCGCCATACCATTGATAAGATTAGCGAAACTTGTTGTATGAGTTAAATGTGACATGATTTGTGTGTGAGTCGGTTTCTGACCACACTGCTAAACAGACACTTAGCTGGAGAACACTGCCATAATAGGTTAAGCTCAAACGACATGTCACAGAAAGAAGAGATTCCGGTGGTGGTTCGTCCACCTGGGGGCACTCCGACGATCAAGTCAGTTATCTCTCAAAGATAGCAAAAGTGCTTAACTCACTATTCAGAATTCAAAAAACGTACTTTAGACCCACGATGGTACCTTTCTTTTATTGCCAACACTGACCTAATCCCAATAGAAGCCTAACTCCAATAGATTTTGTCCCAATGCTAATTCTGGACTCCTAGTTAGATTGGGATAATCTCTCTAAGAGTCTTATCTTTATCCAAATTGAAGTCCTCTCCCAATCTAGGACTCTTGTCCCTTATCTGCTTATCCCGGATTCTGGTATTTTCGTAGATAACCTCGGCCTAGCCAAAATTACCTCGGCATCATGACCATGACACATGGCACCTCGGCTAACACTTCGGTGCCACCTCAGCCACGTGTTGTCATTCAAAAATTATGTCCACACAACAGCCCCCTAGGTTCTATTACCTCAGCATCCTGAGATGATAGAACCTATATCATTTCTTTAATTTAGCATATCGGCTAAGCTCGCTTTATCCTTTATTACCGAGGTCATAATTCGTCGGCTCAATATGACCAAGACTTATAGGATGTTTTCTTTAATGCTTTAAAACCAAACTTGGTTATTGCTTCTAAGTTTCTTAGCCAAAATCGCCCTCCTAGCTGAGGTCCTGCTTCATTAAATCACGAACTCCAAGAGTTTCAACACGGGTATGAGTTGTCACGCATAGTATTTCAACTGTTTTTGCCATGCATCCTTCCCCTACTGAGCCATACCTGACATGCGCCATTAAGTCGCATCGCACTTGCATGCGCCGTCTGACAAGCACGTCATCCTAGGCATAGTAATTGCATTTTTGTCGCCATTCTTCGTGTTTGATCAAAATCACCTCTCTCTCTCTCTCTATCTTTCACTTTTTCACTATCATTTTCGTGCAAACTCTCTCTCTCTCTACTCTCCCAAATCCGCCATTGTTTCAAGCTCTCAAGCTCTGCAACCACTTCCATACTTCCCCTCTGGCGAAGCTTTTGCTGATCTTTTTGATTGCTGCCATCATCTGACTCCGGCGTACTCAACACCGGTTTCACTCCTCTAGTAAGCCACTACTTCCTTTTATTTCAGTTTCTTGTTTAACTTCAAACTGTTGCGTTCGTATACTGCTACTGTGACTTCATTCATGTTCTTGAATCTTCATTTATGTTGTAAATTTTAACTTACTTGCAATTTGTTTATGGATATACACACGTATACACAATCTGTTCGTACACTTGGTTTTTTGCCACTGTTTTTGGTTTTGCACCCTTGTACACACTCTGTTACAATGTTCTTGATAGTTCATCATTATTCTTGATTCTGAATCATTGTTCTTGTTTCTGTTTTCTGTGTCTTTTCCAGATTCTTGCATTCAATTCTTGTTTCCATAGTCTTAGGTTTGGGATTTGTTGTAGAACTCACGATTTTTAGGAAAAACTGAAACAAACTTCACCTAGATCCTCAAAAACCCTCGACCTAGCATTCGTCTAGGTTTTGCCGAGGTCCCTCAAACCTTCACAAAACACTTCATTCTGAAATCCAACGCCTTCCCCCTAAGCCGACGTCATGGGTATGTGGAGGTATAAGGTAGACACCCCAACTAGGTTAGAATATTTCAGGCAGGAGTTTTCCATCCCGGCCGACGTTCATCTGAGGTTGGCAGGGGAGGAAGACTCCATTATGCCTAACGGGAACTTCATGCCCTTCCCTGTCGTAGCCTTCACAGAATGTGGACTCAGGTTTGCACTTAACATCCATTTTCGAGAAGTCCTTCATTACTATAAATTGAACCCAATGCAGCTTGCCATTAACTCTTACCGAGTTATCAATGGTATAATTGCCTTAGCCAAAAAAGAGAACGGTAGGGTTACTCTTGCCGACATCCAGTACTGCTACACCATGTGTGACCTTAAGTCAGAAAAAGGCTACATCTACTATCTTAAGCCAAGGTCGACGCAATACAAACTCATCGTCGACCTTCTTGATTCCAACAAGGGCGCCAGGGACAATTATTTCATCGTCTCGGGCAACTGGGAATTCTCACCAGATGAGGACCTCCATCTCTATCCCTTGAGCCGATCAGTTTTTAAAGAGGGTGATGGTAAGAGCCGAGAGTCACTTTACTTGTTCTCAAGTCTTTAACACTTTGTTCCTTCTATTTATGTGCTAACGTCTGTTTTTTCCTTGTAGCTCTCCCTCAACCACCAAAAGATTTTCGCAAGTCCTTCTTTCCGAGCAAGGACTTCAAAAAGCTGTTGAACTTGCCAATCAATCAACGCAAGGCTCCCCTGCTCCTGAATTTTATCCCGACTTACAGATCTGTACTTCCCGACATCCCGAGAAAAAGCAAGCCTCCTCCTTTAGCAACAACTCCACAAGCTGAATCGTCAAGGCCTGACCAAGGATCAACATCTGATCTAGCAGAGCAACCATCAACCTCTGCTCCACAACTAATCCCACCTTCTCAACGCAAACGCCGATGTAGAACTGTAGCCGCCGCCGAGATGGGTCATAAGAAGGCTGTAGCAGATGACCTTCTAGCCGACATCCCCAACACTATTACCGCACAACTTTCACCATCCCAATCTCAGCCAAAGCCAAAGCCCAAAAGGCTAAAGAAAGCCCAACCCAAGGCAATGGTGACTCAGATCGACTCTGAGGACACCTTGCCGATCTCAAAATTGGCCGAGGGCGAGAAGAGCTCCTTTGCTGCCTGTAGACAGGCCCGCGGGATCGCTACAGCTCGGACTCGATTGTTGTCACGGTTCTTAATCTTGAACCAAAAAGTCCAAATCCGGCAAATCGTTTTGAGAAAATAGATTTTTGAAAGAAGTGCCAAACATGGACTGCTTTGCCAGATACAGAGTCGCCACCTAAATATTTTATTTTGGGAAATTTAGGAAACCCTGACTCGTTTGCCTAAGGCCACGTGTCCGTCATCACCAAGTTGCCTCGGCTCGGGAACTTGGGTACGATTGGGGAAGGTCACTTCGTAAGCACCCCCGCTCGCCCGATCAAAGATCGGCCTCTACTAACCATGATATCTATTTTTGAAAACATTGTGTGTTCTTATTCCGGTTATTAGCCTAGGTTACTATGTGATGCGCCAACATACAAGTATAGACTGAGTCGTCTAAATTGGAACAAAACACTTCATGTTTGTTTGTGAAAATGGTTTGCTACTCGCAAGTAGGCTTAAAATGCAGATTTTGCCACCCTCGGGTGGGCTTGAAAGATGGTTTTGCCACTATCTAGTGGGCTTAAAACTCACAGTTGATGATTTGTTCCAATCCAAATAACCCAACCTTCACCCACAGGCATTCAGGCAGTTATATCACATAAGCAGTTAGCCTCATGGTAAGCATGCTATTCATGGCAGTCACTCACACGCATGTAAGGATGCTAAAGCATAAAACTCACCGAGTACTCCAAGCCAAAAAAGAAGCTAATTAGAAATCCATGCATGATCCTAATTATACAGAAATGCCTAATGCAACACATGCAAAAATGCAACTATAGTAGGCTCGGCTATTCTAAACATGGCATATGGAATGCTACAGCTAACATGTATTCAACTTAGAATTGAAATACAAATGCAGTTAGTATGATGCGCCGAGCCCAGTGCATGCAAGACAGATGAATGAATGCAATCATGCTATCATACTGTATGCTAATTGAAACATGCCCTAATCTAACCATCGTAAGCTGGTAAATAAAAGGGAAGAAAGACGTGGGGTTGGAAGACATACATCACACTCACGCACGCTTATTACAATTATGCCCTCGCACAGAGGGTCCGAATAAATATATAGTCCCGAATAAAAGAATATTACAGTCCAAATAATACAGTCCAAAATGTGTACAAATTCCTAATTAATTTACAAATTAACTAAGAAAATAATAAACTGACATGCAAGCCAGGGACTGCCTTGATTCTGACGAATGATGTATGTTTAGGCTGCCTTGCGCGAAAATCCACTAGGATGCCCCAATTAGCCTCTGTTTGCATTTATTCTTGGAAAGCGCGCCAAGTCTCGGAAGACTGCTGATTCTTGATTTTGCTGCAACAGAGAGCAGGAAAGGGGCATAGCAATGTATTTTCACAAATATATGCATGCCTCGATCCTCGTGCCACCAATCACGCATCTCGATGCATGATGGCCGAGGAGTCGATTTGCACAATTCAATATGGAATGAATGCACATGAAAACACAACAAAACCTAACTCCATCATGGATGATTCGGAGTGTCGGTGACTAGGGAATTGAGACACGTTCCGTCACTCGGAGTACGGAACGTACCTCGTTTCCCGTGCTCGGGCTAACTTCTATCCCGAACACAATGCAATATGCATGACATGCATGAAATGCAACTAAGATACAACCTAACATGCACAATGTTATGAAATGACATACACAGTGCACGATGCAACATGGCATACACAATGCTCTAATATACAACCTAGCATACACAATGCTATGGAATGAAATGGCATACGCAATGCATAATGGACTTACACTAACATGAGTGGACCTCAGCCACACTCACACAAGAGGCCATTAGATGGAAATGAGACACTCGAAATGCGTGCACACGTGCACGCAAACCGAGGACTGACCCTAAGGCACGGAATGCCACTCTAACATGACATGGCAAAGCATGGAATATGGCATACTATCATGCAAATTTCAGAGGCAAAATGAGATGCAAAACAGCCCCGAAACATGGCAAAATGGTACCCGATGCATGGAACGAGTCCCGAAACATGAAATTAGGCATACGGAATGACCTATAGCTATGCAATGCATGCATTATTTGAACATGGAATGTAAAGACAGAGTCAAGACAGCCCAAAAATAAGCACATTTACAGTTATGAGCAAGGCCAAACAGCGAACAAAAATGGGGCTAAACTAGCATACAAAAATGGCCCCGAAAGCAAGATATTGAAGCAACTCACAGATGCTGGACCCGAACAGAGAAGGAGCCTTCTACACTATTGAAGAGGGGCCAAAAATATGATGTTTTACAGTTTATGACAAACCCCAAAAACAGATACAAATATGCTCAAAATGCTATGCAAAATAAGGGCCAAAATGGAGATAAAGAAGCAACTGATACATGCTGGTCCTAAACAGGTAAGGGCCCTTCAACAATGTTTAAGAGGGCCCCAAAATAAGACCTTTTACAGTTGATGGCCGAGCCCAAAACAGTGTACAACTATGCTCAAAATGCAATGCAAGATATGGCCTAAAAGAGAGGCTACAACACAAAGTATACAAATGATGCTCCAAACAGCAGTAGACCCTTAATGAAACATGGAGAGGGGGTCAAAAAAAATTCATTTTCAGTTCGGACCAAGGTCCAAAAACAGAAGCAAAATAGGCTAATAAATCATGCAAAAATGGGGCTAAAATATGGATATCAAAGCAAGTAGCACATGGAGGACTCAAACAGTGATGAGCCCTTCTAAAATGTTGAAGAATGGCTCAAAATAAGCCTATTTACCATTTACAACATGCTTCAAAACAGATTACACATAAGCCTAAAATGCTACACAAGAAATAGGCATACAAGAGGGATAATGAAGCAAGTGCAAAATGGGGGCCTCAAACAGTGAGAGGCCCTTCATAAAACATGAAATAGAGCTCAAAAAAACACTACTTTCAGTTATGGCCGGAGCTCAAATGTACAAGCAAGAAGGGCTAAGAAATAGACCAAGAAAAGAGCAAAAAGAGGGAAAATGAGACTCACCTTTGAAGACTAGTCTTTCATCAACTCTTGGCTTGAGAAAAGATGCTCCTTGCCTCTGGAAATGGCCTCCGAACTACTGGTATGGAGTATGGGTTGGTTGGCTTGGAGATGGAGTAGAAAATGGATCCAAGAATAAAAGGGTTTTGGTGCTTGAAATATATAGAGAGAGAGAGAGAGATTGAATGTAGGAGGCTCCAAACAAATTTTTCTAACCTTTTTCTAGAGCTGGAGGGTCTGTTATATAGACACAAGAGGGTGGAAAGAGGGGAAAAATGGGGGGGAAATGAAATTCAAATTTCCCCCCAAAATTGGCCTAAAGGGAGATAAAGGGGGAAGTGATAGTAGGAGATCTCAAACCAAAGAGAGCCCTTCAACAAAGTTGAAGAGGGGCTCAAAATAAGACACTTTGTAGTTTATGACAAGCTACGAAAATAATACAAGTAGGCATAAACTATCATGTAAGAAAAGGGCTAAAAGAGGGGTGAAGAAGCAAGTGGCAGTAGGAGATCTCAAACAGCAAAAGGTCCTTAATCAAACATGAAAAGGACCTCAAAATATGACTATCTCAAGTTCGTGTCGGAGCCCAAAAATGCAGAATGAAGGTTCGGGAGCCAAAACACGCAGTTTGGGGCCCCGAAAGTGGGCTGTTAGGTACCGGAAGTGGTGTCCGACCACGAAGTCGGTCTCCCGTATCACAGTGTCTCTCAAAAGGGAGGAAACAAGGTGTGCGCCAAAAATCGGAGCAAACGGAGGTAGTTAAGCGGTCCCGAACCGAGACATACGGCCGACGGCTCCGAAAACCGAAAACTGGGCTCCAAACGGGAAAAATGGCCTACGACCACAAAACGTAGCCTACGGCCACTGAGAGATGGTCTACGAGACCTCTCCCTCCCTTCGGGAAGAGAAAACAGAGAAAATAGGGCCTGGTTCGCAAACCGAGGCAAAGCACAAAAGAGTCCGGAAGTCCGGAGGCAAGGCTCGCAGCCGAGACTCTGGAACCTCTGAACGAGCACGATATGCAATATCACCAAGCGCTCAATCAGTGACGTCTGAGTCTTAAGGTCGGTCAAAAATGGGGTGTCTATAGTTGCCCCTCTTTGACAGAACTCGGAAGTCATAAATGACGGGAGTGAATGTCAAAGCCCAGAGACGACCCATTTTTGACAAGGCCGAAGACTTGGACAAGCAAATGAAGTATAGATGAATAAATGGTTGTGCCCGCAGGCTGCCTATGTATCCCTTCGCAAGGAATCAAACCAGCGTAGTTCAGGGGGCAGGATGCAAAATGATATGCAGGAAGATTTTGATAATTGGACTTATACGCTACGCGAAGCCGGTTTGAAAATTGGACTTACACGCTACGCGAAGCCGGTTTGAAAATTGGACTTACACGCTACGCGAAGCCGGTTTGAAGATTGGACTTATACGCTACGCGAAGCCGGTTTGAAAATTGGGCTTATACGCTACGCGAAGCCGGTTTGAAAATTGGACTTATACGCTACGCGAAGCCGGCTTGAAAATTGGACTTATACGCTACGCGAAGCCGGTTTGAAAATGGACTTATACGCTACGCGAAGCCGGACATCACTCATGATCATGCAAAGAGAGCTGTAATGAAGCAATTTATGCAAAATAAATGCAACATTTTAAGCGAATGCTAGGCAAGCAAGTACACTCGAACCAAACTATACCTCATGCAGAAAGGATGCAAGGAAATTATGGAATCTTCACGAACATGTGCGATGGATACACAAAGGTGAACGAAGTGTGTGATTGATGCACGAAGCGAGCGTGTGTGATAGATACACAAAGCGAACGTGTGATAGATGCACAAAGTGAAGCGAGTGTGATGGATACACTATATGAAGCAAAGTGTGATGGATACACTAGGTGAGTGTGTGATAGATACACAAAGCGAACGTGTGATAGATACACAAAGTAGGCATAGTGTGATAGATACAAAGCAAGTGTGTGTGATTGATACACAAAGTAGACATAGTGTGATAGATACAAAGTGAGTGTGTGATAGATACACTATATGAACAAAGTGTGATTGATACACTAAATGAATGAAGTGAGCAAAGTGTGATGGATACACAAAAGGCAAACACAAAGTGTGATAGACGCACAATAGGTGAACACGAAGTGTGATCGATGCACTAAGTGAACAAGTGTGATGGATACACTAAAGGTGAACACGAAGTGTGATAGATGCACTTAGTGAACAAGTGTGATGGATACACTAAAGGTGAACCCGAAGTGTGATAGATGCACTAAGTGAACAAGTGTGATGGATACACTAAAGGTGAACACGAAGTGTGATAGATGCACTTAATGAACAAGTGTGATGGATACACTAAAGGTGAACACGAAGTGTGATAGATGCACTTAGTGAACAAGTGTGATGGATACACTAAAGGTGAACCCGAAGTGTGATAGATGCACTAAGTGAACAAGTGTGATGGATACACTAAAGGTGAACACGAAGTGTGATAGATGCACTAAGTGAACAAGTGTGATGGATACACTAAAGGTGAACACGAAGTGTGATAGATGCACTTAGTGAACAAGTGTGATGGATACACTAAAGGTGAACCCGAAGTGTGATAGATGCACTAAGTGAACAAGTGTGATGGATACACTAAAGGTGAACCCGAAGTGTGATAGATGCACTTAGTGAACAAGTATGATGGATATACTAAATGTGAACACGAAGTGTGATAGATGCACTTAGTGAACAAAGTATGATGGATATACTAAATGTGAACACGAAGTGTGTGAAAACCCATATTTAATTATTCTTAAAAAATAATAATAATAATAATAATAATAATAATAATAATAAAATTATATCCAGAGTTTATTTGAAAAATATATTAGTGTAAAAGTTAGTTTTAAATTGACTCAATTCAATCACTAACAAAGACATTATTAAGAATAATAATTTTGTGGGTGTTCAATATTTGTGTTGTTTATAAATTATTTTAATAGGGATTCAACATGATAATTATTCTTACCAAATACCTTAGTTAAAAATCTTAGTGTATCAATTTTAAGAAACCCATACAAATACAAATACAAATACAAAAAAAAAAAAGCTTTGGAAGATATTTTTGGTGGCAACATTGCCACTTGTTCTCTTGCATGCAATATAGGAAATGAGACACAATTATGTGTCTTGAACTTGTAACATTTGACTAGATTCCACAGAATGACTAGAAGAGAGAGAGAGAGAGAGAGAGAGAGAGAGAGAGAGAGAGAGGGGGAAGTGCATTGTGTATATATATACATGCATGCTTGCATTCAGCGAGGAAATGAGAGAAATGAGGAAAAGAAAATTCTGTGAGCAACAAAGCAGTAGGAGGAGAAGAAGAGTGGGAGATTAAGGAAGCTAAAATTTTCTACCATTTCATCATTCTATTATTAAGTAAGAAAACCCTCTCAACCCTCTCATTTTTTTTTATATATTGAAATTTTCAGATTATATACATTTGATACATTGTCTAAAATTGTGTTAAATCTGCCAGCCTGTTACCCGAATTTTTAGATAATTTTTATACTCAAAATTTCGAGATGATTTCTTGTACAAAGTTGTTGATAATGTTGTCTAGTTTATCCAGAAATTTTTGGAAATAATTTTTGAGCTTTCTACGAATTTATACAAATTTTTAACTAAACCTGAAACTGTGTTGAGAATAACCTGTTTGAATCTGCCAGCTTGTTATCCGAATTTTTAGATAATTTTATACTCAAAATTTCGAGATTATTTCTTCTGCAAAGTTGTTGATAATGATGTCTAGTTTATCCAGAAATTTTTGGAAATAATTTTTGAGCTTTCTACGAATTTATACAAATTTTTAACTAAACCTGAAACTGTGTTGAGAATAACCTGTTTGAATCTGCCAGCTTGTTATCCGAATTTTTAGATAATTTTATACTCCAAATTTCGAGATTATTTCTTCTACAAAGTTGTTGATAATGATGTCTAGTTTATCCAGAAATTTTTGGAAATAATTTTTGAGCTTTCTACGAATTTATACAAATTTTTAACTAAACCTGAAACTGTGTTGAGAATAACCTGTTTGAATCTGCCAGCTTGTTATCCGAATTTTTAGATAATTTTATACTCAAAATTTTGAGATGATTTCTTCTACAAAGTTGTTGATAATGATGTCTAGTTTATCCAAAAATTTTTGGAAATAATTTTTGAGCTTTCTACGAATTTATACAAATTTTTAACTAAACCTGAAACTGTGTTGAGAATAACCTGTTTGAATCTGCCAGCTTGTTATCCGAATTTTTAGATACTTTTATACTCAAAATTTCGAGATTCTTTCTTCTACAAAGTTGTTGATAATGATGTCTAGTTTATCCAGAAATTTTTGGAAATAATTTTTGAGCTTTCTACGAATTTATACAAATTTTTAACTAAACCTGAAACTGTGTTGAGAATAATCTGTTTGAATCTGCCAGCTTGTTATCCGAATTTTTAGATAATTTTATACTCAAAATTTCGAGATACTTTCTTCTACAAAGTTGTTGATAATGATGTCTAGTTTATGAAAAAAAAATTTGGAAATAATTTTTGAGCTTTCTACGAATTTATACAAATTTCTAGCTAAATCTGAAACTGTGAGACAGATTTTATCATGTATTTGAAAATTTATTTAAAATTCTATACTAAGCCAAATTTGGTAATTTCTAACTAAAAGGTGAAATTTGAGAAGTCTAGTTTCATGATAAATTTTTAGATTATGGTTTGATCTATAAATTTAAGCATGGCATTAATATAAGGAAATGTGACAAATCTGTGTCATAAACACCCTTGGAATTTTTAAGAATTATCTATAATTTATTTTTGGAAAATGCTTCCTGAAAAATGACCATAACATGTTTATTGAGTATTCTGTAGATTGATATGAATTTTAGAGTTGTATAAGTAATTTATTTATAATTTCATTTGCAAGATACACATTCTGGAAATTTTGGCAGATTAAGGAGGAATTAAAAATAATCTCTTCAATTGTTTCTTTGGACTAAAATTTAATATGGTGCTAATCTAATCTTGTAGATTAAAAATCTATGCACGTGTGTGATTATGATTTATTTCTTCTTTTCGGTATCTACATTATTATTTTATACCATGGTTTAAATAAATTGTTTATTTAAATTTTGTGTATTGTTTACTATTGTGTGACATGTGTAATACTTTATGTTGGGAATTTTAATGAGTTGGTAAACTATTATTTGTGATTAAAAATTGGAATTATTGGTGATTGATATCAAAATTAACTGAAATGATTAACGGCATACACAAAGTTAACAATTGACGGTCAATACCGGTTGTTCAGGGTGAGCCCTGGTTTTGAGAATTTGCGGTTGTTCAGGGTGAGCCCTGGTTTTGAGAATTCTTACGTAAATTGTGTTGCGAAACTCTAAGATGGCACGGGACTTATTTGAACCCTTTTCGGTATTCGGTTTTGGAATAAGGGTGGATGTGCAGGTGGCACACAGGGAGGTTACGTACCCCTGGCAGACCGTTTCCTTGGGGCAGACCACGGATGCCACTACTTGGGTATATAACTCCGGACGTGGGCATCCCTGGTAGTTACGGTTGGTAACACTTAAATATTTGACCAAGGGAGGGTTTCAAATTAACCGTTGCCATGCTTAGTGGTTGGTAAGTTAAATCTCTTTGGTGAGATTTCGAGTGTCACCTAATTTATTAAAATTATTGAAGTTATTCTAATGGTTGTAATTTATGTTTACCATTATATTGTTATCTCATGTTTAGAATCTCATTATCTTTCTCTTAAAAAGAATGGTAGGTTGGTTATGTTTTCTTACTGTGTTGCAAAACTCATGGCATATATTCTTGTTGCCCTGGCGTTTTATGCCAGGTTTTGGCGAGGAAATAATTGAAGCTGAAATGGAGTTGACGCTAACGTAGAGTCTTGGCTGACTTGAAATCATGACTAAAGTTGAATAGCTTTATTATCCTATATATTAGATATTAAGGACCTTATAATTTCATTGATGTTGTATTTGGATAATTTTAAGTTTTTATTTAATATTATTTGAACGTTTGGTTATATACGAGAGTTGGAATGCCCTATTAAGATGTCAACTTTTTAGTTGATTAAGTCATTTTGTTTATTTAATTTCCCTTGATGTTCCAAAAAAAAAAAATTTGGGGCGTCACAAAGTGTGATAGATGCACTTAGTGAACAAGTATGATGGATATACTAAAAGCGAACATGAAGTGTGATAGATGCACTTAGTGAACAGAGTATGATAGATATACTGAATGTGAACACAAAGTGTGATAGATGCACTAAGTGAACAAGTGTGATGGATACACTAAAGGTGAACACGAAGTGTGATAGATGCACTTAGTGAACAAGTATGATGATATACAAAGTGAACACGAAGTGTGATAGATGCACTTAGTGAACAAGTATGATGATATACTGAATGTGAACACGAAGTGTGATAGATGCACTTAGTGAACAAGTATGATGATATACTGAAGTGAACACGAAGTGTGATAGATGCACTTAGTGAACAAGTGATGGATACACTAAAGTGAGATGTGAATATGTGCATGATAGATACACAAAATGAGATGTGTGATAGATACACAAAATGAATGAAGTGTGATTGATACACTAAGTGAAGAGAGTGTGATTGATACACTAAGGAATAAAGAAAGTGTGATAGATACACAAAGTGAGCAAGTGTGATTGATACACTAAATAAATGAAGTGTGATTGATACACTAATGAATGAAGTGTGATTGATACACTAAAGTGAATAATGTGTGATAGATACAAAATGAATGTGTGTGATTGATACACTAATAAATGATCTCAAACGGAACTTCTTTAAATGAACCGTACATACAATATCGTGCATGACTGAGAAAGAAACTTGATAGGTACAATGCATTACAATGCATGATGCTTAAGGAAAGCAATAAATGGACAAAGCGGCGCTTTAGAAAGCACCTCATGAGGTGAGTGGCGGTGAACCGCTCTTCTCCGACGGGGATCTCCCCTTGTGCTCTTCGAACACTTTACCTTCAACTCACAGTACAAAGGCTCTGGAATGCTGACAAGTTCTACACGTAGAATACTTTGGATGCTGCCTTTCTTCCTGATCATATTCACAACTTTCCCTATTCTCCAACGGGGTGACAGACTAGGTTGGTTCAGTATCCAGAATTGAGGTGCATACACGCTGTCTCAACCTATGGGGCTTCCATACAGATTTCAAGCCGAGGCACGCCCTGGGTATTTAAACCAGACTTTAGTCCGGAAATCCCGAACCTTTACGTTCTAGGCATCAGCCATTCGAACTCTAGTTTCCACCGTCGCAGTTGGTCTCCTAGGAACTCATTGCAAACATAGCCAAGATGTCCCTGGCGGAAACGGTACTCGAGAAGAGCACTTCTGATTGCCATTTTGGCTTGAAGCAGACTTGATCTTGAGCTTGAGGTAGAGGCACACTCATACTTCGGAGCATTGACAAGCCTGACAAGGTGCATACGGAATGCGATCTCGGAGCTTACTGAAGTTGGAACAAACTCAGATGCCCGACATTTTCCTCTTTTGCTTTTGCTTTGCAGTCCGGAACCATTATAGCTTCAGATAGGTCCTGGTTCACTGTTCTCATATGACCTGGGTTGAACCCTGCGGTTTTATGCAAGAACAAATTCTGTTTTGAACAAATGTGGAGAACGGCACGGCACTCGGAGCACAAAATGATTTTATTTTCGAAATTGAGAGATGAGTTTTCGACCAGGTATTGAGCCTACGACTGAACACAGCAAAACGACTCAACAAGGAAATAAAAGGCACACAACCTAGACACATCGAGTAACACTCGAAACGACCCAAAACAAAATCGAGATAAAACAAAAAGACACGACACTCAGACGTGCACAGGGAGCCTGTTTCACCGGGTAGTGTTTCCCACCCTTTCTCATTTGTGTTCTCACATCACTCGGCCCTCAAGCTCTGTTTTTCTGAAAAAGCCCTTTTCTCACTTTTTCTCTCATCGCACATCTCTCTATTCTTCAATCTCTCATTTTTCATCCCTCCCCTGGGTGGTTGATAGATAAACAGCAAGTTGTGGGCTCGTGCCCCTAGCATTCTGCTAGATTCTTCTTCTTCTGCACGCAGCTAGTGAGTTTCTCCCACAGAGGGGCTGTGCTACAACTGGGTGTGTAGCAAATCTGTAGCTGACATCGATTGATGATGCTCTGCTTGGAGTTCGGACGTGATCAGATCTGTCCAGATGAGGGAGTGGAATCTCTGGTCTCATTCCAGTTCGTGCTTCGCACTTGGCTTGATACCTCGTTGCTCGGAGGATGTGAGAGCTTTCAGCCTTTTGTTGTGCCCTTCAGTTGTGCCTTTTCTGGCAGGTAGAGTGCCCTTCTTGGCAAGTATTTTGACAAAGGGGAAAAGACAGAACTCCTGACTCGACTGCGCCCCTAGTTCATCATTTTGACCATTTTTTTGTTTTTTTTTTTTTGCTTTCTACTAAAACAATTTTGACCCACATGAGAGTTAGATTAACATGCTTGTTCAATTTTTGATTGAAATCATGCAAGTCAGGCTATGAGCACTGAAAATTTTCCTTTTTTGGGTCCAAGAAATGGTCCAGTTTTTGGAAAAGATGGAACAATTTTCGAGAAAATTAGTCAACCTCAGTAAAAATTCTCAAAAACTATTTTTGCAAACGGCCACTTGCTCAACGAGCATGAAACCTACTCCTGAGATGCACAACCTCGGATCCAAAGGAAAACTGCCCCGTGCTTGAAGAGAGCTGCACGGCAACGGAAAGTTGCCCCTTGTTTGAACGGCACCGCGGCGCATTGAATGGCAACGGAAAGTTGCCCCTTGTTTGAATGGCACCGCAGCGCATTGTAGTCAGTCCTCAGAGTGATGAACGCAACCAAACTCTCGGATACAGTGAAGACAAAGACCAGAACCATCACATGGACACAATCGAATTTGAAGTGTTTTACGGCTGGACTTCAGAATGAAGTTGCCTACGTATCCCAAAGATGGGAATCAAGCCTCACGTAGTTCGGGGTTAAGGTACACTCGGGTATTTAACCTCTCCTTTTTTTTTTTAGGCTCTAACTTTTGCCAAGGCGCCCGTCGCGGGTTTTCGACCTTGCGAGCTTCTTTTTCTTTCCTTTTCAATTTTTTTTCATTTCTTTTCTTCTTTTTTTCTTTTTCATCTTTTTTCTTTTTTTTTTTTTTTTTTTTCTCTTTTCTTCTTTTTTTTTTTTGCTTTTTGTATATATCTTTTCTTGCTCTAACTTTTGCCTGGGTCGCCCTTTCCGGGTTTTCGGCCCAGCGAGCCTCTCAAAGGGTAAAAGTGTAACAAGTCCATGCCAAATGGTTTTAGGATCTCGAAGCCATCCGTATCCAAGAGAGTGGCTGTTGTTTTGCAAGAGGATTCATCTTCGGCTCTTCGAGCACATCTGACATCTTTGCCCCTAGTTAAAGGGTACTTCTGTTCTAGCTTTGCAAGCTTCTTCTGATCTTCTGATTCTTGATCCGACTTTCCTGGCCTCTTGTTCGAGGGCTGCTTCAAATCTGGCCACACAGGCCTCACGTCGTAGTTGACCGTTGAACCTTCTGAAGTTCAGTTCAAGGTTTGGAAGCAAAGGGGTTGAGTCTCGAGGCTGAGAGCGATCCTAGGCTGCACAATCTCAAGAGCGATTCCACACAGGTCTTCGCAGGACCGCGCAAAACATTTTGCTTTTGAAAATTTTTAAGAAAGCGACAAATCGCTCGCGCTGAAGATAGTGTGAAACCAGTCTGGATCAAGCCAGGGTCCTTCTCAGTACTCACGCTAACAAGCATGATTTCATTCATTAATGGCTTAGCACGCCTCTCTTTCTCTCAATTGATCAAAGTTTTGCAAATCCCGAGGAATTCCTTCCTCTTCGTTTTTCACCACAGTGTTCAAAAAGTTTTGAAAAACTTAGGTCATTACAATGACTTCAAGGCACAGAAAAGACAGAGTTCTCAGTCAAATACTGCCATCTCATTCAGAACTTCCGGCATAACTGGCACAAGGCAGAAGCAAACGCGAGAGCGTGAAAATCACTACTGTTTCATTCAAAATCTGTCGGCACAACTGGCTTCCTGGCAGAAACAGACTCAAAACAAAATGAAAAGACAGATGCAAAACAAAATGGTGACGCCCGAGGTGACACCCCCGGAATCACCCGACCTTTGTACAACAGGACTGACTCGATACAACAAGACAGACCCTTAATCAAAAAGACTGACTCAAAACAAAGAGATAGACTCAAAACAAAACAACAAGACTGACTCAATACCCAAGTCAGAATGTAGCATTCGCCAAATGCTCAAATCAGTGCCTGCCATTCCCACACCTGGAATAAATCGAGCGCCACCCGCAGCTGGTTCAACCCCTGATCACATCACATTATCCCCTCACAAGTTCACTGATCAAGTGCCGATAGACTTTGCAGGACCTGGTGCGGCAATGACCCCGTTGTCAAACAAATCTTGTACATCATGGCGCAGACGAAAGCAACTGTCGGTGTCATGACCGGTTTGTTGATGGTAGGCACAGTATTTAGTCTGGTCATGCTTTGCAGGGATAGGATCGGGTAGGGGCCGTTGTTCCAACGGTTTCAAATGTCCTTCCCGGAGTAAGACCTCTAGAGCCTTTGACAGAGGCATATGAAGTGGAGTGAAAACCCTCTTGACTCGAGGTGGGTATTTGGTTTTTTGTGAGCTACTTCCGGACGCACCGATGAATGAGGTAGCTGTTTTTTATGCGGTAGTGGTAACCATGCCCACTTCAGAAGATCTTGCAGCTGCATCACCACTGGTGGTCACATTCGAATTACGGGAAAACGCCCGCCTAGGCTGCTCCTTCTCCTGGTCAATAAGGCCCTGCTTCATGGCATCTTCGATCTGTACTCCCATCTCATGCAAATCTGAAAAGGTATGGAAGGGGAGCACGATCATTTTCTGCATTAGTTTGGGTTGGAGTATTTGATCCTTATCCGTTGGCCTAATGGTCATCATTGAGGCCTTCGCCCTCCACCGGGCCACGAATTCAGAGAAGCTCTCTTTAAGCTCCTGCCTTGTCGTTTCAAGATCACGGGTTGTGATCTCGATCTGGGTATTGTATGAATATTGTGCGACGAAGGCCTCGGCCATCTCCTCCCAGCTTCGTTTCACTGAATCCTCCAATTTGGCGTACCAGATGGCCGCAATACCCGACAGGGTCCTGCCAAAAAGGGAGAGCTTCTGTAATCTTGTCAAGCCCATCGGGCGCAGAACATCTGAAAACAAACTCAGGTGGACCATGGGATCTCCTGACCCGTCAAAACGGTCGATGTGAGGCATCTTGAACCTGTCCGGCAATGTCACAGCTGCGTTGGTGTATCCGTCCTCAATGTCCGGGATGGATTTTACCCCCTGGGATTTCTTGAACAACTTCTCAAGCTTGCTCAATTTCAACGCTGTAGGGTCGACCTCAGTCTCGAAGGGCGAGTCCAGTAGATTGATAGGTGTTTTGGACAGCTGGGGTAAGATCGGGGGCGGAGCTGCCCCTGTAGGAATGTCTGTACCCTCCTGGGTATTCTGAACATTCATCGTTTCCCCGGGTGCGGGAGCTCCTGCTGGAGGAGGAACTTGTTGGGAAGCGGACGCGCCGCTTTGCTGTTGCAGCCTGGTGATGAGCTCAGCCTGCTGAGCCATGATTGCAGCCTGCTGCTTGGAAAATTCCGCTTGGCGGACAGCGTCTTGCTGCATGAGTTTCATACTTTCTTGCATCTGACGCATCATTGCCTCCATCCCTGACGTGTTCTGCTGATCCATCTGACTGACTGGTATATCTATCCCTGCAGTAGAAACTGAGACCTCAGCCTGACTGTTCACTGGTGGAGTGGATAAGGGCCACTGATCTGGTAACTACTGAACTGGTGATCTGTGCCTGACTGGCGCTCTTCACCCTGCCTTTGGTAAAGGAACACTGATTGCCTTGAACTGAATCTCTGACCCGACAAAGTCTATCAGCACAAGTTCGGTGTACCCGGGGGGATATTGGAGCCTTCTGAAGCTATGGTTCCCAGACTACCCTAGCAAAAGAGAAAACATGCAGCATCTCAGCCTGATTTCACCAGAACAGATACGAACAAAGCTGAATGAGTGTGCTCTCTACTGAATTCTGCCCAGAATTCTGCCTCAAATCTGATACCCTCGGGTAAAACTGATTCCCCAAATACTAATGCCCTCAGGCTTGATACCCAAAATACTGAACTGGTGCCCGCAGGCCTGGTGCCCAAACTTGTAAACTGATACATGCATTCCTGTAGAGACGCACTCCAAAAGCACATAGCAGATAAGTGAGAGCCAAAACACCCCTATGTTGGGGTAGGGTTTCCCTGTCCTATTTTGTCAGGAGCTAGGGTTTCACTACGCACACAGTGGTTTCAAACAACCTATAAACGGGTAAGCAACCTGTCCTAGTTTGGAATGGTCACTATGGATCGAATATGCACTAGGTCGAATGGTCAAAAAGGGTGCCCCGGTTTCCCATGCTGTCAGAGCACAGCCGATCAGCCTTATGGTCATGCCTTGACAAGACAAGCATCCGGCAAATCGTTCGGGAATGGCATATGGCAAACACGGTGTTCTAGGCGCACCAATGCAAATGCAATGCAAAGAAACATACAAGTGTAATCAAAACCAGATATCATGAGTTCGAGTCAAATTCTCTAAATCCTCAGCTGAGTCGCCAGAAACTGTAGACAGGCCCGCGGGGGACCTCGCTACAGCTCGGACTCGATTTTGTTGTCACGGTTCTTAATCTTGAACCAAAGAGTCCAAATCCGGCAAATCGTTTTGAGAAAACAGATTTTTGAAAAAAGTGCCAAACATGGACTGCTTTGCCAGATACAGAGTCGCCACCTAAATATTTTATTTTGGGAAATTTAGGAAACCCTGACTCGTTTGCCTAAGGCCACGTGTCCGTCATCACCAAAGTTGCCTCGGCTCGGAACTTGGGTACGATTGGGGAAGGTCACTTCGTGAGCACCCCCGCTCGCCCGATCAAAGATCGGCCTCTACTAACCATGATATCTATTTTGAAAACATTGTGTGTTCTTATTCCGGTTATTAGCCTAGGTTACTATGTGATGCGCACAGCATACAAGTATAGACTGAGTCGTCTGAATTGGAACAAAACACTTCATGTTTGTTTGTGAAAATGGTTTGCTACTCGCAAGTAGGCTTAAAATGCAGATTTTGCCACCCTCGGGTGGGCTTAGAAAAGATGGTTTTGCCACTATCTAGTGGGCTTAAAACTCACAGTTGATGATTTGTTCCAATCCAAATAACCCAACCTTCACCCACAGGCATTCAGGCAGTTATATCACATAAGCAGTTAGCCTCATGGTAAGCATGCTATTCATGGCAGTCACTCACACGCATGCAAGGATGCTAAAGCATAAAACTCACCGAGTACTCCAAGCCAAAAAAGAAGCTATTAGAAATCCATGCATGATCCTAATATACAGAAATGCCTAATGCAACACATGCAAAAATGCAACTATAGCAGGCTCGGCTATTCTAAACATGGCATATGGAATGCTACAGCTAACATGTATTCAACTTGGAATTGAAATACAAATGCAGTTAGTATGATGCGCCGAGCCCGGTGCATGCAAGACAGATGAATGAATGCAAACATGCTATCATACTGTATGCTAATTGAAAATGCCCTAATCTAACCATCATAAGCTGGTAAATAAAAGGGAAGAAAGACGTGGGGTTGGAAGACATACATCACATCACGCACACTTATTACAATTATGCCCTGCGCAGAGGGTCCGAATAAATATACAGTCCGAATAAAAGAATATTACAGTCCAAATAATACAGTCCAAAATGTGTACAAATTCCTAATTAATTTACAAATTAACTAAGAAAATAATAAACTGGCATGCAAGCCAGGGACTGCCTTGATTCTGATGAATGATGTATGTTTAGGCTGCCTTGCGCGGAAATCCACTGGATGCCCCAATTAGCCTCTGTTTGCATTTTTCTTGGAAAGCGCGCCAAGCTCGGAAGACTGCTGATTCTTGATTTTCTGCAACAGAGAGCAGGAAAGGGGCATACAATGTATTTTCACAAATATGCATGCCTCGATCCTCGTGCCACCAATCACGCATCTCGATGCATGATGGCCGAGGAGTCGATTTGCACAATTCAATATGGAATGAATGCACATGAAAACACAACAAACACCTAACTCCATCATGGATGATCCGGAGTGTCGGTGACTAGGGAATTGAGACACGTTCCGTCACTCGGAGTACGGAACGTACCTCGTTTCCCGTGCTCGGGCTAACTCCTATCCCGAACACAATGCAATATGCATGACATGCATGAATGCAACTAAGATACAACCTAACATGCACAATGTTATGAAATGACATACACGGTGCACGATGCAACATGGCATACACAATGCTCTAATACAACCTAGCATACACAATGCTATGGAATGAAATGGCATACGCAATGCATAATGGACTTACACTAATATGAGTGGACCTCAGCCACACTCACACAAGAGGCCATTAGATGGAAATGAGACACTCAAAATGCGTACGGAATGCCACTCTAACATGACATGGCAAAGCATGAAATATGGCATACTATCATGCAAATTTCAGAGGCAAAATGAGATGCAAAACAGCCCCGAAACATGGCAAAATGGTACCCGATGCATGAAACGAGTCCCGAAACATGAAATTAGGCATATGGAATGACCTATAGCTATGTAATGCATGCATTATTTGAACATGGAATGTAAAGACAGAGTCAAGACAGCCCAAAAATAAGCACATTTACAGTTATGAGTGAGGCCAAACAGCGAACACAAATGGGGCTAAACTAGCATACAAAAATGGCCCCGAAAGCAAGATATTGAAGCAACTCACAGATGCTGGCCCCGAAAAGAGAAGGGGCCTTCTACACTATTGAAGAGGGGCCAAAAATATGATGTTTTACAGTTTATGACAAACCCCAAAAACAGATACAAATATGCTCAAAATGCTATGCAAAATAAGGGCCAAAATGGAGATAAAGAAGCAACTGATACATGCTGGTCCTAAACAGGTAAGGGCCCTTCAACAATGTTTAAGAGGGCCCCAAAATATGACCTTTTACAGTTGATGGCCGAGCCCAAAACAGTGTACAACTATGCTCAAAATGCAATGCAAGATATGGCCTAAAAGAGAGGCTACAACACAAAGTATACAAATGATGCTCCAAACAGCAGTAGAACCTTAATGAAACATGGAGAGGGAGTAAAAAAAAAGCCATTTTCAGTTCAGAACAAGGTCCAAAAACAGAAGCAAAATAGGCTAATAAATCATGCAAAAATGGGGCTAAAATATGGATATCAAAGCAAGTAGCACATGGAGGACTCAAACAGTGATGAGCCCTTCTAAAATGTTGAAGAAAGGCTCAAAAAAGCCTATTTACCGTTTACAACATGCTTCAAAACAGATTACACATAAGCTAAAATGCTACACAAGAAATAGGCATACAAGAGGGATAATGAAGCAAGTGCAAAATGGGGGCCTCTAAACAGTGAGAGGCCCCTTCAATAAAAACATGAAATAGAGCTCAAAAAAACACTACTTTCAGTTATGGCCGGAGCTCAAATGTACAAGCAAGAAGGGCTAAGAAATAGACCAAGAAAAGAGCAAAAAGAGGGAAAATGAGACTCACCTTTGAAGACTAGTCTTTCATCAACTCTTGGCTGAGAAAAGATGCTCCTTGCCTCTAGAAATGGCCTCCGAACTGCTGGTATGGAGTATGGGTTGGTTGGCTTGGAGATGGAGTAGAAAATGGATCCAAGAATAAAAGGGTTTTGGTGCTTGGAATATATAGAGAGAGAGAGAGATTGAATGTAGGAGGCTCCAACAAATTTTTCTAACCCTTTTTCCAGAGCTGGAGGGTCTGTTATATAGACACAAGAGGGTGGAAAAAGAGGGGGAAAAAATGGGGGGGAAATGAAATTCAAATTTCCCCCCAAAATTGGCCTAAAGGAGATAAAGGGAAGTGATAGTAGGAGATCTCAAACCGAAGAGAGCCCTTCAACAAAGTTGAAGAGGGGCTCAAAATAAGACACTTTATAGTTTATGACAAGCCACGAAAATAAATACAAGTAGGCCTAAACTATCATGCAAGAAAAGGGCTAAAAGAGGGGTGAAGAAGCAAGTGGCAGTAGGAGATCTCAAACAGCAAAAGGTCCTTAATAAAACATGAAAAGGACCTCAAAATATGACTATCTCAAGTTCGGGTCGGAGCCCAAAAAATGCAGAATGAAGGTTCGGGAGCCAAAACACGCAGTTCGGGCCCTAAAAGTAGGCTGTTAGTACCGAAGTGTCCGACCACGAAGTCGGTCTCCCGGACCACAGTGTCTCTCAAAAGGGAGGAAACAAGGTGTCGCCAAAAACCAGAGCAAACGGAGTAGAAGCGGTCCCGAACCGAGACACACGGCCGACGGCTTCGAAAACCGAAAACTGGGCTCCAAACGGGAAAAATGGCCTACGACCACAAAATGTAGCCTACGGCCACTGAGAGAGGTCTACGAGACCTCTCCCTCCCTTTGGGAAGAGAAAACAGAAAAATAGGGCCTGGTTCGCAAACCGAGGCAAAGCACAAAAGAGTCTGGAAGTTCGGAGGCAAGGCTCGCAGCCGAGACTCTGGAACCTCTGAACGAGCACGATATGCAATATCACCAAGCACTCAATCAGTGACGTCTGAGTCTTAAGGTCGGTCAAAAATGGGGTGTCTACACTGCCGAGAAGAGGCTCGCCGAGGCCGCACCCTCCAAATCAACTAGGTCAAAGAAACTGAGGTTCGAGTTGGCAACAACCTCGGGCTCTCTAAAGTATGATGCCCCCTAGGCTCCTCCAATTACAATTGAGGACAAGCCGGTCAGAACTGGCAACAGCGCCGACGACATTGAAGTCGGCGTTGCCCTCTCTACCACCTTGCTCCTTCCCAAAGATCTCGATCGTAACGCCGAGATGAGTGAGTACGAAAATTTTGCTTTGATGTTGCAACACTCCGTACAGGTAAGCCCCCATCACTTGGTACTCTCCACTCTCTATTTTTCCATACTTAGAGAGTTTTTACTAACATTTGTTTTTTCCATTTCTTCTAGGCGATCCAGCATGGCCACTCATTCGCAATGCAAGCCTTCAACATTAAGAAGGAGTTGGCAAATAAGACCAAGGAGGTTGTTGGCTTGCAGAGGGCCATTAACAAGGCTGAGGCCAAGATGAAGACTTTAACAGACCAGGCCAAGGAAACCAAGAAAGCTCAGGACGAGACCGATGAGAGGACAGGCGCTGCCGAGGCCATTGCCAAGGTCCTTAAAGTCAAAAAGAATGAGGCTGAAATAAAAACTGCTAAAGCCCAAGCCGAGCTCCGGGCTACCTTGGCTACAAAAGAAGCCGAGATCAAAGCGGTGGATGAGAAGCATACGCCGAGGAGGCAGCCGACATCAAAGAAGACCACAAGAAACAAGTCAGACAGGCATGCAACAAGGGGTATACCTTTGGTTGGATGGCTACTCTGAAGACGTTGGCTGTCCCCGAGGACTCTCCTTTGAAGGATGCTAGCAGCCTTGTCCTGTCATTCCCTCTTCTCCAAGCCAGTCCGAGGACGAAGTTGAGTCCGAGGATCACACTGAGGCCGAGAAGAATGAAGAGGCTGTTGGGGCCATGTCCCCAACTCTAAATGAGTAAGTCTTGGACTTGACTCAAGATGAGGAGGACAAGGTCTCAAAGGGTGCCTCTGCCGAGAAGACGTCATCTGAGACGCCTATTGCCGAGAAGAGCCTCGACCAGACTCTTAAAGAGATCGACATCGAGCTTGCAGCTGAGAAGGTCGCCGAGAAAAGTTCCCAATGTCCTCTAAACCCCAGACCCAACCAGCCAATGACGCTGAATAGTCTAGTTTGATGTTTTTCTTTATTTCTTGTACCTTGTACTTTTTTTTCTTACTTTTGAAACAATGTAAGCTTTAATTTAGCCGACATGCCACTTTTGTAATCTGAACAATTACTCTTCAATGTTAGGCCAAAGGGCCTTCTTTCCTTATCTGAATGCATTTTCTAATTTCTTCTTTCAGTGTGATTGAATGTTTGTCTTCCTTTTATTGTCTTGTATGATTCTATGCTTAGAATAATTTACATGTCTTCAACATACACCTTAACTGTGTAATCTTCTCAGTGTGGAATACTTCGGTTATCCCCACTAACAGTTTATCTCGGCTTTGACCTAACACTTGAAAATATTTTTCATAATATTTTTACAAGTGTTATTTACAACTTGCCACTTCACTCTTTACTTATCAGGACTTCTATCTTCCAATATCTTCTAGGTCTTGGCAAAATGGTAATCTCGGCAAGTACGTAAGTATTTCTTTCAATACAACCTTGGCACAACTTGTAAACTTTTCTTAAAGAATTTCAAAATGTTAAACCAATCTTCCTTTAGCATAACCTCAGCTTAACTTCAACTTGTAAATTCTTTCTTAAAATTTCAGCAAGTGTTAAATCAACCTTAGCTTGTAAATTCCAAGTCCCAAGCATCATTCTCCAGCTCTCTGCCCCTTAATGTGAACTTAAGTTCCACCTAGGTTCTCATTAAGCATGCCGTTTTGACTTCGTCGCCGAGGTAAGATTCAAACAGAGACTGGCCAAGGTTACCAACCTTGGTCTCTTTGTTAATCTAACAATCTGTGTCTGACTCTGCCGATATGGCAAGTCCAGGTTAATTTAACTTAGTTCAACTTTATTATATGCAAGTATAATTCAACTCTGCCATATAATAAGTCTAAGTTATTCGTCATGTTTCAATAAGAAACATCGCCAACTTAGTTCAACTCTATTATATGCAAGTAGAAACTCTATCATATAATAAGTCTAAGTTATTCGTCATGTTTCAATCAGAAACATCGCCAAGTGACTGATCAATTATACTACACAAGTAAAAAAAAAACAAAAAAAAGGCTAAAACTTTATTATTACTTCAGCAAAAAAACTTAAAAAACAAGAAAAATCTAATGATAGAAAAACTTCAAATTGCAAGTATTTCAGGGTCTTGACAACTCTTTGCCTTCACTGTCTTCAAGTCGATATACCCCATAGGGTCCCTCCCAATTTGGGCCAAACTTGCCTTTTCTGGGATCCTTTTTGTTGCCGACGACCTTTCTTAGAACGAGGTCACCAATTTGGAACTCTCGTGGGTTGACCTTCTTATTATAAGCCTTGGCAAGCTGCTGCTGGTATGCCCCAAGCTGAATTGCTGCTTTCTCCCTTCTTTCTTTTAGCAGATCCAGATCCCGGGCTAGAAATGCCTCATTGGTTCCATTTTTTACCCCCTAGGTTCTGATCCCTGGGATGCCGACCTCCAGTGGAATAACTGCTTCTGTGCCATAAGCCATGGCAAATGGGGACTCCCCAGTTAATCTTCTCGGCGTAGTCCGATATGCCCAGAGTACATTGGGCAACTCTTCCACCCACTTTCCCTTTGCTACTTCCAACCTTTTCTTGATCCCATCCAAGATAACCTTATTGGAGGCTTCCGCTTGACCATTACTTTGAGGAAAGCTTGGGGTAAAGTAATAATTCTTGATTTTGTACTTTGCACAGAAGCTCTTGATTAGCTTACTGTCAAACTGTGTACCATTGTCTGCTATTATTGCCCTTAGGATCCCAAACCTGATGATGATGTTCTTCCATATGAAGTTCTTCACATCAACGTCCCGAGTTTTTGCAAGGGGTTCAACTTCTACCCACTTGGTGAAGTAATCCATTTCCACCAGCAGGTATTTCCTTTGTCCAGTTGCTTAGGCAGTTGTCCAACAAGATCCATGCTCCATTGGGCAAATGGCCAAAGGCTGGACACTAGGTTCAAGTCCGCTGCTGGTTGATATATCAAAGGTGCAAACCTCTAGCACTTCTCACACTTCTTGACATAAGTTTCAGTATCTTTCTACATGTAGGGCCACCAGTACCCCTGAGTAATGGCCCTGTGAACAAGTGACCTGCCATCAGCGTGGCTTCCACATACTCCTTCATGTATCTCATACAGAAAGTCTTCAACTTGTGCAGGATGCACACACCTCAGAAGGGGTCCAGTAAAAGATCTTTTGTAGAGATGTCCTTCTGCTGTCAAACTGAACCTTGTCGACTTCAGTCTGATCTTGTGCGCCTCTTTACGATCCTCTGGCAGTTTTCCATCTCTAAGAAATACTATTATTGCATCCATCCAACTTGGTCCCATCTCCACACACATTGCTTCACGCTCTGTGTTCAGTGGTTCTATGCTTGGACCTGACAAATAGTCAACCATTATCATCCTTGCCTCTCCAAGTTTCATTGCACTAGCCAGGTTGGCCAGAGCACCAGCATGGCTGTTGTCATCTCGGCTAACCTACTGTAGACAGCAATTCTGAAATAAGGCTACCAGTCTGCCCACTTCCTTTACATATGCCGACATCCTTTCATCTCGGGCTGCGTATTCGCCCGTTGCCTGGTTGACAATAAGCTGGGAGTCACAGAAGACTATTACCTCGTCAGCTTCCATTGCTACTGCCAACTTTAATCCTGCGATTAGTGCTTCATAATTTTCTTCATTGTTTGAGGCCTTAAACCTCAAACGAATGGATTGTTCCAGTATCTGCCCATCTGGAGATACTAGCACTACTCCTGCCCCCGCTCCTTGTCGGTTTGAACTCTCATCGACAAACAGCCGAAAGGAGTCGCCGATGTAAATGCTGCAGGGTTTGAGTTTCTCTTCCTTCCTTTGCTTCGCTATCCCCGGCCGAGTTTCTTTTTGTTCGCTTAGACGTCGTATACCTCGGCTCAACGGAGCCCGATGTATGACGGCGTTTGGTGTGAACTCGGCCACGAAGTCGGCCAAGACTTGGCCTTTAATTGCTGTTCTAGGTCTGAATTCCAGGTCATATTGGCCCAACACCACTGCCGATCTGGCTATTCTGCCTGTTAGATCTCCCTGCTACAACAGGGACTTCAAAGGATGCTCAGTTAGCACCACAATTTTTTGGACTTGAAAGTAATGATTTAGCTTCTTGGAAGCCATTACTAGAGCCAGTGTTAACTTCTCCAAGGGTAGGTACCTAGTTTCTGCATCTGCCAGGATTTTACTCACGTAGTAAACTACCATTTGCTCTTCATTTTCTTCTCTGACTACTATTGCACTCACTGCATGCTCTGAAACTGCCAAGTATAAGAACAACTCCTCTCCAGGTACTGGATTTGAGAGAACTGGAGTTGTGGTCAAATACTTCTTCAAGTCGGCCAAGGCAGCTTCGCACTCTTCGGTCCATAAGAAGTCTGTGGCTTTCTTCACTAAGCTAAAGAAATGTTTACATTTATCAGAGCTTCTGCTTATGAATGTATTCAGGGTTACAGCCCTTCCAGTCAACATCTGCACTTGTTTTGCCGATACTGGGCTCTTTAGTTCTAAGATGGCTTTGATCTGATCCAGGCTGGCCTCAATGCCCCTTCTAGTTACCAAGTATCCCAAGAACTTACCAGACCCAACTCCAAATGCGCACTTCGATGCATTGAGTCGGAGCCGATATGTTTTAAGGATATCAAAAACTACCTTTAAGTCTTCCAGATGATCCTCAAGTTCCTTGGTCTTCACGACCATGTCATCTATGTATACATCCACTGTTTTGCCAATTAGATGTCTGAACATCTTAGTCACCATTCTCTGGTAAGTTGCTCCTGCATTTTTCAACCTAAAAGACATTACTCTATAGTAATACAGCCCTTTTGGGGTGATAAATGCAGTCTTTTCCTCATCTGGGGGTACATAGCTATCTGATGGTACCCCCTGTAGGCATCCAGGAAGCTCATCCTTCCATGCCCTGAAGTGGCATCTACCAATTGGTCAATTTTGGGTAGTGAGAAACTGTCTTTGGGACAAGCCTTGTTCAGGCTGGTGAAGTCCACACAGACCCTCCACTTTCCATTCTTTTTTGTCACAACAACCGTGTTTGATAGCCATGTTGGGTAGTTTACCTCTCGAATGGCTCTGGCCTCCAGAAGTTTGCCCACTTCATCTTCTATTGCCTCAACATGCATCAACGTCGGCCTCCTTGCTCGTTAGATTATAGGTTTGGCCGACCTGTCCACATTCAGTCTATAGCAAGTGAGCTCAGGGTCAATGCCAGGCATCTCATATGGTGTCCAGGCAAACACCTCAATGTTTGCTCTCAAGAACGTCTCTAGCTCTTTTTCTTCTTCCTCGACCAAGCCCGAGCCGAGAAGGAAGAAGCATTCTTCATCCCCTTGCTGGACAAGGATTTTCTTCAGGGCTTCTTCACTCTTCTCGGCTGTCTCTTTGCCGACGTCCTCCAGGACTTCCACGTCTTCGTCCTCGATCTCTGTTGTTTCTGTTTCTCGTGTGTTGCAGGTAGATTTCATTGCTGCCACGGAGCAATTCTTTGCCTACACCTGATCCCCTCTGACCTCCTCTATTCCATGCTCTGTTGGGAACCGCAATAGCTGATGCAATGTTGAGGGAACAGCCCCCATTGCATGCAGCCATAGCCTTCCCAGGATAGCATTGTAAGAGGAGGAGGTGTTGATTATGGTGAACTCTGTTTTTATCTTCTTGGTGCCAGCTTGCACCTCCAAACTTACCTCTCCTAGGGGCCACATTGGCGTGCCGTTGAACCCAACCATTGGGCCATTGGACTGCTCCAGATCATCTTGGTGAAAGCCAAGCTCCTCGTAATACCTGACATACATGATGTCATAAGAGCTGCCCTGGTCAACTAAGATGCGTTTCACTTGGCACTCTCCAATCTGGAGGGATATTACCAAGGTATCGTTGTGTGGATGTTGCACCATCTTTAGGTCGTCTTCAGTAAAGGACACCACTGGTCCCTGCCACTCGTCTGCCTTAGGTCTTTTCTGACGGATCTGGTACACATGCTATAAGTGTTTTACCTTATGAGTCTCCCCACGTATTTCGTTCTCATTGACCTTCGAGTGAATCACATTGATTACTCGAGGTCCACCTGCTTACAGTTGCGGAGCTCGGGATGGCGGTGCTGCCGATGCCTGGGGCAGTCTTGCCTGCTCTTCCCTTGTCCTAGCCTCATCTACTAGGTCCCTTAAATGGCCCTGTCTTACCAGGTCTTCCAGATGTGCCTTCAGGGCTCTGCACCCCTGAGTCAGATGTCTAGCTTCACTGTGGTAAGCACAGTGCTTGCCAAGGCTTCTTCCCATAAATTCGCCTGGTACCCTTGCTGGTGCTCTGTAATAGAGCTGATTTCGGATTTTCTCCAAGACTTTGTAGACTGGGATTCAGAATACGGTTGTGACTGCCTGTGCAGCCCTTAATCCTGTCTCTTGCTTATTGTATCCACCATCACCTCGACCTCGCTTCGGCGAGCCGCTTTTCTTCTCTTGTTTCCGCGCCTTTGTCCCCGGCGTGTCCTCTTCGGCCCTGGCATACTTTTCTATCCTGGCCATAAGTTCCTCTATGCTTTTTGGCAATGTCTTTGCCAGTGATTTTCGAAGCAGGCAATCATCTTTCAGGCCGTTCTTAAACGACACGACCACCACCTCATAATACCTTTTGGCATAGGCCCTAAGGCTTTCGTCCTCGCCAATTCTCAGAGCCATCAGGGCGTCCACCCTCAATGATTGTAGTTTGTTTGTCACGAACTTGGCCACAAACATCTCGGTCAAGCCTTCTCAACTTTTCACAATTCCTTTCGGCAACTTGTGAAACCAGTCTAATGCGATCTCCCCATAAGATGAGGGGAACACCTTGCAGAGCAACGGTTCGTTCCCGGTGTATAATGCCATTGAGTTCAAGTACAAGCCGACGTGAAAGTTAGGGTCCGACTTACTGTCGTATATCTGGAACCTCGGTATATGGAACCTTTTCGGGGCCTCAAATATGTCCAACTCCATCGAGAACGGCGTTCTCGGCTTGACCGGAGAGGTTACCTCAGCGTCTTGTTTCTTCCTCTGGAGGTAATCCCTCAGATCCTCCTTGGTCCATCCAGGAGCTCGGCTATCAATGGATTTCAGCCTTTTTGGTGCGCTACTCCCAATATCATTATGAGTCCTCTTGGACCTTTCTCCATTAGTTGCGTCGAAATACAGTTCCTTCCCTTGAACATGCCGATGTTCTTTGGGGTCAGCTTCCTTGGTACGATGCGTCCTCCGAGAATCTCCCATTCTTGACTCTCCTCGCCCGACCTCCCTTGAAGGCCGGTAAGAGTGTTCCTCGGTCTTGGTGTGCTGGAGGATTGTAGGGATTGTTTTTTGCCCTCCCTTCTGGTCATTGTTCTTGGCCACTGGAATCGACGTGTCTTGCAACGGGAATGGTGGCTGCATGACGTTGTTCTGCATCATGAAATTGACGACCGATTGTAGGTTCGCCAATTTGTTTGCTAGTCCCTCCATCTCGCCGTCCCTCCGTAGGCATCTATCTTTCCATACTTGGAGGTTGTCCTCGTTATAATACCTGCCTCGGTCTGATTTCTTTGTTACGTCGCCTTCCTTGCCGACGTCTTTCTCTCTGGGATTTTGTCCCCGAGTTTCTTCGTTGCAATTATTCTCCTCTGCGTTATGGTCAATATGTTTCCCATTTCCAGTAGGAAT
The DNA here is from genome assembly GCA_030407325.1 of Camellia japonica. NCBI lineage: Eukaryota > Viridiplantae > Streptophyta > Magnoliopsida > Ericales > Theaceae > Camellia > Camellia japonica. The sequence continues at coordinate 4,376,044 of JAPPVO010000007.1, forward strand.
GTCGTCCCCAACCTTCGCTTTCTGTCCGTCGTTGGCCATCTATTCTCTTGTTTTTTCCACAGACGGCGCCAAATTGTGTGAGTCGATTTCTGACCACACTGCCAAACAGATACTCAGCTGGAGAACACTGGCAGAATAGGTTAAGCTCGAACGACCTGTCACAGAAAGAAGAGATTCCGGTGGTGGTTCGTTCACCCGGAGGCACTCCGACGATCAAGTCAGTTATCTCTCAAAGATAGCAAAAGTGCTTAACTCACTACTCAAAATACAAAAAACGTACCTTAGACCCACGAGGGTGCCTCTCTTTTATAGCCAACACTGACCTAATCCCAATAGAAGCCTAACTCCAATAGATTTGTCTCAATGCTAATCCTGGACTCCCAGTTAGATTGGGATAATCTCTCTAAGAGTCTTATCTTTATCCAAACTTAAGTCCTTTCCCAATCTAGGACTCTTGTCCCTTATCCGCTTATCCCGGATTCCGGTATTTTCGCAGATAATCTCGGCTTAGCCGAAATTACCTCGGCATCATGACCATGACATGTAGCACCTCGGCTGACACTTCGGTGCCACCTCGGCCACGTGTTGTCATTCAAAAATTATGTCTCCACAATTTGTTTTTTAACCTATAATGGATTTCTTGTAGATACATTGTGGATACTGAAGGGTAATACTTCCTAACAGAAATGTAGAGTAGTCTACTTATACTTTCATCAAAATCTTACTTTAATTCATGAACTTTTGCTAAAATATTATTTGGTATTTCACTTTTAATTTTTATCAACCTCTCAACGGTAAATGAATGAAAGAATAAAATTTAAATTTAAATTAAATGTAAGAGATTGATTAGTATTAGAATTGAAAAATAAAAGAAATACTAAAATGAAATTACAGTAAAAATATAAACATACTAAATTGTAATTAACTCTTTTTCTGAATCCCCATGATTGAAAAATAAATATATATTTTTTTCCTTTTGGATCTGCTATTAATTTACTTGGCCGACACTGAAGTTGTTATTTTACTGTGTAACTAACTCAATAGGTGAGCAAAAGAATATAATTTTATAAGGTTTAATGCATGAATTAGACGAGAATAAGGGGCATTATTTAATTTCCAATAATTGTTGCCGTGATTTCAGCACTAAATATTTGGATTAAGTGATTTGGAGAGAAAAGAAAAGAAATTGAGAGATATGTATTTCTCTTACTTATTTTAAATTTGAATAACTTAAGTGGAGATAAATGGAAAAAAAAATGGAGATAAATGAAGAGAAATTCATTTCTCTTATAAGTCTCATTTTCAATCTTCCCAAAAGTGGAGAGATTGGGAGAGAAAAGAAGCCACAATTTTCATAATATCAATTTTGTCCCTATAAAAATAAAATAAATAAAATGATTGAAAATATAAAAAAATTATTTTGGTAATATAACATAAAATAATTTCTTTTCTTTTCTCTTACGTTGTGCTTGGTTGGAGGATTTGAGGAGAGATTTGGAAAGGGAAAGGGAAAGGGAAAAGTTAGGTGAAATGTGAATAAAATATACCTACATTTCACCTAATTTCACACACCTTTTCCCTTTCTCTTTCCAAATCCCTCCCCAAATCCCCCAACCAAACACAGCATTAATGAAATCTAATCAAACAAGAATGAGAGAAATCACAATCATTTTTTTTTTTACTTCTTCCTTATCCAACAAAAATGAGAGAAATCACAATTATTTCTTTTCTTTTCGCTCCTAGGTTCCCAAACATATGGTGGGTCCACACAAATCCCTTTTTTAAGTTTATTTTAAAAAGGGAAATGTCTAGTTGTTTCGAATCATATTTCTCAATTTACGGAGCTTCTTAAGTGTTGGTTTGGGAATTGGGTTGATTTTTTAATTTTTTTTAGCTATTTTAGTCTGGGACTAAAAAGTCTCGTTTGGGAAGGACTTTTGGCTTTTTTAACTTTTTTGTGAAAGAAATAATGTAATGATTATGAGTTGGATGTGATGTTTTGTCTTATTTAACTAAAAAACTTGTTTTATTTTTTATGACTATTTTAGTCAAAAAAAAGCCCCAAACCTTCTTTCCCAAACGAGCTCTAAGTACTCCATGGTTCAATCAAAAAATATGTACTTGATATCACTTTAAATTCACTTTTTTATTATTGAATAAATTATTTATAAGAAAATTTATAATGATATAATAATTATGATTATATGTTTAATCACACTGGTTTTTTTTTTAAATAAATAATTTATTTTTAAAAATTGTATTTATTATCTATTTTTTCTAATAAGAATATAAAAAATTAACGAATGTATAGCGACCCCGGTTTTTCCCATTTGATTATTGTATCCGGACTTATGTTCCGTAGATTATATTATCATATTGTTGTTGTTGTTGTCCTTAATTCTTCAGTTTTGAGTTATAGGATTTGTGGGCAGGTTGTTTACAGGTTGGTTGGGTTTGAAACCAAGAGTTCATGTTCAGTTTTTGGGTTGGTCGCTCGAGTGAGCTCTTCTTCGCTCGAGCGAGCTCTTTGATTTTGGTCCTTCGCTCGAGCCAGGTTCCCTTCGCTCGAGCGAGCTTCGCGTCCAGTACTTAGACCTGAGAGCAGTGTTTGTGGGCTCGAGCGAGCTTTCTTCGCTCGAGCGAGCTGGTTTGTTCTTCGCTCGAGCGAGCATTTTTCGTCGAGCGACGTTTTTCTGTGTCTGGTCGCTCGAGCGACCAGGTCTCGCTCGAGCGAGCCTATCAGGTATAAATACGCAGCAGCGTATTTTTAAAACAGTTTTCAGCCCCTTTTGATTCTAAAACCCTAAAGTCCGACTTTTCTTCTCCTCTAAACACATTCTCTCCTAGGTTTGATCTAGTTAGGGTGGGTTTTTGCCCTAGTTGCTTTACAAATAAGATAGAGGGGAGTGAGGGCTTTCTTTTAATCTGAGAAATTCGTGGTTTGGAGCACTTTGAAGTTTAGGCATCATCTCTTCTTCTTCTTTCTGAGTTATATATTCAAGGTAGGGATTTCCTACTCCATTTATACGCTTTAATCTTAAGTTTAGTATTTGGTATGTGGGGGGTAGTTTGGTAATTTTGGTATGTGGGGGTAGTTTGGTAATTTTGGGAGAAACCTTAGGGTTTTGGTTTAGATTAATTTGTATAATTAGTTTAAAGGAATAATGTGGAATTTGGTTTAAATTCATGGAATTGGGAATGTTAAATTTACATTCATTGTTATATTTATTTCTTGTTTAGAAATAACTGTTTTGGGCTATCGGTGGAGGATAGCCATTGATTGTTGTAGACCTTGCATGCGGCTTAGGTATAACTGAAATTATGTCACTTATGTTGACTGTTGAATTAATACAGAACATTACTTGTATTGATTATGTGTTGTATATAGCAATTGTGTGTTTCATTGCATATGCATTTCATTTGGAGGAGATAGGGGATGAACTCCACGGTTTAGGGGAAGATAGGGGATGGACCTCTAAACCGGATTTATTGGGAGGAGATAGGGGATGGACTCCAGTAGCATCACTCTTATGTGTGCTTATTGATTAATAGATATTTCTATTATTGTTGATATGATACATCACTACCATGTGTATCAGTTGGGAAGTATGGGAGTGAAGTTGATTGAGATTGATATAACACCAGCATGTGTGTTTATTATGTTATAAGAAAGGTTTAGTCTGATTTGCTATCCTTGTTGAGTGGTTTGGCCAGGTTCTGAGCCAAGTCTGTGTAAATGGAAAGTAAAAGGTGTCATAGACCATGTGTCATAGACAACGTAGACATTCGTGTCAATAAACTGTAAATGAGTATCTTGTGTTAACCATGTATCGGGTACTACTGCTTTAGTTAATTCATATGTTTGGTTTAGTATCTCTCTACTGGGCTGTGGCTCACCCTATATGGGAACTTTATTTTTCAGGTTCAGGTGGTTCACTCCCTCCAAGGACTTAGCTTGTGAGGAACTGAATTTGAAGACTTGTCTTATTTCTATTTGTTATTTGAACAATGTAACCTTTCAAGCCTAGGGCTTTATCTGTTTTTGAGTTAGAACTCAGTGAATTGTGTCCAAGTGTTGGCTTGGCAAGATGTAAGCCCGTAGGGCATTTATTCTGATGTTTATTTCATATTACTCTGATGGATGGATTTATATTATTGTTTTAATATAATAATGCATGTTTATATTATCTATTATGGGTTTATTTTTGAGGGCGTTACAGAATGTATTTTTTTGGTTAAATAATCTACGTATTAAAACTTAATAGATTAACGATCAAATCATCAAATTAAGATTCATAAGACCATCTCCAACGCTGCACCAAATCCATCATCAAATTCAAGTCTATCCATTGCATCTTTGTTTTGTTCTTGTTCTTCTTGATGATTACTGGAGAATTGTGGAGATTTTGCACATAAGGGATCATTTGTAGCTTTCAGAATAGTCCAGCTTGTTACCTATGGTAATATTATATTCACTTCACATCTTCAACTTGATGGCAGAATTATCACACAGAACTTCCTCTATATCATTATCAAGTTATAATGATTGCTATTGCCTACAGGGTAGACACATAATTTTTATTGATAAAATTGCTAAGTCGGCAAATTTTCATTTCACCTAGTAGTTCTTTACTAAGTCTATCCTATATACTTCATGTTACAGGTCACGTAGTGCTGTTGCACCATTAGAACGGTTAAAGATTTTGCTCCAGGTAGAACTTTTGTGTCCAGCTGATTTCGTATAGCATGGGCAGAATTTATGTAGGACCTTTGCATTCACAGCATCATGGATATGCGTTATTCCCATTGTTGAGATGCTTTGTTGTATAAAATGTTTTGCTAATGATTTCTATCTGATGGAGTTTGTCAATGCATGCTTTTCTAGTGGTGGTATCAAGGAGAATGTATAAGGAGTTTGAAGTGCACTTCTTTTTTGTGTTTTGTTTCTAATTTAGAAGTTTGAAGGAATTTTCTTTTCAGCAATGCTACATACCATTAATTTATCATCACTAACTCCACCACTAGTGAGGTGGCAATTGAAAAAAAAAAAAAAAACACAAAAACCAAGGCACAAAACACATGTGGCAGTGGGTGGGACCCACTGCTACATCATTAGAGCCACCACTAATTAGTGGTCTAAAGCATTTTTGTTTTCTTTTTCCTTAATTCTGCTTTTGGTTGCCCAAAGCTGTAGAAAGGAAAGGAAAGGAAAATTTGCAATCTTCGCCTGAACCCCAATTCTTTTGGAGCATTATGTCACCTTCCAAATGCTGTGAAAAAAGACGTTTTGGAGGTTTTGGAGTACTTGGTTATGAAACAATTCTAGTTTAATTAATTAAAAATTAAAACAAAACATTCCTACACCCCGCAACAACGTCACCATCCTCGTTACCATTATAATGACTGCAACCATTATTTGAAACCTTGAGTTGAGTGTAACTTTAGCAAAACTATAAGGATGAAGAGAGAGTAATACTTGAGGAGTACAAGAAGGTCCTTGTCGATATTTTGGAACAATAATTCATATAAATGGAGAGATTGAAGATTACACGACCCATAGAACTGGTTGGGATGGATGAGATGGAAGAGTGCATCAAGAGTGTTGTGTGATCATAACATTTCTATTAAGTTAAAACGAAAATTTTATAAAACTGCTATGGTTATGGTACAAAATTTACTCATAAAAAATGATGTATGGTATTGAATGTTGGGTGGTTAAGGAAAAATATGTTCAGAAAAGAGTGTAGTTGAAATGAAAATGTTGAGATGGATGAGCGATGTTACAAAAAAGCTAAAATAAGAAATAAGGCCATTGGCACCAATTGAAGACAAGATGAAGAAAAAATTATCCAGACCAAACATGCGTGTGAGATGATAAGTAAGGACTTGACTATCTTAAACTTAACTAAGGATATTACTGCAAATGGAACCAACTGGAGAAAATAGATCCATGTAGCCAATCCCAACTAATTGGGAAAAAAAGGCTTGTTGAGTTAAGTTGAGCATGAAAGTTTCACACTAATAGGAACCAATTTGCATTTTATTTTATTTTTCATTGTCTTGGTAAAACTTTTATTGCCAAAGATGATTTTGCCTAACAAAAAATTTTGTGATATGTAATCAAAATCAAAATCCCAAGTTCTAAGTTTGAGAATTTAGTTGGCCATGAGATTCAGCTATAATAATGTCAGAATTCCCTTTTGTCGCTTTATGTCTAGCACCTTCTTAAGGATTGAATCATTGAACCAGTGACATTGAAGAATATTCATTGTGATAATTGCTTGTACCATCACATACTTGAGACACTAGCAGTCATCAATTTTTTATCATGTTAAAAACAGAATTTCCATAGCATTTGCTAAGAATGCTTCGCATTTATTTGGTCCTAAAAATGCAGGTTCAAAATCCTTGTAGTATAAAATACAATGGAACAGTTCAGGGCTTGAAATATATATGGAGAACTGAGGATTTTCAAGGATTATTTAAAGGCAATGGTACTAATTGTGCTCGCATTGTCCCAAACTCGGCCGTCAAGTTCTTTAGCTATGAGGAAGCGTATGCTACATTGCTCCCTTTTGTTCTACTTTTGCTGTTTTATTTGTCTCTGTTGTTCCTAACATTTAGAGCTTGATGGCTTGTTTTTAGGATTTGGTTTGATTATTGCTGTAAGATATAGGCTCTGTAGTGTTGCACCTTGCAAACATTTGGATTATTTCTGTTTTTACCGTGCTTCCTCCTTGCAATTTTGGTGGAGACCTCCTTGCTGTGGTGCTATTATTCCATTTTGTATGTTTGTCTTTTCTCTTTTCTTGAACATTTATGTTTGTCTTTTCTTATTCACTGATACTTATTACTTCTCTCCAAAAAAATAAAATAAATAACAATTGATTTTTGTTGAGACATAATAAAAGGTTTTATGTGTGGTTGAAGACATGAAACAGTTATTTCAGAACTTTTCATGTTTCAATCAATTGCATGATGTTCTTTCTTCGACAAATTTAAAGATGGAGAAGGTTTTTTACTAATGAATCAAAATTCAAAATCGTTCTGTTTTGCCTTTCTTTATCAAATTTTTGAATTTCTAAATTATCGTAGGGCCCTTATCTACATAATCTGAAGCACCCTTTGCTTCGAAGTGATTCAGCTTTCCACCGTAAGGCAAAAAGAGGATTGATCAGATTCTCTTGCCTCTGACTCATGGTGATCATTTATCTAAGAATGAATACACTTACTAAAGATCTTTACAAACTTTGCATACAAAGTGATGTGGCACCTGACTTGCACCTGCCACATCACCATGTGATTTAAGAGGAAACACATCAGCTCGTAAAAATTAAGTTTGTAAATTTTTTAGTTTCTATAGCACTACTCATCAAAGAATGACTCTGGTTAGTAAATCAGGATTCCCTTTTGTAATTATATATATATATATATATATATTTGTGTATTGAGCTTCAATATAAAACTAACAGTGGCATGCCTAATGTCATCCACATGTAGCACAAATGTCTATCTATTCACCTTTGACCTGCATTACCTTTTGAAGTCTTATTGCACATAATATCTGAATTTGATTATCAAAATATTTTTTTCTTTGTGCTCATGTTTGACATCAAACAGGGGAATTCTATGGTTTTATCGGCAGCAAACTGGAAAGGGTATGACCTGCTCCTATTTTCTTTTCTTATATTACTCTCTTACTCTTTTAACCTTTAACAAAGCTATGATCCCTTTGATATGTTTCCTCATTCTCACATGTACTAAGTACGGACCCACCACTGGTTTATTGGTTAATGTCTGGTCAAGTTAGAAAGTTTGTCTATGGTAGTCATAAGTTCACGAGTGCATGTGTTGATTGTTGGACTAGCTGGTTGATACAAAGCAATTCAGTTTAAATTGTACTAAAGTTGGAAGAAAATTGCTTGTTGCATTTTTTTTCTTTTCGTGTGTGTGTGCGCGTGTGCAGAGGCCATGTTTTCTAAAAAGTCCACAGCCTTTTTTTTTTTATTATTTGAAATTGAGTTTTAGTTTATTTCTGAATATGTTTCTAACTGTTTGGGATAGCGTTCCATATAATAAATGGACTTGACACTTCGTTCGAAAAGGGCATTTATTGCCATTTTATAATCTCTGTTAATTCATGCAGCTCAAATCCAGTTTCTTGAATAGAGTACTTATGATGAATGGAGCTCTCACCAAAATGGTTGTGAGGAGAGACATAAAAGTTAACAGCAATGGTAAAGGGTTTTAATTTTTGTGGCTCAAATGACTCGAATTTGTTAAAATGATGTCGTTTTGAGTACAAAATAACATTAAAATTGCCAAAACAACGTCGTTTTGGCAATTTTGAGCCATTTGAGCCACAAAAATTAAGGCCCCCAAACATTTTTCTAAAAGTTAATTTCAAGGAACCTCAAAAAATTCAAAATTAAATGCTTGTTAGAAAAAATAGATAGGTCCTATTAAATGGCACCAAAAAATGTGCTCATTTTAAATCTATATAACAAAACAGCTCTGGTTTTTATTCTTAATGGGACTTTTGTCCCTTTGTCAAAACATGGACCATTAGATTGATTCAATCCAGGGCTGAAAACAGCTCACTCTCATCTCTTTCACACACACCCTTAGACCATCTCCAACCATTCACCAAATCCATCATCAAATTCAAATTTGGTGAAAAATAGGTACTTTTTGTGCTCCAACGGTTGCACCAAAACGGTATCAAAATGAGAAAATATCAAATGTTTCACCAAACTGAGGATGGCTTGCCCCTTTCACCGATTTATTGTGTGTAGCCGTTGAGTTGGGCCCACCGGACAACCGGCCGAATGTCCCCCCGGATGACCGCTTTAAGACAAAAATTTGTGAAAATTTACTTTGACAGGTCGACCCACCGATCGACCACCTCAGCATCTTTTTTACTCCATTTCCATTTTCCCCTAAATCCATTTCCATCCTGTTCACTTTCTCAATTCTTATCTCTGATCCACTCTATACCTCCAATTCCAATTCCATGAGTATAGGCTTGATCAGTTTATCATCATCTGCTGCGAAATCTTTGGGTCGAAATGAAGGGTTCCAAATAGCAACAGCCTTCTCTTTTTCCTGTACTTTCTTCTTCCTCTTGTTTTCTTCTTCCGAGCCATTGGTTGAAATATGATCGCATGCTTCTCGAATGCAATATTAATATGATCATCATCATCATGGAAGGTCTTCTTCCTCTTGTTGCTAATATCTCCATCCTCTATCTCCATGTGATATTATTATTATTTACAGATTAAGAAAAAGGATGAAGAAAGGGAACAGACGACAACAGAAATTGTACGAGCAAGAAATAATGTTCTCGTATAATCCTGTTAATCAAGTCTGCGCTCCTCCAAACGTCATCACTTTACTCCCTGAAAACACAAACGTGAGCTAGCCGGGGGATGTGTGCCGGATACCTCTCTGATGCCTAAGTCAGCAAAATAGACAAATAGACAAAAAGCTCTATGTATTCGAGAATCAAAGTTGTGTTACCTCTACATAGGTTATGTTATGAGCTTTTATAGGTTCTGTGTGGCATAATCCTAGTAGGACTCTTATTCCTCCATGTAGAGTCCTCCTAGGTTTCACATTCCTGAAAGATAATGCTTATCCTTCAACACCCCCCTCACTGCTTAAACCAAGTGAGATGGTTTTACCTCAGTAGTATGACAAACCGACCGAGCTAACATGGCCATGCTAAAACAGCAGAAGTGACCAAGCTCCATCTAGTTCGGTTCTTCCCTTCATTGCTTGTACCTCAGTTTGGTCCGTCGAGATCGAGCTAACCGCAGTAAGCTTTGACCGAGCTAACGAGAGCATGGTCCACCATAAGACGACCAAATACCTCAGTTCTGAATACCATGACCGAGCTAATTATCACCATACCGACCGTGGTAACCACAACCACAATTGGACCGAGCTAACTACAAGGTCCTTTCACTCGGCCCTTTATACCGCGGCCCACAGAACGGCCCATTACCATGCCTTGGTCTAGCTCGACCCTAATGCACATAAAAACTCCCTCTCAATTGCCCCTTAATTCCGTCTACGTAGCATGATTGGGATTACATTTCTACCTGCCGAGCTAAAAAGTGGCCTTTAACCGAGCTAAATTCACATCGGGCTACTAATCTGTCCGGTCAAAACGTCTTTTCAGTCGCTGTAGCTGAATCGCTTTCTATTCCATGGACACGTGGCTAGCTCTCATTAGCCTAGCGTAGCTAACACGCCGTCTTCGTACTCCGAAAATTTTGAATAGTCCCGCCTTTACTCATGCCTTTACACAAAACAAGACCCTTCTTTTTGAATCAATCCATTTCTACTATTCATCTTCTCTCTCTCCTTGTCTCTAAGCCTTTATTCTTGTACACACAATGCCTGCGAATCTCGTGCTTTCGCTGATATTGTTTCCATCTTCAGTTCCTTCGTTCTCAACTGGTATGTGGCTCAAATCTGCTTCCTTTCCGTTTATTTCGTACTGTTTTGTGATACATAGCATATTATTCATATGTTTCTCAAAACATACTTTTTTAGCTTCCATTTTTCTGGGAAAAAACCGCGTAATAGAACCACTAGATTTACGAACAATCTGAGAAATGACGCTTTAGATCCAAAATAAAACTCCAACCGAACTAGGATCTTGTTTGTATTAGATGCAAACTTAGCCAGACTGAATAACTCTTCTAACAACCGGACTAAAACTTCACGCCATACCTGTAGTTTCAATAGGTCTAAGTACTTTCTGTTTCACTTAGCCGAGCTAGCGAACTGCATTAGGTTTGCGCAATGCCGCGCTAGAAAACCTCAACCAACGACTGAACTATAACTTGGGACCAAACCAGCTCTCTGACTTAGTCAAAACCAAACTAAGAATGCTACACCATAAGCTTCAACCGGGCTACGAACTTCTCATTTACTGAACTGGGCTAAAATCCCTTGCTTAAACCGAGCTAAGAATGGATAGTATCCTACGTAGCCGAGCTAGGACAACATTTATTTTACCTTTGTTACTTTTAGCACGGCCCATCAATCTGCGCTTAACACTTCTCCTTTTCACTTTGCAGACTGACTTAGGTTGGCCAGGCACACCTTTGCACGCTCAACCGAGATACCGAAGGTCATCTCAACGTCGAGCTAAATTACACATAATTTATGGCCACATGGGGAAGTATCGATTTTTAGTGAACTCTCTAGGGGCCATAGCCGAGTTCCGAAAGGATTACCAAATTCCAGACGACGTCCACCTCTCACTAGCCGAACTAGACACCATTCCCTGGGGAAAACCAGGCTTCGTCCCTTTCAACGTTATTTCCATTGCAGAGGCTGGCCTTCGTTTTCCCGTTCAGCCTCTGCTTGGTGAATTCCTTCGACAAACAAGACTTTGCCCAACCCAGCTCAGTACCAATTCATATAGGATAATAAATGGCATCGCCGAGCTAAACCGCCGGCTTGGCCTTAACCTCGGTTTAGCCGAACTATTCCACCAATACTCCCTTGGCCAGAATGAAGATGGCTGGGTATATTACCTAAGAATAAGACGCCGCCGAGAAAAGATAATAAAGAACACCCAAGACAAAGATGTAAATGACGACGATTTTTTCTGGGTCTCGGGCAACTTTGAAGACCAAGAGGCCCAGATCCTGGGCAACCGAATTAACTAGAATAAAGGAGTAGCCGGTATACATACCTCGGCCTACTTTGTGCATTCTTTACTCCGTTTATAAGTTTTGAACCGCACTAACCGTTGTCTTTTTTTTTTTTTTCTTTATGCAGACTTGAACCATCTAAAGTCCCAGTATAGCTACCCCAATCTTGGCACACTCTGTGCCACACTAAGACATCCCGATCGAGGTTGGGCCGAGCTACTCAACTTTGAGCCGACATACTGATACAGTAGCAGGAGGAAGACCAGAGTGACAGACTTCCTCTTAGAGCCATCACCAGAACCTGATCCTTCTCTTCCATAAATTAACCTCATTCCATTAACAGCGAAACAAGAGATGGCTAAAAAGAGAGCAGTTAGGGCCCTCATTACCGAAACAAACCAGGCCGAGGTACCACAAACCAGCCAAACACAAGAGGCCGTGGTAGCCCTTCCAACCGCTCAGCCATCCTCATCTCAGCCAAGTAAGCGTGCTCGGACCTCCACAATCGAGCCACGCCTTGTTGACGAGGACAAAACCGTGCTTCCCCAAACCACACCACCGAGCCCACAACCTGTTAGCTCAGACCGGGCTAGCCCATCAGAATGGGTGCCCAAGGTAACCTACAAGAACCGAGCTATCACTAACTCTGACTCAGTGGTCACCGAAAAAGACCATTCGCTAGCTTTTAACCTTGCCAAGAGCGTATGTCTTCCTGCCGACATGGAGCACCACAACCATCTCACCGAGCTGAAGGCCATTCGCTCGGCAACAAAATCAATGGTGCTGGTAAGTTCTCCTTTTTCTTGCCTAATTTCTACATTTGTTTGCTCGGTTCAGCTCAGAATTGTTCCTCTTTTGCAGGCCCTACAGAAGAACCACGTCGCTCACAAGCGCGTGTTGGAGCTTCGAAAAACCACAAGGCAGGCCGTGGCAGAGGCTAATGCTAAATCAGTCGAGCTGGAGGAGTCCAAAAAGAAAATGGCCGAGCTGCATACCGAGATGGCCCGCCGACCGGTCTTGTCAGCTCGGCGGAGGCAGATAAGCAAAAGGCTGCGGTCGTGTTGAAAAACAAATATCTATGCGAGCTGGCCAAGCTTGAGAGAAAGAAGAATGTTGAAATAACCGAGCTGGAGAAGAAGGTGGAAGACGCGGAAGACCGCAGTTACAAAGAAGGCGAAGCCACGTATATCCTACAGTGCGAAGCTGCCAAGGATATATTTTTCAAATGTGGGTGGAAAGCAGCCGTGGCGCAGCTCGGTCATGGCCAGGAGACCGAGGTCTTCAAAAACCCTCCTCCACATTTCATACCGAGCTACATGGTAGAGTATGCTACTGCCATTCAACAAAAATTTCTTCAAGCTGAAGAAGAAGAGGAGTCCCCAGAACCTAATAACGCTCCGGTCGTCGCCAATGATCCCGTTATCCAGACAGCTCTAGTGGAGCCGCCAATGGAAGACTTGGTTGAGAGTGTGACCGAGCTACCTGCTAAAACCAGGGTTCGAGTTAATCTGGATGCGGATCTTGACGACCTTTTTGCTTGATTTTGTATTTTCTGCTTTTTGCTTTTGGAAAGAATGTGTAACCGGGCTGAAGTCCCACTCATTTGTAACTCTTTTGCATCTTGAATGAATCTTTTTTCTTGTTCCTCAACTGTTTGTTCGGTTTACTCTGCTTGCGCTTGTCTTCTTACCATAAATGCATGAAGTATGACATTTTCTGGCCGGGATACGTATCTCGGTCTTAACGTTGTAATCCGCTTGGCCATACCTGCCAACCTCTTTACCCTAGATCCTTATCTTGGCTGAAGAATACTAAGTTGATTATTCCAGCTAACCACTCTTCAACCTAGATCCTTATCTCGGCTGAAGAGTACTTGAGGTTGGTTATTCCAGCCAACCACTCTATAGCTTAGATTCTTATCTCGGCTGAAGAGTACTAAAAGTTGGTTATTCCAGCCAACCACTTCAGCCTTGATCCTTATCTCGGCTGAAGAGCACTAAGTGTTGGTTTTTCCAGCCAACCTCTTCAGCCTAGATCCTGATCTCGACTGAAGAGAGCTCAAAGTTGGTTATTCCTGCCAACCTAGAGCGAAGTGTTTGGTTATTCCTGCCAAACGTCCTGCAGCCTAGATCCTTATCTTGGCTTAGGAGAAGTGTTGGTTTTTCCAGCCAACCTCTTCAGCCTAGATCCTAATCTCGGCTGAAGAGAGCTCAAAGTTGGTTATTCCTGCCAACTAGAGCGAAGTGTTTGGTTATTCCTGCCAAACGTCCTGCAGCCTAGATCCTTATCTTGGCTTAGGAGAAGTGTTGGTTTTTCCAGCCAACCTCTTCAGCCTAGATCCTTATCTCGGCTGAAGAGAGCTCAAAGTTGGTTATTCCTGCCAACCTAGAGCGAAGTGTTTGGTTATTCCTGCCAAACGTCCTGCAGCCTAGATCCTTATCTTGGCTTAGGAGAAGTGTTGGTTTTTCCAGCCAACTCTTCAGCCTAGATCCTAATCTTGGCTGAAGAGAGCGCAAAGTTGGTTATTCCGGCCAACTCTGCTTTCAATGCCCCTAGCTCACTAAACTACTTTTACAGAAGAAAACAATTATGTTGAAAAGGAAACTACTTGTTTTATTGAAAAAGAAAAACTACAAGTATTTAAAGAAAAGCTAAAAATAAAATAGTTTGAGATTGGCAGTGTTCCATGGCCTGGGAATGGCCTTGCTGTCTTCATCTTCCAAGTGGTATGCCCCTTTTCCTGCTAATCAACCACTTTGTAAGGTCCTTCCCAATTAGGCCCTAACTTGCCATCTCCGGGTACCAGGGTTTTCCCATTACTTTGCGCAGCACCCAATCTCCAATCTTGAATTGCCTTGGATGTACGTCTTGTTATATTTTCTGGATAACTCTTGCTGGTATGAGCGATGTGAACCAGTGCTCTTTCTCTTCTTTCTTCCAAGGTCGATTCCAAGGCTATGGCTTCTCCATTTAACTCTGGGTCAAAATTTTCGCTTCTGATGGTGGGGAGGCCAATTTCCAGTGGGATTACTGCTTCCATGCCGTAGGCTAAGGAGAATGGTGTTTCTCCAGTTGATCGCCGAGGTGTGGTGCGGTAAGCCCATAAAACATGAGGAAGCTCCTCAGCCCACTTCCTTTTGCTTTTCTAACCTTTTCTTCAATCCATCCAAGACGACTTTGTTTGATGCTTCCGCCTGGCCATTTGCGGGGTATGCCGGTGTAGAGTTGTAGAATTCTATCTTGTATTCTTCACAAAAGCCTCTAAAAATTTTGCCATCGAACTGAGTGCCGTTGTCAGATATTAGAGCCTTGGGTATGCCAAACCGAGTGATGATATTCTGCCAGACGAACTTCTTCACATCTTCTCCTTTATTGAGGCGAGTGCTTCTGCTTCCACCCACTTTGTGAAGTAGTCTGTTGCTGCGAGAAAGAACTTTCTGTTGCCGGGTGCCGTTGGAGTGGTCCTACTATGTCCAGCCCCACATTGCGAAGGGCCATGGGCTAGTTAATGGTAGAAGTTCTCTGGCTGGTTGATGTATTTGGTGTGCGAACTTCTGACATTTCTCGCACTTCTTGACATACTTCTCTGAATCTGCTTGCATGTATGGCCACCAATATCCTTGTGAAATTGCTCTGTAGGCCAATGATCTTCCTCCTTGGTGGCTTCCGCATACGCCTTCATGTATCTCGAACAAGAATGCCTCGACCTTGCTAGGATGGACACATTTCAGGTAGGGTCCTGTGAAGGATTTCTTGTACAAGGCCATTGATGGGGAGAGCCAAAATCGCTGTGACTTTGCTCTTATTTTGTTGGCCTCTTTTTCTCTTTAGGTAAGTGTCGTCTTTAAGAACACTATAATGGATCCATCCATGAAGGGCCTAGTTCAGCACAACATACCTCAGCTACTTCGGGTTCTTCAATGCTTGGTTGGTAGGAAGTCGATCAATAATGGATGTGGGATGGATGTATCTGCCATCAAAGCGAAGCCTGCTAGTTCGTCTGCTCTACTGTTTTCTTCCGGCCGATCTGCTCTATCCGCACTACTTCGAATTTCAGATCTCCTTTCTGACTAACTCTTGGTACTTAGCCATCCTCTCATCTTTGCCTCGTAGTGCCTGAAATCTGGTTTACACCAGCTGGGAGTCGCTGTAAACCATTAGCTCGGTGCCTTCATGAAAAGTGTTGATTTAGGCCTGCTAAGATCGCTTCATACTCCGCCTCATTGTTTGATGCTGGAAGCCAAGGTTGACTGCTTGTTCCACACTAGGCCATCTGGTGAGATGAGGACTATGCCAAGTCCTGCACCGTGCCTGTTAGATGCTCATCCACAAAGAGTTTCACATCTCTCCAACGAATAGCTTCCAGCAAGTGAGGGGTCGGATGATGTTTGGGTCGTGAGTGTTGGTGATGTTTTCTTCCAGTCCACACCTACTGTTTGTCCCTCACTATCTGACTGTATCAAGTTTTTTTGTTGATGAGTCTTTGCCTGGTGCAGCATGGTTTGCTTCTTCTGCACTTTCCTCAATCTGATATGCCTTGGGATGTGGCTGAGTATCCTGTATTAGGGGTTGTGCATTTCCTGCAGCACTTTCCGTCCCCATTTCGTTGTACCAGTCAAGTCAACTGGGCAGATGTGATGACTTCCTGTGAACTCTGCCACAAAGTCTGCCAAAGCTTGAGCTTTTATTGCGGTTCTGGGTTGAAACTTGATATCAACTGTCCCAATTCCACCACCACTTCAAATTCGCCCAGAAAAGTTCGCCCTCTCAAACAAAGCTTTTAATGGGAAAGCTGTTAGGACGATTATGGTGTGGGCGTGGAAGTAATGCGACAGTTTCCTAGAGGCCATCATCAGGCTAAGGCCAGTTTTTCCAATGGTAATACCTGGTTTCTGCGCCCAGCAAGTCTTGCTGACATAAAAAATAGCAGGTGTTGGATTTCTTCTGCTCTGACCAACACTGCTGACTGCGTGCTGTGAACTGCCAGGTACAAAAAGAGCTCTTCTCCAGGTATTGGGGTTACTAGCAATGGTGGAGAAGACATGTATTCTTTCAGTTCCTCTAGGGCGCGATCGCATTCTTCATCCCACTCAAACTTGGCCTTTAATGCTTGGAAAAATGGTCGACATCTATCTGACGACCGACTTATGAACCGGTTGAGCGGCTGCCAGGCCAGTGAGATGCTGCACTTCTTTTTGTGTTGGGCCTCTCTAGATCCTGGATTGCTTTGATCTGAGAGGGGTCGCCTCTATACCTCGGTTGGTCACCAGGAAGCCTAGGAATTTGCCTGATCCTACGTCGAACGCACACTTGGATGCATTTAGGCGCAACTTGTTCTTCTTCAAAATCTGGAACATTTCATCTAGGTCCCTGAGATGGTCCTTCTCATCCTTGCTCTTGACCACCATGTCGTCGATGTAAGCCTCCATTGTTCTGCCTAACAATGGTTCAAACATCTTGGTGACCATCTGTTGGAATGTTGCCCCTGCGTTTTTTAGGCCAAAGGGCATGACCTTGTAACATACAATCCTCTAGGCGTTGTAAAGGATGTGACCTCCTGGTCTGGTTCATACATAGCGATCTGATGGTAACCTCTGTACGCATCAAGGAAGCTAAGTCGATTGTGTCCTGCCGTCAGGTCTACCAGTTGGTCTATCCGTGGTAGGAGAAAGCTATCTTTTGGGCATACTTGCTGACTGTTTTGTAGTCCACGCAGACACGCCATTTTCCATTCTTCTTTGGTACCACTACTGTATTGGATATCCACTTAGGATAGTGCACTTCTCTGATGGCTCCTGCCACTAGAAGGTTTCCCATTTCTTCCGCCACTATCTCGGCGTGGTGGAGTGCTGATCTACGAGTGCGCTGTATAATTGGTCTGGCAGTTGGGTGGACGTTCAGTTGGTGATAGATGAAGTTTGGGTCAATGCCAGGCATGTCATACGGCGTCCAGGCGAACACTTCGATATTAGAGGTTAAGAATTCCATGACCTCTATTCTCTCAGTGCTGGACATAGATGAGCCGAGCAAAAAGAACTTTTCTGGGTTCTTTTCATCTATCCTTACCTGTACCAAGTCTTTCCACTGCCTTCTGTTCAGCGGCCTTGCCAACATCTGCAAACAATTCATTGCTCTCAGGTTCTTCCACCATCTGTGCGTACCCTTTGGCAGCGCGGCTGCCATTTACTGTGACAAAGCACTGTTTGGACATAATCTGGTCTCCCAAGACCTCTTCAATTACTCCGGCTTCGTTGGGGAACCGCAATACTTGATGGTAGGTTGAGGCTACCGATCGCATGGCGTGCAACCATATCCTTCTCAAGATTATGTTGTAAGTGGAAGGGACTTTCAATACCCAAAATTCTACCTTTCGTCACGCTTCTTGCTCTGACTGGGAGGATTGTTTTGCCCACTGGCCACTTGCATTGAGTAGAATCCGATCAGGGGAGATGTTGCAGGTGCCAAGTCTTTGTCCTCCAGTTTCAGTTGTTTAAAGGTTTCGTAATACATTATCTCACATGAGCTCCCTTGGTCAATCAAAATCCGCTTGATGTCGAAATTCTTGACGCGGAGAGTGATAACCAGTGCATCATTGTGAGGGCAATATATCCTTGCCAAGTCTCTGACTGAAAAAGATATGACATTCATGGCCTCTGTTCTTCCCCTTTTGATGGCAGGTTATGCACTTAATACCTCCCTTAAGTACTCAGCCTTTTTGATCATTCCCCTGAGCTCACATACCCGCTCAGGTTCGAATACTCCATGTATTACGTTAATTACGCCTTGGGGTGGGGCGTCGATCGGCATTCCGTTTGGTTTGTTGTGGTTCTGGGGGGCTGGCTATATCCCTCATTCTATGTACTGGTCCAGATGCCTAGCCGCCACTAACTCCTCCAAATGCTGCCTCAGCGGCGTGCAATTTTCAGTGCGGTGCCCCTTTTCATCATGGAAGGTGCACCAGGACCTTTCGTCATAGTCTTTCTGTGCTTCTTCCAACTTAGCTGGCCATCGGACAAAAGTTCGTCGCGTATCTCACTGAGAATCCGGTAGATTGGTTTTTTGAACACCGTAGTGATGGCAGTGCGAACTCTTAACCACCTTTTGTCTGGGTCCTCTCTGTTGGCCCGCCTACCTCGCCCATTCCTACTTGGTCGTTCCACCGTGTTGACTTTTGTCGTAGACTTTTTATCTGGCATTGCTGTTGCACTAGATTTTTCTTTAGCACGGGTGCCATCCTCCTCCACCCGAATATGCTGGTGCACTCTTTCCATCAAGGCCTCCATCGTGAGGGGTGGCGCTATAGTAATCGAGTCCCTCAACTTGTTTCCGACTGGCAGACCCCATTTGTATTGTGCAATGGCGAGGTTTGTAGGGCAATCCATAATTTGGTTGAAGGTCTCCCAATAACGGCTGTTGTAAGATCTCAACGTCTCTTTGTCACCCATGTCAATGGAGAGTAACTGGTCGATCTCCACTGGTGTTTTGGTGTTCGTCTTGAATCTAGTCACGAACGCCTCTACCAACTGTGCCCATGAGGCGATGCTGCCTTCTGGTAGCCTTTCAAACCAGGTTAAACCTAGGTCGCCCAGGCTAGATGGGAACAGAATACACATTAAGGCCTTGTTCCGCTTATATATTGCCATAACCTGGCGAAAGTGGCTTAGGTGCATATAGGGGTCTGTCTTCCCTTTATAAGTAGTGAATTTGGGCTGTAGAAAGCCCGAAGGTAGTGGTGCGTTCTCAATTGCTGGAACGAACGGCGAGCTCTGCAACCTTGCTAATGCTTTGTCCGTTGGTTCGTAAGCAAGGCGCGGTATTGGCATTCCTACCTCTACACTCCCATACATCTGATAGGCCAACCGCTGAAGGGCTGAAACTCTTCACGGGTCGCGTGCCCTGATATCTTCCTTCCATCATGCCCTTTTTTTCAAGCACAGTTCGCAAATTGGACGATCTAGGCAACTCTGTCTGCCTGGATGACGTCTGATGCGTGCGCGAGGGCCGATAGGTGCTTCCTTCAGTATATGACCTCTCAGTTCTCGTTCTCTCAAACCTGGAATAACGAGTCTTGGACGTCCTTGTTTGAGTGTCGTCTGTTCTAAGGCTCCTACTCTCTGCTTGCGATGGTGTGGTATGCTTACCGTGGTCTTCTGAGTGGCGAGGGGGCGTGTTGCCTTTGCGCCCCTCTCCTGTCGCCACCCATTTTCCTTTTATCTGGCGCTTCATCAACTCCATGTCTGCCGCCATCTTTCTTATTAACTCATCCTGTTCCTTTACGCGATCCTCCAGGACTTGAGGATCCAACCTCCGCCTCTATCGTTCAGGACTTTGAGAGCAACGGGGGCTGTTAGCCCGCCTCCCCCTTGCTTCCCTCCGGGGGTTCTGTCGCTGGGGCTCTAAATCCGCCATGGGAGGGATAGAGGGCAGACCTTCACGCCTCCCACCCCCCTCCGAGGTTTGCCCATCAATGGCAGATTACGACAAGTCTTCATTGTGCGCCATTACTTCCAACTAGCGAGGAGAACTTGATCAAGAGGTTTTGTTCTTTCTGGAATTCCCACAGATGGCGCCAATTGTACGAGCAAGAAATAATGTTCTCGTATAATCCTATTGATCAAGTCTGTGCTCCTCCAAATGTCGTCACTTTACTCCCTGAAAACACAAACGTGAGCTAGCCGACGGGTGTGTGCCGGATACCTCTCCGATGCCTAAGTCAGCAAAATAGATAAATAGACAAAAAGCTCTGTGTATTTGAGAATCAAAGTTGTGTTACCTCTACATAGGTTATGTTATGAGCTTTTATAGGTTTCGTGTGGTATAATCCTAGTAGGACTCTTATTCCTCCATGTAGAGTCCTCCTAGGATTCACATTCCTGAAAGATAATGTTTATCCTTTAACACCCCCCGCACTACTTAAACCAAGTGAGATGGTTTTACCTTGGTAGTATGACAAACCGACCGAGCTAACATGGCCATGCTAAAACAGCAGAAGCGACCAAGCTTCATCTAGCTCGGTTCTTCCCTTTATTGCTTGTACCTCGGTTTGGTCTGTCGAGATCGAGCTAACCGCAGTAAGCTTTGACCGAGCTAACGAGAGCATGGTCCACCATAAGAAGACCAAATACCTCGGTTCTGAATACCATGACCAAGCTAATTATCACCATACCAACCGTGGTAACCACAACCACAATTGGACCGAGCTAACTACAAGGTCCTTTCACTCGGCCCTTTATACCGCGGCCTACAGAACAGCCCATTACCACGCCTTGGTCTAGCTCAACCCTAATGCACATAAAAACTCCCTCTCAGAAATGAAGGCAAAAAAATAAATAAATAAAATTTGCTCTTGCCAGTCGACCGGCCGATTGACCCCCCAGACATCTTGTGGTTTGATGAAAGCTCCGTTGGAGCGTATGATATCAAATAAAGGAATTGGTGATATTTTTACTCAGATTTGGTGAAATGTTTGGTGAACCGTTAGAGATGCTCTCAACATACACCCTCTCACACACACACACACACACACACACACACACTCACACACACACACACTTACTCCTCTCCTCTCTTTCTGTTTTCAAATTTTGAACACACACTCTCTCTTTCCACCTCCATCTGAGCCTAGTCCCGTGCTTCCCTGTTAGAGCCAACCCTTGCTGGCGACCGAACCCCAAACCCTAATCTCAACCTCTTCAACAACTCCACAACCACCACAACCCACTTGAATGCCTTCTCACTAAACTGCCCCAATAAACCCATCTCAATCACCTGCTCCAGGATCGCCCCTCCACCGCCTCCGAATCCCAAGATCACATCTTCAACTCACCCTCCCTGAGATCGTCCTCTAGAAAGCTGAATCTGAGCTCTACAATTGGTGTCATGGAGATGAACCACAGAGGTAAATAATTTCTCTCCATTATCCAAAAAGCAAAGTCAGATCTGCGAACCCTCCAAATCCAAATCCATCGAATGAAGCCACTGTAAATGGGGAACAATGGTGTTTTTGAATTGGGTGTTTAACAAAGGGTGTTCAACAAAGGAAGAATCTGGGACAATTTTTGGTCTTTGTAGTATCATTGTTTGTATAATTTTGAATATTTTTTACGTGGTTTATGAAATCTGTTTGTACACTTACTCCTCTCCTCTCTTTCTGTTTTCAAATTTTGAACACACACTCTCTCTTTCCACCTCCATCTGAGCCTAGTCCCGTGCTTCCCTGTTAGAGCCAACCCTTGCTGGCGACCGAACCCCAAACCCTAATCTCAACCTCTTCAACAACTCCACAACCACCACAACCCACCCGAATGCCTTCCCACTGAACTGCCCCAATAAACCCATCTCAATCACCTACTCCAGGATCGCCCCTCCACCGCCTCCGAATCCCAAGATCACGTCTTCAACTCACCCTCCCTGAGATCGTCCTCTAGAAAGCTAAATCCGAGCTCTACAACTGGTGTCATGGAGATGAACCACAGAGGTAAATAATTTCTCTCCATTATCCAAAAAACAAAGTCAGATCTGCGAACCCTCCAAATCCAAATCCATCGAATGAAGCCACTGTAAATGGGGAACAATGGTGTTTTTGAATTGGGTGTTTAACAAAGGGTGTTCAACAAAGGAAGAATCTGGGACAATTTTTGGTCTTTGTAGTATCATTGTTTGTATAATTTTGAATATTTTTTACATGGTTTATGAAATCTGTTTGTATTCTTTTGTAACCATTCCTATTACTGATATAATTTTTTTTATCTATTTTCTTATTTAATTTGTATTATAGGAGAATTTGTAATGTCCCTTGGTTCTTCAGTCGTAGAATGGTAAAGCTATGTCAAAGGTATGAAAATTAGGTATGGATTTTTTCTAAATCAATTTCTGAAATTTGATTTCTTCTTGCTTAAATATTAACAATTTTTGGTGTTTCTAATAAATCACTATCTGTAAGAATATTTTTTATGTGATTCATGATTTTGTGGATTTTTTCTAAATCTGTTTCTGAAATTTGATTTCTTCTTGCTAAAGGTCAACAATTTTCAAGGTTTCTAATATAATGACTATTTGAAGAATATTTTTTTGTGATTCATTATTTTTTTTTCCTAAGTATATTTTTTATCATTTGAATATTCATGAAATCTATTTGTAAATTTGAGGTTAATGTAATTTTAAAAGCATTATAACAAGAATATGGCTGAAGTAAATCACAATCATTTTAGTAACTCTTGTACTGTTGTTTATTTCCTAATTACACTTTTTGTTATTTCGGTCAATAATTCCCAAGCCTACTTCACAATATTTCCTGCACATTTAAATGACAACTTCTTAGTAATTAGCAATACATTTTATTGCTTTGCATTTTCACATTTATAATTTGTTGTGCATGGTTTTCTAGAATGGAATCCCCCCTTTATGATCTTTTGTGTTATTCTGCAGGAAATAATTGAAGTAATTCTGATTATGCTTTCACGAGATCATCCAAATAATTGAAGGTATTTATTGACATCTACTTTTCATATTATGCTTAATCAATCATTATTTTTATTGGTTGTTGATTTTGATGTTTTTTATTTTTTATTAGTTGATGTGCTTTTAAATTTCTTCAGCACATTAGTTGGTTTACTTTGTTTTTATTGAATTTCTATCTTTATGGATTTGGTAAGTTGTTGGTGAGGCAGAGAGGGTGTGCGGAAGGGAGGGAAAGACAAAGAATGTAGTGGCAATGCGATGGGGGAATAAATTTGAAAAAAACAAAATATTTAGTTTTAGGGAAAATTCTATGTAACAAGGAAGGGTAGTATTTGATACAATGGCTAGGATTCCTTCTCCCTTTCATCCACAGTCCATTTCCAAGACTGATTTTAAAAATTTATTTGTCCTATTTGGCAATTTGGATGGTCTAGATTAATTTAATCCAATGGTCTATTTTTTGACATTTCACCATCTCAGATTCTAGATATCTCTCAACCCCTCCTCAGCTTTGCCCCTTCCTCCTAGCCACTGCTTCATCAAAGTCTAATTTTTGTTGTCTAGGTTTTCTAATTTTTGCTTTCACTATTTGTGTGCCTCTTTCATTACATAATGAGCTTTTCCTTTTTTGGTTTTTTTTGTTTTCCCATTATGCCAACTAATAGATCTCTAAAAACATTTCTATCTTCAACTCAAGCTGTGATGAGATCCTTAGGTGCCTTTGTTTTCTAATTTGATTTTGATTTGGTGTTTGTTTACAATTCTATTTTGAGTATGTTTTTATACATCTGTATTCCTAGCATTGTTGTTTAGATCATATGAGAGCTCCTTTATTCAGATTTGTATGTCTTCTTGCTTTCTTTTCTTTTTCATTTTTTCTTTCTTTATTTATTTTTTTAGCCTTTGTTTTGGACTATGTTGTTATCCATTTAGAGTGAACTTTGTTGCGTTAATATCCTTAATAATAATTCTTGATTTTGTACTTTGCACAGAAGGTCTTGATTAGCTTACTGTCAAACTGTGTACCATTGTCTGCTATTATTGCCCTTAGGATCCCAAACCTGGTGATGATGTTCTTCCATATGAAGTTCTTCACATCAATGTCCCTAGTTTTTGCAAGGGGTTCAGCTTCTACCCACTTGGTGAAGTAATCCATTGCCACCAGCAGGTATTTCCTTTGTCCAGTTGCTTGAGGCAGTTGTCCAACAAGATCCATACCCAATTGGGCAAATGGCCAAAGGCTGGACACTAGGTTCAAGTCCGCTGCTGGTTGATATATCAAAGGTGCAAACCTCTAGCACTTCTCACACTTCTTGACATAAGCTTCAGTATCTTTCTGCATGTAGGGCCACCAGTACCCCTGAGTAATGGCCCTGTGAACAAGTGACCTGCCCCCAGCGTGGCTTCCACATACTCCTTCATATATCTCATACAGAAAGTCTTCAACTTGTGCATGATGCACACACCTCAGAAGGGGTCCAGTAAAAGATCTTTTGTAGAGATGTCCTTCTGCTGTCAAACTGAACCTTGTCGACTTCAGTCTGATCTTGTGCGCCTCTTTACGATCCTCTGGCAGTTTTCCATCTCTAAGAAATACTATTATTGCATCCATCCAACTTGGTCCCATTTCCACACACATTGCTTCACGCTCTGTGTTCAGTGGTTCTATGCTTGGACCTGACAAATAGTCAACCATTATCATTCTTGCCTCTCCAAGTTTCATTACACTAGCCAGGTTAGCCAGAGCACCAGCATGGCTGTTGTCATCTCGGCTAACCTACTGTAGACGGTAATTTTGGAATAAGGCTACCAGTCTGCCCACTTCCTTTACATATGCCGACATCCTTTCATCTCGGGCTGCGTATTCGCCCGTTGCCTGGTTGACGATAAGCTGGGAGTCACAGAAGACTATTACCTTGTCAGCTTCCATTGCTACTGCCAACTTTAATCCTGCGATTAGTGCTTCATACTCTGTTTCATTGTTTGAGGCCTTAAACCCCAAACGAATGGATTGTTCCAGTATATGCCCATCTGGAGATACTAGCACTACTCCTGCCCCCGCTCCTTGTCGGTTTGAACTCTCATCAACAAACAACCGAAAGGAGTCGACGATGTAAATGCTGCAGGGTCTGAGTTTCTCTTCCTTCCTTTGCTTCGCTATCCCCGGCCGGGTTTCTTTTTGTTCGCTTAGACGTCGTATACCTCGGCTCAACGGAACCCGATGTATGACGGCGTTTAGTGTGAACTCGGCCACAAAGTCGGCCAAGACTTGGCCTTTAATTGCTGTTCTAGGTCTGAATTCCAGGTCATATTGGCCCAACACCACTGCCCATCTGGCTATTCTACCTGTTAGATCTCCCTGCTACAATAGGGACTTCAAAGGATGCTCAGTTAGCACCACAATTTTTTAGGCTTGAAAGTAATGATTTAGCTTCTTAGAAGCCATTACTAGAGCCAGTGTTAACTTCTCCAAGGGTAGGTACCTAGTCTCTGCATCTGCCAGGGTTTTACTCACGTAATAAACTGCCCTTTGCTCTTCATTTTCTTCTCTGACTACTATTGCACTCACTGCATGCTCTGAAACTGCCAAGTATAAGAATAGCTCCTCTCCAGGTACTGGATTTGAGAGAACTGGAGTTGTGGTCAAATACTTCTTCAAATCGGCCAAGGCGGCTTCGCACTCTTCGGTCCATAAGAAGTCTGTGGCTTTCTTCACTAAGCTGAAGAAATGTTTACATTTATCAGAGCTTCTGCTTATGAATCTATTCAGGGTTACAGCCCTTCCAGTCAACATCTGCACTTGTTTTGCCGATGCTGGGCTCTTTAGTTCTAAGATGGCTTTGATCTGATCCAGGCTGGCCTCAATGCCCCTTTTGGTTACTAAGTATCCCAAGAACTTACCAGACCCAACTCCAAATGCGCACTTCGATGCATTGAGTCGGAGCCGATATGTTTTAAGGATATCAAAAACTACCTTTAAGTCTTCCAGATGATCCTCAGGTTCCTTGGTCTTCACGACCATGTCATCTATGTATACCTCCACTGTTTTGCCAATTAGATGTCTGAACATCTTAGTCACCATTCTCTGGTAAGTTGCTCCTACATTTTTCAACCTAAAAGGCATTACTCTGTAGCAATACAGCCCTTTTGGGGTGATAAATACAGTCTTTTCCTCATCTGGGGGGTACATAGCTATCTGATGGTACCCCTTGTAGGTATCTAGAAAGCTCATATTTCCATGCCCTGAAGTGGCATCTACCAATTGGTCAATTTTGGGTAGTGAGAAACTGTCTTTGGGACAAGCCTTGTTCAGGCTGGTGAAGTCCACACAGACCCTCCACTTCCCATTCTTTTTCTTCACGACGACCGTGTTTGATAGCCATGTTGGGTAGTTTACCTCTCGAATGGCTCTGGCCTCCAAAAGTTTGCCCACTTCCTCTTCTATTGCCTCAACATGCATCAACGTTGGCCTCCTTGCTCGTTGGATTACAGGTTTGGCCGACCTATCCACATTTAGTCTATAGCAAGTGACCTCGGGGTCAATGCCAGGCATCTCATATTGTGTCCAGGCAAACACCTCAATGTTTGCTCTCAAGAACGTCTCTAGCTCTTTTTCTTCTTCCTCGGCCAAGCCCGAGCCGAGAAGGAAGAAGCATTCTTCATCCCCTTGCTGGACAAGGATTTTCTTCAGGGCTTCTTCACTCTTCTCGGCTGGCTCTTTGCCGACGTCCTCCAAGACTTCCACGTCCTCGTCCTCGATCTCTGCTATTTCTGCTTCTCGTATGTTGTAGGTAGATTTCATTGCTGCCACGGAGCAATTCTTTGCCTGCACCTGATCCCCTCTGACCTCTTCTATTCCATGCTCTATTGGGAACCGCAATAGCTGATGCAATGTTGAAGGAACAGCCCCCATTGCATGCAGCCATGGCCTTCCCAGGATAGCATTGTAAGAGGAAGGGGTGTTGATTATGGTGAACTCTGTTTTTTATCTTCTTGGTGCCAGCTTGCACCTCCAAACTTACCGCTCCTAAGGGCCACATTGGCGTGCCGTTGAACCCAACCATTAGGCCATTGGACTGCTCCAGATCATCTTGGTGAAAGCCAAGCTCCTCGTAATACCTGACATACATGATGTCATAAGAGCTGCCCTGGTCAACTAAGATGCGTTTCACTTGGCACTCTCCAATCTGAGGATATTACCAAGGTATCGTTGTGTGGATACTGCACCATCTTTAGGTCGTCTTCAGTAAAGGACACCACTGGTCCCTGCCACTCGTCTGCCTTAGGTCTTTTCTGACGGATCTGGTACACATGCTGTAAGTGTTTTACCTTATCAGTCTCCCCACGTATTTCGTTCTCATTGACCTTCGAGTGAATCACATTGATTACTCGAGGTCCGCCTGCTTACGGTTGCGGAGCTGGGGATGGCGGTGCTGCCGATGCCTGGGGCAGTCTTGTCTGCTCTTTCCTTGTCCTAGCCTCGTCTACTAGGTCCCTTAAATGGTCCTGTCTTACCAGGTCTTCCAGATGTGCCTTCAGGGCTCTGCACCCCTGAGTCAGATGTCCAGCTTCATTGTGGTAAGCATAATGCTTGCCAAGGCTTCTTCCCATAAATTTGCCTAGTACCCTTGCCGGTGCTCTGTAATAGGGTTGATTTCGGATTTTCTCCAAGACTTTGTAGACCGGGATTCAGAATACGGTTGTGACTGCCTGTGCAGCCCTTAATCCTGTCTCTTGCTTATTGTATCCACCATCACCTCGGCCTCGCTTCGGCGAGCCGTTTTTCTTCTCTTGTTTCCGCGTCTTTGTCCCAGGCGTGTCCTCTTCGGTCCTGGCATACTTTTCTATCCTGGCCATAAGTTCCTCGATGCTTTTTGGCAATGTCTTTGCCAGTGATTTTCGAAGCAGGCAATCATCTTTCAGGCCGTTCTTAAACGACACGACCACCACCTCTTGGTTGCATCTTGGTATTCGGTTGAATACCTTATAATACCTTTTGGCATAGGCCCTAAGGCTTTCGTCCTCGCCAATTCTCAGAGCCATCAGGGCGTCCACCTTCAATGACTGTAGTTTGTTTGTCACGAACTTGGCCACAAACATCTCGGTCAGGCCTTCTCAACTTTTCACAGTTCCTTTCGGCAACTTGTGAAACCAGTCTAATGCGATCTCCCCACAGGATGAGGGAAACACCTTGCAGAGCAACGGTTCGTTCCCGGTGTATAATGCCATTGAGTTCAAGTACAAGCCGACGTGAAAGTTAGGGTCCGACTTACCGTCGTATATCTGGAACCTCGGCATATGGAACCTTTTCGGGGCCTCAAATATGTCCAACTCCATCGAGAACGGCGTTCTCGGCTTGACCGGAGAGGTTACCTCGGCGTCTTGTTTCTTCTCTCTGGAGGTAATCCCTCAGATCCTCCTTGGTCCGTCCAGGAGCTCAGCTATCGATGGATTTCAGCCTTTTTGGTGCGCTACTCCCAGTATCATTATGAGTTCTCTTGGACCTTTCTCCATTAGTTGCGTCGAAACACAGTTCCTTCCCTTGAACATGCCGATGTTCTTTGGGGTCAGCCTCCTTGGTACGATGCGTCCTCCGAGAATCTCCCCTTCTTGACTCTCCTCGCCCAACCTCCCTTGAAGGCCGGTGAGAGTGTTCCTCGGTCCTGGTGTGCTGGGGGATTGTAGGGATTGTTTTTTGCCCTCCCTTCTGAGCATTGTTCTTGGCCGTTGGAATCGGCATGTCTTGTAACGGGAATGGTGGCTGCATGACGTTGTTCTGCATCATGAAATTGACATGTTCGCCAATTTGTTTGCTAGTCCCTCCATCTCGCCGTCCCTCTATAGGCATCTATCTTTTCATACTTGGAGGTCATCCTCGTTATAATACCCGCCTCGGTCTGATTTCTTTGTTACGTCGCCTTCCTTGCCGACGTCTTTCTCTCTGGGATTTTGTTCCCGAGTTTCTTCGTTGCAATTATCCTCCTCTGCGTTAGGGTCAATATGTTTCCCACTTCCAGTAGGAATGTCGTCCCCAACCTTCTCTTTCTGTCCGTCGTTGGCCATCTATTCTCCTGTTTTTTCCACAGACGGCGCCAAATTGTGTGAGTCAATTTCTGACCACACTGCCAAACAGATACTCAGCTGGAGAACACTGGCAGAATAGGTTAAGTTCGAACGACCTGTCACAGAAAGAAGAGATTCCGGTGGTGGTTCGTCCACCCAGAGGCACTCCGACGATCAAGTCAGTTATCTTTCAAAGATAGCAAAAGTGCTTAACTCACTACTCAGAATACAAAAAACGTACCTTAGACCCACGAGGGTGCCTCTCTTTTATAGCCAACACTGACCTAATCCCAATAGAAGCTTAACTCCAATGGATTCTGTCTCAATGCTAATCCTGGACTCCCAGTTAGATTGGGATAATCTCTCTAAGAGTCTTATCTTTATCCAAACTGAAGTCCTTTCCCAATCTAGGACTCTTGTCCCTTATCCGCTTATCCCGGATTCCGGTATTTTCGCAGATAACCTCGGCCTAGCTAAAATTACCTCGGCATCATGACCATGACATGTGACACCTCGGCTAACACTTCGGTGCTACCTCGGCCACGTGTTGTCATTCAAAAATTATGTCCCCACAATTTGTTTTTTAACCTATAATGGATTTCTTGTAGATACGTTGTGGCTACTGAAGGGTAATACTTCCTAACAGAAATGTAGAGTAGTCTACTTATACTTTCATCAAAATCTTACTTTAATTCATGAACTTTTGCTAAAATATTATTTGGTCTTTTCACTTTTAATTTTTATCAACCTCTCAACGGTAAATGAATGAAAGAATAAAATTTAAATTTAAATAAAATGTAAGAGATTGATTAGTATTAGAATTAAAAAATAAAAGAAATACTAAAATGAAATTACAGTAAAAATATAAAGATACTAAATTGTAATTAACTCTTTTTCTGAATCCCCATGATTGAAAAATAAATATATTTTTTTTTTCCTTTTGGATCTGCTAAACTAATACTATTAATTTACTTGGCCGACACCGAAGTTGTTATTTTACTGTGTAACTAACTCAATAGGTGAGCAAAAGAATATAATTTTATAAGGTTTAATGCATGAATTAGACGAGAATAAGGGGCATTATTTAATTTCCAATAATTGTTGCCGTGATTTCAGTACTAAATGTTTGGATTAAGTGATTTGGAGAGAAAAGAAAAGAAATTGAGAGATATGTATTTCTCTTACTTATTTGAATAACTTAAGTGGAGAAAAATGGAAAAAAATGGAGATAAATGAAGAGAAACTTATTTCTCTTATAAGTCTCATTTTCAATCTTCCCAAAAGTGAGAGATTGGGAGAGAAAAAAGCCACAATTTCATAATATCAATTTTGTCCCTATAAAATAAAATAATAAAATGATTGAAATATAAAAGGTTATTTTGGTAATATAATATAAAATAATTTCTTTTCTTTTTTCTTAAGAAATCTAATCAAACAAGAATCACTACAACAAAAACGCGCTTTTCGCGACTAAAACTTCAATTTTCGTCGCTGAAACTCGTAGAAATGGCGACTAAAATCGAATTGGTCGCCAAAATTGATAACTTTTCCCGACTAAAACAGTTTAGTCGCCAAATGTAAGGGGTTTTAGCGACTAAAAGGCAGTTAGTCGCCGAATGTAGGCTTTTTAGCGACTAAAAGATTGTTTAGTAGCCAAAACTCACAGTTTTTGGCGACTAAAATGATTTAGTAGCCAAATGTGACGGATTTGGCGACTAAATTGAATTTCGTCGCCGATTACAGGAGTTTTGCCGACTAAAACTATTTGGTCGCTGAAAGCAGCTTTTTTGGCTACAAAAAAAAAAAATTAGTAGAAAGATCAAGAATTGGCGACTAAAATTTAGTTTCGTCGCCCAAAGTAGAGGTTTTGGCGACTAAAATTTAGTTTAGTCGCCAAAGGTGCTATCCTTAGGCGGAATTGAATTCTTATAGCGACAGAAACAAATTAGTAGCCAAAAAATGAAGAATTGGCGACTAAAATTCACATTTAGTCGCCGAAAGTACTATCATATTTTTTTTAGTAAATAATTTATTTTTTACATAAATAATATTAAATAAAAATAATTATTTTTGTATATATAATTTTCTATTAATACCAGTGAAAATAGTATATAAATAATATATGTTGCAATAATAATCATGTGATATGGTAGTGGGTAGTGGCGGTCGAAGTGTTGGGCTGGGACGTTGTGTTGTGTTGTGATATGGTAGTCGCGGAAAGGTACGTGTTTGGCGACGAAAAGTGTAGTCGCGGAAAGGTGTAAATAATAAAAAAAAATCATTATTGGCGACTAAAAGTTTAGTCGCTACATGTAAAGTTTCCAAAAATGAAATTGCATTTGGCGACAAATTTTCGTCGCTGAAGACACATATATTGGCGACTAACAGTTTTTAGTCGCCAAAGGCATCCGCGACCATGTTTTGGCGACTACGGGCGACTAAAATTTTTAGTCGGGAAAAGTGAAATTTTGACATTTGGCGACTAAAATGGGACCTTTGGCGACTAAAAATTTAGTCGCCAAAGGTGTTTTTTTTTGTAGTGAATGAGAGAAATCACAATCATTTTTTTTCTTTTACTTCTTCCTTATCCAAACAAAAATGAGAGAAACTACAATCATTTCTTTTCTTTTCTCTCCTAGGTTTCCAAACATATGGTGGGTCCACACAAATCCCTTTTTTAGGTTTATTTTAAAAAGGGAAATGTCTAGTTGTTTCGAATCATATTTCTCAATTTACAGAGCTTCTTAAGTGTTGGTTTGGGAATTGGGTTGATTTTTTTAGTTTTTTTTTAGCTATTTTAGTCTAGGACTAAAAAGTCTCGTTTGGGAAGGACTTTTAGCTTTTTTAACTTTTTTGTGAGAGAAATAATGTAATGATTATGGGTTGGATGTGATGTTTTGTCTTATTTAGCTAAAAAACTTATTTTATTTTTTATGACTATTTTAGTCAAAAAAGCCTCAAACCTTCTTTCCCAAACGAGCTCTAAGTACTCCATGGTTCAATCAAAATATGTACTTGATATCATTTAATTCACTTTTTATTATTGAATAAATTATTTATAAGAAAATTTATAATGATATAATAATTATGATTATATGTTTAATCACACTTGTTTTTTTAAATAAATAATTTATTTTAAAAATTGATTTATTATCTATTTTTCTAATAAGAATATAATAAAAAATTAACGAATGTATTTTTGGTAAATAATCTAGGTATTAAACTTAATAGATTAACGATCAAATCATCAAATTAAGATTCATAAGGCCATCTCAACGCTACACCAAATCCATCATCAAATTCAAGTCTATCCATTGCATCTTTGTTTTGTTCTTGTTCTTCTGATGATTACTGGAGAATTGTGGAGATTTGCACATAAGGGATCATTTGTAGCTTTCAGAATAGTCCAGCTTGCTACCTATGGTAATATTATATTCACTTCACATCTTCAACTTGATGGCAGAATTATCAAACAGAACTTCCTCTATATCATTATCAAGTTATAATGATTGCTACTGCCTACAGGGTAGACACTAATTTTTATTGATAAAATTGCTAAGTCGGTAAATTTTCATTTCACCTATAGTTCTTTACTAAGTCTATCCTATATACTTCATGTTACAGGTCACGGAGTGCTGTTGCACAATTAGAACGGTTAAAGATTTGCTCCAGGTAGAACTTTTGTGTCCAGCTGATTTCGTATAGCATGGGCAGAATTTATGTAGGACCTTTGCATTCACAGCATCATGGATATGCGTTATTCCCATTGTTGAGATGCTTTGTTGTATAAATGTTTTGCTAATGATTTCTATGATGGAGTTTGTCAATGCATGCTTTTCTAGTGGTGGTATCAAGGAGAATGTATAAGGAGTTTGAAGTGCACTTCTTCTTTTTTTTGTGTTTTGTTTCTAATTTAGAAGTTTGAAGGAATTTTCTTTTTCCTTAATTCTGCTTTTGGTTGCCCAAAGCTGTAGAAAGGAAAGGAAAGGAAAGGAAAGGAAAGGAAAATTTGCAATCTTCGCCTCAACCCCAATTCTTTTGGAGCATTATGTCACCTTCCAAATGCTGTGAAAAAAGAGGTTTTGGAGTACTTGGTTATGAAACAATTCTAGTTTAATTAATTAAAAATTAAAACAAAACATTCCTACACCCCGCAACAACGTCACCATCCTCGTTACCATTATAATGACTGCAACCATTATTTGAAACCTTGAGTTGAGTGTAACTTTAGCAAAACTATAAGGATGAAGAGAGAGTAATACTTGAGGAGTACAAGAAGGTCCTTGTCGATATTTTGGAACAATAATTCATATAAATGGAGAGATTGAAGATTACACGACCCATAGAACTGGTTGGGATGGATGAGATGGAAGAGTGCATCAAGAGTGTTGTGTGATCGTAACATTTCTATTAAGTTAAAACGAAAATTTTATAAAACTGCTATGGTTATGGTACAAAATTTACTTATAAAAGGTATTGAATGTTGGGTGGTTAAGGAAAAATATGTTCAGAAAAGAGTGTAGTTGAAATGAAAATGTTGAGATGGATGAGCGATGTTACAAAAAAGCTAAAATAAGAAATAAGGCCATTGGCACCAATTGAAGACAAGATGGAGAAAAAATTATCCAGACCAAACATGCGTGTGAGTGATAAGTAAGGACTTGACTATCTTAAACTTAACTAAGGATATTACTGCAACTGGAACCAACTGGAGAAAAATAGATCCATGTAGCCAATCCCAACTAATTGGGAAAAAAAGGCTTGTTGAGTTAAGTTGAGCATGAAAGTTTCACACTAATAGGAACCAATTTGCATTTTATTTTATTTTTTATTGTCTTGGTAAAACTTTTATTGCCAAAGATGATTTTGCCTAACAAAAAATTTTGTGATATGTAATCAAAATCAAAATCCCAAGTTCTAAGTTTGAGAATTTAGTTGGCCATGAGATTCAGCTATAATAATGTCAGAATTCCCTTTTGTTGCTTTATGTCTAGCACCTTCTTAAGGATGGAATCATTGAACCAGTGACATTGAAGAATATTCATTGTGATAATTGCTTGTACCATCACATACTTGAGACACTAGCAGTCATTTTTTATCATGTTAAAAACAGAATTTCCATAGCATTTGCTAAGAATGCTTCGCATTTATTTGGTCCTAAAAATGCAGGTTCAAAATCCTTATAGTATAAAATACAATGGAACAGTTCAGGGCTTGAAATATATATGGAGAACTGAGGGTTGTCGAGGATTATTTAAAGGCAATGGTACTAATTGTGCTCGCATTGTCGCAAATTCGGCCGTCTAGTTCTTTAGCTATGAGGAAGCATCTAAGTATGCTACATTGCTCCCTTTTGTTCTACTTTTGCTGTTTTATTTGTCTCTGTTGTTCCTAACATTTAGAGCTTGATGGCTTGTTTTTAGGATTTGGTTTGATTATTGCTGTAAGATATAGGCTCTGTAGTGTTGCATCTTGCAAACATTTGGATTATTTCTGTTTTTACCGTGCTTCCTCCTTGCAATTTTGGTGGAGACCTCCTTGCTGTGGTGCTATTATTCCATTTTGTATGTTTGTCTTTTCTCTTTTCTTGAACATTTATGTTTGTCTTTTCTTATTCACTGATACTTATTACTTCTCTCCAAAAAATAAATAAATAAACAATTGATTTTTTGTTGAGACATAATAAAATGTTTTATGTGTGGTTGAAGACATGAAACAGTTATTTCAGAACTTTTTCATGTTTCAATCAATTGCATGATGTTCTTGCTTCGACAAATTTAAAGATGAAGGTTTTTTACTAATGAATCAAAATTCAAAATCATTCTGTTTTGCCTTTCTTTATCAAATTTTTGAATTTCTAAATTATCGTAGGGCCCTTATCGACATAATCTGAAGCACCCTTTGCTTCGAAGTGATTCAGCTTTCCACCGTAAGGCAAAAAGAGGATTGATCAGATTCTCTTGCCTCTGACTCATGGTGATCATTTATCTAAGAATGAATACACTTACTAAAGATCTTTACAAACTTTGCATACAAAGTGATGTGGCACCTGACTTGCACCTGCCACATCACCATGTGATTTAAGAGGAAACAATCAGCTCGTAAAAATTAAGTTTGTAATTTTTTAGTTTCTATAGCACTACTCATCAAAGAATGACTCTGGTTAGTAAATCAGGATTCCCTAGTGTAATTATATATATATATATATATATGTGTATTGAGCTTCAATATAAAACTAACAGTGGCATGCCTAATGTCATCCACATGTAGCACAAATGTCTATCTATTCACCTTTGACCTGCATTACCTTTTGAAGTCTTATTGCACATAATATCTGAATTTGATTATCAAAATATTTTTCTTTGTGCTCATGTTTGACATCAAACAGGGAATTCTATGGTTTTATCGGCAGCAAACTGGAAAGGGTATGACCTGCTCCTATTTTCTTTTCTTATATTACTCTATTACTCTTTTAACCTTTAACAAAGCTATGATCCCTTTGATATGTTTCCTCATTCTCACATGTACTAAGTACGGACCCACCACTGGTTTATTGGTTAATGTCTGGTCAAGTTAGAAAGTTTGTCTATGGTAGTCATAAGTTCACGAGTGCATGTGTTGATTGTTGGACTAGCTGGTTGATACAAAGCAATTCAGTTTAAATTGTACTAAAGTTGGAAGAAAATTGCTTGTTGCATTTTTTTTCTTTTCGTGTGTGTGCGCGTGTGCAGAGGCCATGTTTTCTAAAAAGTCCACAGCCTATCTATACTATATATTAAGCAAAAAAGAGTTTTAACCCCAAACCTTATGGGAGCTCCAATCTCCCCATCTAAATTTCCTGATTTTCTGATTTAAAAAAAAACCTTAGCATTATTAATTTCTCCCAACCCCCAAATTTTACCCTCATAATAACACTTTAATGTATTAAGAACAAGTATAAAAAAAATTCTTTGAAATCCAACACATATGAATTCCTTAAAAAGTCCCAACACATATGATCCTTAAAAAGTCCCAACACATATGATTATTATCCCTCATAATAACACTTTAATGCATTAAGAACAATCATAAAAAAAATTTCTTGAAAAGTCCAACACATATGATTATTATCAAAATATTAAATTTTAATATAATATTAAAAATGAAAAAAGAAGACATTTAAAAAAAAAAAAAAAAAGACATTTAAAAATCGCAATTCACATATATAGATAATCTATATATTAAGCAAAATGGGGTTTTTAACCCCAAGCCTTGTGGGAGCTCCAATCTCTTAATCTAAATTTCCTGATTAAAAAAAAAAAAAAACTTAGCATTTATTAACTTCTCCCAACCCCCAAGTCTTACCCTCATAATAACACTTTAATGCATTAAGAACAAGCATAAAAAAAAAAAATTTTGAAATCCAACACATATGAATTCCTTAAAAAGTGCCAACACATATGATTATTATTCCTCATAATAACACTTTAATTCATTAAGAACAAACATAAAAAATATTTCTTGAAAAGTCCAACACATATGATTATTATCAAAATATTAAACTTTAATAATATAAAGAAAAAAAAAGCAAAAACCAAGCACAAAACACATGTGGCAGTCCCACTGCCACATCATTAGAGCCACACTAATTAGTGGTCTAAAGCATTTTGTTTCTTTTTCCTTAATTCTGCTTTTGGTTGCCCAAAGCTGTAGAAAGGAAAGGAAAGGAAATTTGCAATCTTCGCCTGAACCCCAATTCTTTTGGAGCATTATGTCACCTTCCAAATGCTGTGAAAAAAGAGTTTTGGAGGTTTTGGGAGTACTTGGTTATGAAACAATTCTAGTTTAATTAATTAAAAATTAAAACAAAACATTCCTACCCCGCAACAACGTCACCATCCTCGTTACCATTATAATGACTGCAACCATTATTTGAAACCTTGAGTTGAGTGTAACTTTAGCAAAACTATAAGGATGAAAGAGAGTAATACTTGAGGAGTACAAGAAGGTCCTTGTCGATATTTTGGAACAATAATTCATATAAATGGAGAGATTGAAGATTACACGACCCATAGAACTGGTTGGATGGATGAGATGGAAGAGTGCATCAAGAGTGTTGTGTGATCATAACATTTCTATTAAGTTAAAACGAAAATTTTATAAAAACTGCTATGGTTATGGTACAAAATTTCTCATAAAAAATGATGTATGGTATTGAATGTTGGGTGGTTAAGGAAAAATATGTTCAGAAAAGAGTGTAGTTGAAATGAAAATGTTGAGATGGATGAGCGATGTTACAAAAAAGCTAAAATAAGAAATAAGGCCATTGGCACCAATTGAAGACAAGATGAAGAAAAAATTATCCAGACCAAACATGCGTGTGAGATGATAAGTAAGGACTTGACTATCTTAAACTTAACTAAGGATATTACTGCAAATGGAACCAACTGGAGAAAATAGATCCATGTAGCCAATCCCAACTAATTGGGAAAAAAAGGCTTGTTGAGTTAAGTTGAGCATGAAAGTTTCACACTAATAGGAACCAATTTGCATTTTATTTTATTTTCATTGTCTTGGTAAAACTTTTATTGCCAAAGATGATTTTGCCTAACAAAAAATTTTGTGATATGTAATCAAAATCAAAATCCCAAGTTCTAAGTTTGAGAATTTAGTTGGCCATGAGATTCAGCTATAATAATGTCAGAATTCCCTTTTGTCGCTTTATGTCTAGCACCTTCTTAAGGATTGAATCATTGAACCATTGACATTGAAGAATATTCATGATTGTGATAATTGCTTGTACCATCACATACTTGAGACACTAGCAGTCATCAATTTTTTATCATGTTAAAAACAGAATTTCCATAGCATTTGCTAAGAATGCTTCGCATTTATTTGGTCCTAAAAATGCAGGTTCAAAATCCTTGTAGTATAAAATACAATGGGAACAGTTCAGGGCTTGAAATATATATGGAGAACTGAGGATTTTTCAAGGATTATTTAAGGCAATTGTAACTAATTGTGCTCGCATTGTCCCCAACTCGGCCGTCAAGTTTCTTTAGCTATGAGGAAGCGTATGCTACATTGCTCCCGTTTTGTTCTACTTTTGCTGTTTTATTTGTCTCTGTTGTTTCCTAACATTTTAGAGCTTTGATGGCTTGTTTTTAGGATTTGGTTTGATTATTGCTGTAAGATATAGGCTCTGTAGTGTTGCACCTTGCAAACATTTGGATTATTCTGTTTTTACCGTGCTTCCTCTTGCAATTTGGTGGAGACCTCCTTGCTGTGGTGCTATTATTCCATTTTGTATGTTTGTCTTTTCTCTTTTCTTGAACATTTATGTTTGTCTTTTCTTATTCACTGATACTTATTACTTCTCTCCAAAAACTAAATAAATAAACAATTGATTTTTTGTTGAGACATAATAAAAGGTTTTATGTGTGGTTGAAGACATGAAACAGTTATTTCAGAACATTTTCATGTTTCAATCAATTGCATGATGTTCTTTCTTCGACAAATTTAAAGATGGAGAAGGTTTTTTACTAATGAATCAAAATTCAAAATCGTTCTGTTTTGCCTTTCTTTATCAAATTTTTGAATTTCTAAATTATCGTAGGGCCCTTTCTACATAATCTGAAGCACCCTTTGCTTCGAAGTGATTCAGCTTTCACCGTAAGGCAAAAAGAGGATTGATCAGATTCTCTTGCCTCTGACTCATGGTGATCATTTATCTAAGAATGAATACACTTACTAAAGATCTTTACAAACTTTGCATACAAAGTGATGTGGCACCTGACTTGCACCTGCCACATCACCATGTGATTTAAGAGGAAACACATCAGCTTGTAAAAATTAAGTTCGTAAATTTTTTAGTTTCTATAGCACTACTCATCAAAGAATGACTCTGGTTAGTAAATCAGGATTCCCTTTTGTAATTATATATATATATATATATTTGTGTATTGAGCTTCAATATAAAACTAACAGTGGCATGCCTTATGTCATCCACATGTAGCACAAATATCACCTATGTGTTGTAAATTGGCAAGGATTGTGCGTGCAGCACTAGCCAACTCCACCAAAGATTGTGAGTGCAGCACCAACCATGAGTGCAGCACTATCCTTCCACTACCCAAATGGAAGCTCCATTTCACCCACCCCATTAGAGACTAGAGAGTGGAATGGAGTAGGTGATGGCCAATCACCTCCTCCCTCTGATGTGTATATATAGAGAGGTTAGGCAGAGGGAAAAACACAGCAGAAGTGAGGCTTAGAGTGATAGAGAGAGAGAGAACATTCTGAGAGCTTGTAATTGTTCCATTTCTATCAATATAGTGAATCCGCTGCCCGTGGACGTAGGCGACTTGCCGAACCACGTTAAATCTTGTGTGTTATTGCTTGTTTGTGTTCCCTGGTGTGCCCCCGATCCGCAACAATTGGTATCAGAGCTCGGGTTGGTGAAAAATCGAATTTTTCCGAAAGTGCCCAGATTTCGAAGTGCTCGAAATCAACTTTTGAGCATACCAGGAGCAGATCTCCCAGAGGAGTCCAGAACAGCAAAGACAGGCCCAAGAACACCACGCGCCCTCACACGCGCTCTCAAGAAAAGTGAATACCCTCTCTCCACGCGCCTACACGCGCCGGTTGCCAGTCGGCGCGTCAGACCACGCGTACACACGCGCCACACGCGCTCTTCAGGAAGAAGACGAGCCACGTCATCTCCACGTCACGCCACGTCATCCCACGTGTACGCCACGTGTCATCGCCACGTCAGCAGAGCCGCTGACCAAGCCGCTGACCAAGCCAACCAGCCGTTGACTGCGCCGCCGTTGACCGCGTCGCCGATCCTCCGTTGACCGCGCCGCCTGCGCCGTTGACCGAGCCGTTGACCAGCCGTTGACCGCCGTTGACCGGAGGAATTATCCGGTGCATCTCAGCGCACCAGATTCTGCAGATCTGAACCGTGCAAACTGTTTTTGCCAGATCAGAGCCATTCGGAGTCCGTTTTCGACAATCCAATAGTGTTTTCCAACTATTTGGGATATTCCGGACACATCCGTACGGTTAGTTTTTGAATCAGAGGTGTTCAAAATATTTTGGCTTGATCTGAGGCATTCGGAATCCGTTTTTCGATCCAATAGTGCTTCCCAACTATTTGGAGTATTCCGGACACATCTGTACGGTCAGTTTTTTTGAATTGAAGTTTCTAAAAAAAAATGGCAGAATCTAGATCAACCGAGTCCGTAAGTAATCCAGCGAGTACAAGCACTTCTAGGCATTGGACCCCGGTGTCCCATGCCAAGTTCGAGGTAGAGAAGTTCGATGGAAGCAGCAACTTCGGCATGTGGAGATGCGAAGTTAAGGATATGCTTGTCCAGATGAACCTGCACTTCACTCTGGGAGACAAACCAGATGACCTGGACGAGATAGAATGGGAGAGGGTGAATCTCCTGGCCTGCAGTTCCATCCGACTTTGCCTAGCGAAAGAGGAGAAGTACGCCTTCACCGAATATGATATTGCGAAGAAGCTTTGGAAGGCGCTGGAAGATAAGTTCATGACAAGAGCATTGAGAACCGGCTCTACTTGAGGAAGAGGTTGTTTCGTTTCGACTACATTAAAGGTATTTCGATGAACGAACACCTAAATAACTTCAACAAAATTATTACGGACTTGAAAATTTGGATGATCACGTTGGTGACGAAGACAAAGCACTGTTATTGTTAAATTCCTTGCCTGACTCGTATGATCATCTCACTACTACTTTACTGTACGGTAAAGAGAAGATCAAGTATGTTGATGTTGCAAACGCCTTGGTGAACAATGAGTTCAGAAGGAAAGACAAGTCTGCAAACAGGGACTCAACATCCGAGGCTTTGACAGTCAGAGGCAGAACAAATAACAGAAGAAATGCAGGGCGAGGAAAGTCTCGCTCAAAATCCAGGGGGAAAGCTTCAGACAAAAGACGTCTTGCAAAAGACGAGTGTGCTGCTTGTCGCCAGAAAGGGCATTGGGCAAAAGATTGTCCAAATAAAGACAAGACAGAAGAGAAGGTGAATATTGCACGAGATGGAGATAATGATGAAGGAGGTGCCTTCACAGTTTCATCATACGGCCAGTCTGATGAATGGATTATCGATTCCGGGTGTTCATTCCATATGTGTCCGAACAAGCAGTGGTTCTCGAGCTTACGAGAGTTCGATGGAGGAGTTGTGCTGATGGGCAACGACCAAGCTTGCCAGACAAAGGGGATTGGAACAATCAAACTGAAGATCCATGATGGAACAATCAGAATTCTTGAAGATGTACGGTATGTACCAGATCTAACCAAGAATCTCATCTCAGTGGGAGTTTTAGACTCCAAAGGTTACAGAGTAACCATGGAAGGTGGAGTCCTCAAAGTTGTTCGAGGAGCATTGGTTGCAATGAAGGGTACTCGACAGGGAAATTTATATTTCCTAGACGGCTCTACAGTCACAGGGAAAGTGGCTGTCTCCACCAGTTCCAGCTCAGAAGATGATGCATCAGACACTTCCAAACTTTGGCACATGCGCCTAGGGCATGTCGGTGAGAAGGCTTTACAAGGGTTGGTAAAGCAAGGCCTGTTGAAAGGCGCCAAGACAGGGAAGCTTGAGTTCTGCGAGCATTGTGTATTGGGCAAGCAAACAAGAATCAAGTTTGGTACTGCAATTCACCGTACCAAAGGGATTCTAGACTACGTCCACACCGACGTATGGGGTCCTTCCAAGAATGCTTCGTTGGGAGGTAAACACTACTTTGTGTCGTTCATTGATGATTTCTCCAGAAGAGTTTGGATTTATACAATGAAGCACAAAGATGAAGTCTTAGACATCTTTCTTACGTGGAAGAAGATGATTGAGACCCAGACAGGCAGACGGATCAAGAAGCTCAGATCTGACAATGGTGGAGAATACACATCAGATCCCTTCTTTGAGGTTTGCCAGAATGCAGGGATAGTGAGACATTTCACAGTTCCTGGAACACCGCAGCAAAATGGAGTTGCAGAACGCATGAACCGCACTTTGGTGGAGAAAGTCCGGTGTATGCTGTCACAGTCTGGAATGAGCAAGGCATTTTGGGGCGAGGCATTGAACTATGCTCGTCATCTTCAACAGACTACCTACTGCAGCACTAATGGGAAGACTCCCATGGAGGTATGGTCAGGAGTCCCAGTTACTGATTATGATCAGTTACGTATCTTTGGATGTCCAGCATATTTTCATGTTACAGAATCTAAGTTGGATCCAAGAGCCAAGAAAGCCATCTTCTTGGGCTTCGGTGACGGTGTTAAGGGATACAGATTGTGGTGCCCTGAATCAAAGAAAGTTCTCATCAGAAGAGATGTTACCTTTGATGAGTCTGCAATGTTGAAGCAACCAGATCCTCAACAGAATGTTGAAGCATTGAAGAAGTCAGTGCAGGTGGAGTTTGAGACTCCATCAAAGACTAGTCAGCCAATCAACCATCCTGAAGAAGTCTCAGAAGATAGCTCTGAAGAGAGTTCAGATGAAGATCCAGAGGCTCCGCAACAATCAGAACCCATTGCAATCAGGAAAGGTAAAAGGGTTACTAAGCAACCCAGTTGGATGACCGATATGGTAGCCTATGCACTTCCAATCATTGAAGACAATGTTCCGTGCACTTTCAAAGAAGCCGTGCAGCATCCAGAAAGTGTCAAATGGAAGGAGGCTATGGATGAAGAGATCGGTTCACTTCACAAGAACCAGACTTGGGAGTTGGTGCAACTTCCAAAAGGCAAGAAAGCAATTGGGTGTAAGTGGGTTTACACCAAGAAAGAAGGCATTCCAGGCAACAACATCAGATTCAAAGCTAGATTGGTAGCTAAAGGCTATGCTCAGAAGGAAGGAATAGACTACAATGAGGTATTCTCACCTGTTGTGAAGCACACGTCTATTCGCATCCTGTTAGCTTTGGTTGCACAGTTTGATCTCGAGCTCGCCCAACTCGACGTCAAAACTGCTTTCTTACATGGAGATCTTGAAGAGGAGATATACATGTCCCAGCCAGATGGCTTCAAAATTGCTGGAAAAGAGAATTGGGCCTGTAAGCTGAACAAATCGTTGTACGGGTTGAAGCAATCCCCGAGACAGTGGTACAAGCGATTTGATCGGTTCATGATAGAGAAAGAATACACAAGAAGTCAATTTGATCATTGTGTATATTTCCGTAAGCTTCCCGATGGTTCCTTCATCTACTTGCTCTTATATGTAGATGATATGCTAATTGCATCTAAGAGCAAGGTGGAGATTGACAAACTCAAGGCACAGTTAGCAAGGGAGTTTGAAATGAAGGATTTGGGAGAAGCAAAGAAAATTCTTGGCATGGAGATCAAGAGAGACAGGAAGAAGGGCACGG
Source organism: Camellia japonica (assembly GCA_030407325.1). Taxonomy (NCBI): domain Eukaryota; kingdom Viridiplantae; phylum Streptophyta; class Magnoliopsida; order Ericales; family Theaceae; genus Camellia; species Camellia japonica. Next base: position 4,419,613 of record JAPPVO010000007.1, read on the forward strand.
TTTGTCTGACACAAACCCAGTATCTGAAAAAGGTGTTAGACAGATTTGGCATAAATGGGAAAACCAAAACTGTAAGTACACCATTGGCCCCTCATTTCAAGCTTAGTGCTTCGATGTCTCCACGCACAGAAGAAGAACGGAAGCATATGGCACAGGTTCCATATGCAAATGCAGTTGGTGCATTAATGTATGCTATGGTTTGTACAAGGCCTGACATCTCGCATGCTGTGAGTATGGTAAGCAGGTATATGCATGATCCAGGAAAAGATCACTGGCAGGCAGTGAAGTGGATCCTAAGGTACATACATGGCACAGTCAATCTGGGATTGAAGTTCGAGAGAGATAACCGACTCGGGCAGAATTTGAAAGGTTATGTGGACTCAGATTATGCTGGTGACTTAGACAAACGCCGGTCAACAACAGGGTATTTATTTACGCTTGCTAAAGGGCCGGTAAGTTGGAGGTCAACGCTTCAGTCAACGGTGGCTTTGTCTACTACAGAGGCAGAGTACATGGCAGTGACAGAAGCCTTTAAAGAAGCTATTTGGCTACACGGGTTGATTGAAGACTTGGGACTTGTTCAGAAGCACGTTGAGGTGTATTGTGACAGTCAGAGTGCCATTTGTTTGGCAAAGAACCAGGTTCATCATTCCCGCACCAAGCACATTGACGTCCGTTTCCATTTCATCCGAGAAATTGTGAATGAAGGGGATATTCTGCTTCAAAAGATTGGTACTGCAGATAATCCGGCCGATATGCTCACAAAGGTAGTTTCTGGGATCAAGTTCCAACATTGTTTGGACTTGGTCAACATCTCTCGGAACTGAGCACCTTCGGGTGCAAGGCAGTGTTGATCGATCACTATGTTGGATTAGAGAATCCTCGCCAAGGTGGAGATTTGTTGTAAATTGGCAAGGATTGTGCGTGCAGCACTAGCCAACTCCACCAAAGATTGTGAGTGCAGCACCAACCATGAGTGCAGCACTATCCTTCCACTACCCAAATGGAAGCTCCATTTCACCCACCCATTAGAGACTAGAGAGTGGAATGGAGTAGGTGATGGCCAATCACCTCCTCCCTCTGATGTGTATATATAGAGAGGTGAGGCAGAGGGAAAAATACAGCAGAAGTGAGACTTAGAGTGATAGAGAGAGAGAGAACATTCTGAAGCTTGTAATTGTTCCATTTCTATCAATATAGTGAATCCGCTGCCCGTGGACGTAGGCGACTTGCCGAACCACGTTAAATCTTGTGTTTATTGCTTGTTTGTGTTCCCTGGTGTGCCCCCGATCCGCAACACTATGACCTGCATTACCTTTTGAAGTCTTATTGCACATAATATCTGAATTTGATTATCAAAATATTTTTTTCTTTGTGCTCATGTTTGACATCAAACAGGGGAATTCTATTTTTATCGGCAGCAAACTGGAAAGGGTATGACCTGCTCCTATTTTCTTTCTTATATTACTCTCTTACTCTTTTAACCTTTAACAAAGCTATGATCCCTTTGATATGTTTCCTCATTCTCACATGTACTAAGTACGGACCCACCACTGGTTTATTGGTTAATGTCTGGTCAAGTTAGAAAGTTTGTCTATGGTAGTCATAAGTTCACGAGTGCATGTGTTGATTGTTGGACTAGCTGGTTGATACAAAGCAATTCAGTTTAAATTGTACTAAAGTTGGAAGAAAATTGCTTGTTGCATTTTTTTTCTTTTCGTGTGTGTGCGCGTGTGCAGAGGCCATGTTTTCTAAAAAGTCCACAGCCTTTTTTTTTTATTATTTGAAATTGAGTTTTAGTTTATTTCTGAATATGTTTCTAACTGTTTGGGATAGCGTTCCATATAATAAATGGACTTGACACTTCGTTCGAAAAGGGCATTTATTGCCATTTTATAATCTCTGTTAATTCATGCAGCTCAAATCCAGTTTCTTGAATAGAGTACTTATGATGAATGGAGCTCTCACCAAATGGTTGTGAGGAGAGACATAAAAGTTAACAGCAATGGTAAAGGGCTCTAATTTTTGTGACTCAAATGGCTCGAATTTGTCAAAACGATGTCGTTTTGAGTACAAAACAACATTAAAATTGCCAAAACAACGTCGTTTTGGCAATTTTGAGCCATTTGAGTCACAAAAATTAGGACCCCCAAACATTTTTCTAAAAGTTAATTTCAAGGAACCTCAAAAAATTCAAAATTAAATGCTTGTTAGAAAAATAGATAGGTCCTATTAAATGGCACCAAAAAATGTGCTCATTTTAAATCTATATAACAAAACAGCTCTGGTTTTTATTCTTAATGGGACTTTTGTCCCTTTGTCAAAACATGGACCATTAGATTGATTCAATCCAGGGCTGAAAACAGCTCACTCTCATCTCTTTCAACACACACCCTTAGACCATCTCCAACCATTCACCAAATCCATCATCAAATTCAAATTTGGTGAAAAATAGGTACTTTTTGTGCTCCAACGGTTGCACCAAAACGGTATCAAATGAGAAAATATCAAATGTTTCACCAAACTGAGGATGGCTTGCCCCTTTCACCGATTTATTGTGTGTAGCCGTTGAGTTGGGCCCACCGGACAACCGGCCGAATGTCCCCCCGGATGACCGCTTTAAGACAAAAATTTGTGAAAATTTACTTTGACAGGTCGACCCACCGATCGACCACCTCAGCATCTTTTTTACTCCATTTCCATTTTCCCCTAAATCCATTTCCATCCTGTTCACTTTCTCAATTCTTATCTCTGATCCACTCTATACCTCCAATTCCAATTCCATGAGTATAGGCTTGATCAGTTTATCATCATCTGCTGCGAAATCTTTGGGTCGAAATGAAGGGTTCCAAATAGCAACAGCCTTCTCTTTTTCCTGTACTTTCTTCTTCCTCTTTTTTCTTCTTCCGAGCCATTGGTTGAAATATGATCGCATTTCTCGAATGCAATATTAATATGATCATCATCATCATGGAAGGTCTTCTTCCTCTTGCTAATATCTCCATCCTCTATCTCCATGTATTATTATTATTTACAGATTAAGAAAAAGGATGAAGAAAGGGAACAGACGACAACAGAAATTGTACGAGCAAGAAATAATGTTCTCGTATAATCCTGTTAATCAAGTCTGCGCTCCTCCAAACGTCATCACTTTACTCCCTGAAAACACAAACGTGAGCTAGCCGGGGGATGTGTGCCGGATACCTCTCTGATGCCTAAGTCAGCAAAATAGACAAATAGACAAAAAGCTCTATGTATTCGAGAATCAAAGTTGTGTTACCTCTACATAGGTTATGTTATGAGCTTTTATAGGTTCCGTGTGGCATAATCCTAGTAGGACTCTTATTCCTCCATGTAGAGTCCTCCTAGGATTCACATTCCTGAAAGATAATGCTTATCCTTCAACACCCCCCTCACTGCTTAAACCAAGTGAGATGGTTTTACCTCAGTAGTATGACAAACCGACCGAGCTAACATGGCCATGCTAAAACAGCAGAAGTGACCAAGCTCCATCTAGTTCGGTTCTTCCCTTCATTGCTTGTACCTCAGTTTGGTCCGTCGAGATCGAGCTAACCGCGGTAAGCTTTGACCGAGCTAACGAGAGCATGGTCCACCATAAGACGACCAAATACCTCAGTTCTGAATACCATGACCGAGCTAATTATCACCATACCGACCGTGGTAACCACAACCACAATTGGACCGAGCTAACTACAAGGTCCTTTCACTCGCCCTTTATACCGCGGCCCACAGAACGGCCCATTACCACGCCTTGGTCTAGCTCGACCCTAATGCACATAAAAACTCCCTCTCAATTGCCCCTTAATTCCATCTACGTAGCATGATTGGGATTACCTTTCTACCTGTCGAGCTAAAAAGTGGCCTTTAACCGAGCTAAATTCACACCGGACTACTAATCTGTCCGGTCAAAACGTCTTTTCAGTCGCTGTAGCTGAATCGCTTTCTATTCCATGGACACGTGGCTAGCTCTCATTAGCCTAGCGTAGCTGACACGCCGTCTTCGTACTCCGAAAATTTTGAATAGTCCCGCCTTTACTCATGCCTTTACACAAAACAAGACCCTTCTTTTTGAATCAATCCATTTCTACTATTCATCTTCTCTCTCTCCTTGTCTCTAAGCCTTTATTCTTGTACACACAATGCCTGCGAATCTCGTGCTTTCGCTGATATTGTTTCCATCTTTAGTTCCTTCGTTCTCAACTGGTATGTGGCTCAAATCTACTTCCTTTCCGTTTATTTCGCACTGTTTTGTGATACATAGCATATTATTCATATGTTTCTCAAAACATACTTTTTTAGCTTCCATTTTTCTGGGAAAAACCGCGTAATAGAACCACTAGATTTACGAACAATCTGAGAAATGACGCTTTAGATCCAAAATAAAACTCCAACCGAACTAGGATCTTGTTTGTATTAGATGCAAACTTAGCCAGACTGAATAACTCTTCTAACAACCGGACTAAAACTTCACGCCATACCTGTAGTTTCAATAGGTCTAAGTACTTTCTGTTTCACTTAGCCGAGCTAGCGAACTGCATTAGGTTGCGCAATGCCGCGCTAGAAAACCTCAACCAACGACTGAAACTATAACTTGGGACCAAACCAGCTCTCTGACTTAGTCAAAACCAAACTAAGAATGCTGCACCATAAGCTTCAACCGGGCTACGAACTTCTCATTTACTGAACTGGGCTAAAATCCTTGCTTAAACCGAGCTAAGAATGGATAGTATCCTACGTAGCCGAGCTAGGACAACATTTTATTTTACCTTTGTTACTTTTAGCACGGCCCATCAATCTGCGCTTAACACTTCTCCTTTTCACTTGCAGACTGACTTAGGTTGGCCAGGCACACCTTTGCAACGCTCAACGAGATACCGAAGGTCATCACAACGTCGAGCTAAATTACACATAATTTATGGCCAATGGGGAAGTATCGATTTTTAGTGAACTCTTAGGGGCCATAGCCGAGTTCCGAAAGGATTACCAAATTCCAGACGACGTCCACCTCTCACTAGCCGAACTAGACACCATTCCCTGGGGAAAACCAGGCTTCGTCCCTTTCAACGTTATTTCCATTGTAGAGGCTGGCCTTCATTTTCCCGTTCAGCTCTGCTTTGTGAATTCCTTCGACAAACAAGACTTTGCCCAACCCAGCTCAGTACCAATTCGTATAGGATAATAAATGGCATCGCCGAGCTAAACCGCGGCTTGGCCTTAACCTCGGTTTAGCCGAACTATTCCACCAATACTCCCTTGGCCAGAATGAAGATGGCTGGGTATATTACCTAAGAATAAGACGCCGCCGAGAAAAGATAAAAGAACACCCAAGACAAAGATGTAAATGACGACGATTTTTTCTGGGTCTCGGGCAACTTTGAAGACCAAGAGGCCCAGATCCTGGGCAACCGAATTAACTAGAATAAAGGAGTAGCGGTATACATACCTCGGCTTACTTTGTGCATTCTTTACTCCGTTTATAAGTTTTGAACCGCACTAACCGTTGTCTTTTTTTTTTTTTTTTCTTTATGCAGACTTGAACCATCTAAAGTTCCAGTATAGCTACCCCAATCTTGGCGCACTCTGTGCCACACTAAGACATCCCGATCGAGGTTGGGCCGAGCTACTCAACTTTGAGCCGACATACCGATACAGTAGCAGGAGGAAGACCAGAGTGACAGACTTCCTCTTAGAGCCATCACCAGAACCTAATCCTTCTCTTCCATAAATTAACCTCATTCCATTAACAGCGGAACAAGAGATGACTAAAAAGAGAGCAGTTAGGGCCCTCATTACCGAAACAAACCAGGCCGAGGTACCACAAACCAGCCAAACACAAGAGGCCGTGGTAGCCCTTCCAACCGCTCAGCCATCCTCATCTCGGCCAAGTAAGCGTGCTCGGACCTCCACAATCGAGCCCGCCTTGTTGACGAGGACAAAACCGTGCTTCCCCAAACCACACCACCGAGCCCACAACCTGTTAGCTCAGATCGGGCTAGCCCATCAGAATGGGTGCCCAAGGTAACCTACAAGAACCGAGCTATCACTAACTCTGACTCAGTGGTCACCGAAAAAGACCATTCGCTAGCTTTTAACCTTGCCAAGAGCGTATGTCTTCCTGCCGACATGGAGCACCACAACCATCTCACTGAGCTGAAGGCCATTCGCTCGGCAACAAAATCAATGGTGCTGGTAAGTTCTCCTTTTTCTTGCCCTAATTTCTACATTTGTTTGCTCGGTTCAGCTCAGAATTGTTCCTCTTTTTGCAGGCCCTACAGAAGAACCACGTCGCTCACAAGCGCGTGTTGGAGCTTCGAAAAACCACAAGGTAGGCCGTGGCAGAGGCTAATGCTAAATCAGCCGAGCTGGAGGAGTCCAAAAAGAAAATGGCCGAGCTGCATACCGAGATGGCCCGCCGACCGGTCTTGTCAACTCGGCGGAGGCAGATAAGCAAAAGGCTGCAGTCGTGTTGAAAAACAAATATCTATGCGAGCTGGCCAAGCTTGAGAGAAAGAAGAATGTTGAAATAACCGAGCTGGAGAAGAAGGTGGAAGACGCGGAAGACCGCGGTTACAAAGAAGGCAAAGCCACGTATATCCTACAGTGCGAAGCTGCCAAGGATATATTTTTCAAATGTGGGTGGAAAGCAGCCGTGGCGCAGCTCGGTCATGGCCAGGAGACCGAGGTCTTCAAAAACCCTCCTCCACATTTCATACCGAGCTACATGGTAGAGTATGCTACTGCCATTCAACAAAAATTTCTTCAAGCTGAAGAAGAAGAGGAGTCCCCAGAACCTAATAACGCTCCGGTCGTCGCCAATGATCCCGTTATCCAGACAGCTCTAGTGGAGCCGCCAATGGAAGACTTGGTTGAGAGTGTGACCGAGCTACCTGCTGAAACCGGGGTTCGAGTTGATCTGGATGCGGATCTTGACGACCTTTTTGCTTGATTTTGTATTTTCTGCTTTTTACTTTTGGAAAGAATGTGTAACCGGGCTGAAGTCCCACTCATTTGTAACTCTTTTGCATCTTGAATGAAATCTTTTTTCTTGTTCCTCAACTGTTTGTTCGGTTTACTCTGCTTGCGCTTGTCTTCTTACCATAAATGCATGAAGTATGACATTTTCTGGTCGGGATACGTATCTCGGTCTTAACGTTGTAATCCGCTTGGCCATACCTGCCAACCTCTTTAGCCTAGATCCTTATCTTGGCTGAAGAATACTAAGTTGGTTATTCCAGCCAACCACTCTTTAGCTTAGATTCTTATCTCGGCTGAAGAGTACTAAAAGTTGGTTATTCCAGCCAACCACTTCAGCCTTGATCCTTATCTCGGCTGAAGAGCACTAAGTGTTGGTTTTTCCAGCCAACCTCTTCAGCCTAGATCCTGATCTCGACTGAAGAGAGCTCAAAGTTGGTTATTCCTGCCAACCTAGAGCGAAGTGTTTGGTTATTCCTGCCAAACGTCCTGCAGCCTAGATCCTTATCTTGGCTTAGGAGAAGTGTTGGTTTTTCCAGCAACCTCTTCAGCCTAGATCCTAATCTCGGCTGAAGAGAGCTCAAAGTTGGTTATTCCTGCCAACTTAGAGCGAAGTGTTTGGTTATTCCTGCCAAACGTCCTGCAGCCTAGATCCTTATCTTGGCTTAGGAGAAGTGTTGGTTTTTCCAGCCAACCTCTTCAGCCTAGATCCTTATCTCGGCTAAAGAGAGCTCAAAGTTGGTTATTCCTGCCAACCTAGAGCGAAGTGTTTGGTTATTCCTGCCAAACGTCCTGCAGCCTAGATCCTTATCTTGGCTTAGGAGAAGTGTTGGTTTTTCCAGCCAACTTCTTCAGCCTAGATCCTAATCTTGGCTGAAGAGAGCGCAAAGTTGGTTATTCCGGCCAACTCTGCTTTCAATGCCCCTAGCTCACTAAACTACTTTTACAGAAGAAAACAATTTATGTTGAAAAGGAAACGACTTGTTTTATTGAAAAAAGAAAAACTACAAGTATGTTAAAAGAAAAACTAAAAATAAAATAGTTTGAGATTGGCAGTGTTTCATGGCCTGGGAATGGCCTTGCTGTCTTCATCTTCCAAGTGGTATGCCCCTTTTCCTGCTAATCTAACCACTTTGTAAGGTCCTTCCCAATTAGGCCCTAACTTGCCATCTCCAGGTACCAGGGTATTTCCCATTACTTTGCGCAGCACCCAATCTCTAATTTTGAATTGCCTTGGATGTACCGTCTTGTTATATTTTCTGGATAACTCTTGCTGGTATGAGACGATGTGAACCAGTGCTCTTTCTCTTCTTTCTTCCACGAGGTCGAATTCCAAGGCTATGGCTTCTCCATTTAACTCTGGGTCAAAATTTTCGCTTCTGATGGTGGGGAGGCCAATTTCCAGTGGGATTACTGCTTCCATGCCGTAGGCTAAGGAGAATGGCATTTCTCCAGTTGATCGTCGAGGTGTGGTGCGGTAAGCCCATAAAACATGAGGAAGCTCCTCAGCCCACTTTCCTTTTTCTTTTTCTAACCTTTTCTTCAATCCATCCAAGACGACTTTGTTTGATGCTTCCGCCTGGCCATTTGCTCGGGGGTATGCCGGTGTAGAGTTGTAGAATTCTATCTTGTATTCTTCACAAAAGCCTCTAAAAATTTTGCCATCGAACTGAGTGCCGTTGTCAGATATTAGAGCCTTGGGTATGCCAAACCGAGTGATGATATTCTGCCAGACGAACTTCTTCACATCCTTCTCCTTTATTGAGGCGAGTGCTTCTGCTTCCACCCACTTTGTGAAGTAGTCTGTTGCTGCGAGAAAGAACTTTCTATTGCCGGGTGCCGTTGGGAGTGGTCCTACTATGTCCAGGCCCCACATTGCGAAGGGCCATGGGCTAGTTAATGGTAGAAGTTCTCTGGCTGGCTGATGTATTTAGTGTGCGAACTTCTGACATTTCTCGCACTTCTTGACATACTTCTCTGAATCTGCTTGCATGTATGGCCACCAATATCCTTGTGAAATTGCTCTGTAGGCCAATGATCTTCCTCCTTGGTAACTTCCGCATACGCCTTCATGTATCTCGAACAAGAATGCCTCGACCTTGCTAGGATGGACACATTTCAGGTAGGGTCCTGTGAAGGATTTCTTGTACAAGGCCATTGATGGGGAAAGCCAAAATCGCTGTGACTTTGCTCTTATTTTGTTGGCCTCTTTTTTCTCTTTAGGTAAGGTGTCGTCTTTCAAGAACACTATAATGTGATCCATCCATGAAGGGCCTAGTTCAGCACAACATACCTCAGCTACTTCGGGTTCTTCAATGCTTGGTATTGGTAGGAAGTCGATCAATAATGGATGTGGGATAGATGTATCTGCCATCAAAGCGAAGCCTGCTAGTTCGTCTGCTCTACTGTTTTCTTCACGGCCGATCTGCTCTATCCGCACTACTTCGAATTTCAAGATCTCCTTTCTGACTAACTCTTGGTATTTAGCCATCCTCTCATCTTTTGCCTCGTAGTTGCCTGAAATCTGGTTTACGACCAGCTGGGAGTCGCTGTAAACCATTAGCTCAGTGACCTTCATGAAAAGTGTTGATTTAAGGCCTGCTAAGATCGCTTCATACTCCGCCTCATTGTTTGATACTGGAAAGCCAAGGTTGACTGTTTGTTCCACCACTAGGCCATCTGGTGAGATGAGAACTATGCCAAGTCCTGCACCGTGCCTGTTAGATGCTCTATCCACAAAGAGTTTCTACATCTCTCCAACGAATAGCTTCCAGCAAGTTGAGGGGTCGGATGATGTTTTTGGGTCGTGAGTGTTGGTGATGTTTTCTTCCAGGTCCACACCTACTGTTTGTCCCTCACTATCTGACTGTATCAAGTTTATGTTTGTTGATGAGTCTTTGCCTGGTACAGCATGGTTTGCTTCTTCTGCACTTTCCTCAATCTGATATGCCTTGGGATGTGGCTGAGTATCCTGTATTAGGGGTTGTGCATTTCCTGCAGCACTTTCCGTCCCCATTTCGATTATACCAGTCAAGTCAACTGGGCAGATGTGATGACTTCCTAGCATGAACTCTGCCACAAAGTCTGCCAAAGCTTGAGCTTTTATTGCGGTTCTGGGTTGAAACTTGATATCATACTGTCCCAATTCCACCACCCACTTCAAAATTCTCCCAGAAAAGTTCGCCCTCTCAAACAAAGCTTTTAATGGGAAAGCTGTTAGGACGATTATGGTGTGGGCGTGGAAGTAATGCGACAGTTTCCTAGAGGCCATCATCAGGGCTAAGGCCAGTTTTTCCAATGGTAAATACCTGGTTTCTGCGCCCAGCAAGATCTTGCTGACATAAAAAATAGACAGGTGTTGGATTTCATCTGCTCTGACCAACACTATGCTGATTGCGTGCTGTGATACTGCCAGGTACAAAAAGAGCTCTTCTCCATGTATTGGGGTTACTAGCAATGGTGGAGAAGACATATATTCTTTCGGTTCCTCTAGGGCGCGATCGCATTCTTCATCCCACTCAAACTTGGACTTTAATGCTTGGAAAAATGGTCGACATCTATCTGACGACCGACTTATGAACCGGTTGAGCGCGGCTGCCAGGCCAGTGAGATGCTGCACTTCTTTTACTGTGTTGGGCCTCTCTAGATCCTGGATTGCTTTGATCTGAGAGGGGTCCGCCTCTATACCTCGGTTGGTCACCAGGAAGCCTAGGAATTTGTCTGATCCTACGTCGAACGCACACTTGGATGCATTTAGGCGCAACTTGTTCTTCTTCAAAATCTGGAACATTTCATCTAGGTCCCTGAGATGGTCCTTCTCATCCTTGCTCTTGACCACCATGTCGTCGATGTAAGCCTCCATTGTTCTGCCTAACAATGGTTCGAACATCTTGGTGACCATCTGTTGGAATGTTGCCCCTGCGTTCTTTAGGCCAAAGGGCATGACCTTGTAACAGTACAATCCTCTAGGCGTTGTAAAGGATGTGACCTCCTGGTCTGGTTCATACATAGCGATCTGATGGTAACCTCTGTACGCATCAAGGAAGCTAAGTCGATTGTGTCCTGCCGTCAGGTCTACCAGTTGGTCTATCCGTGGTAGGGAAAGCTATCTTTTGGGCATACCTTGCTGACTGTTTTGTAGTCCACGCAGACACGCCATTTTCCATTCTTCTTTGGTACCACTACTGTATTGGATATCCACTTAGGATAGTGCACTTCTCTGATGGCTCCTGCCACTAGAAGGTTTCCCATTTCTTCCGCCACTATCTCGGCGTGGTGGAGTGCTGATCTACGAGTGCGCTGTATAATTGGTCTGGCAGTTGGGTGGACGTTCAGTTGGTGATAGATGAAGTTTGGGTCAATGCCAGGCATGTCATACGGCGTCCAGGCGAACACTTCGATATTAGAGGTTAAGAATTCCATGACCTCTATTCTCTCAGTGCTGGACATAGATGAGCCGAGCAAAAAGAACTTTTCTGGGTTCTTTTCATCTATCCTTACCTGTACCAAGTCTTCCACTGCCTTCTGTTCAGCGGCCTTGCCAACATCTGCAAACAATTCATTGCTCTCAGGTTCTTCCACCATCTGTGCGTACCCTTTGGCAGCGCGGCTGCCATTTACTGTGACAAAGCACTGTTTGGACATAATCTGGTCTCCCAAGACCTCTTCAATTACTCCGGCTTCGTTGGGGAACCGCAATACTTGATGGTAGGTTGAGGCTACCGATCGCATGGCGTGCAACCATATCCTTCTCAAGATTATGTTGTAAGTGGAAGGGACTTTCAATACCCAAAATTCTACCTGTTTCGTCACGCTTCTTGCTCTGACTGGGAGGATTGTTTTGCCCACTGGCCACTCTTGCATTGAGTAGAATCCGATCAGGGGAGATGTTGCAGGTGCCAAGTCTTTGTCCTCCAGTTTCAGTTGTTTAAAGGTTTCGTAATACATTATCTCACATGAGCTCCCTTGGTCAATCAAAATCCGCTTGATGTCGAAATTCTTGACGCGGAGAGTGATAACCAGTGCATATTGTGAGGGCAATATATCCTTGCCAAGTCTCTGACTGAAAAAGATATGACATTCATGGCCTCTGTTCTTCCCCTTTTGATGGCAGGTTATGCACTTAATACCTCCCTTAAGTACTCAGCCTTTTTGATCATTCCCCTGAGCTCACATACCCGCTCAGGTTCGAATACTCCATGTATTACGTTAATTACGCCTTGGGGGGGGCGTCGATCGGCATTCCGTTTGGTTTGTTGTGGTTCTGGGGGGCTGGCTATATCCCTCATTCTATGTACTGGTCCAGATGCCTAGCCGCCACTAACTCCTCCAAATGCTGCCTCAGCGGCGTGCAATTTTCAGTGCGGTGCCCCTTTTCATCATGGAAGGTGCACCAGGACCTTTCGTCATAGTCTTTCTGTGCTTCTTCCAACTTAGCTGGCCATCGGACAAAAGGTTCGTCGCGTATCTCACTGAGAATCCGGTAGATTGGTTTTTTGAACACCGTAGTGATGGCAGTGCGAACTCTTAACCACCTTTTGTCTGGGTCCTCTCTGTTGGCCCGCCTACCTCGCCCATTCCTGCTTGGTCGTTCCACCGTGTTGACTTTTGTCGTAGACTTTTTATCTGGCATTGCTGTTGCACCAGATTTTGCTTTAGCACGGGTGCCATCCTCCTCCACCCGAATATGCTGGTGCACTCTTTCCATCAAGGCCTCCATCGTGAGGGGTGGCGCTATAGTAATCGAGTCCCTCAACTTGTTTCCGACTGGCAGACCCCATTTGTATTGTGCAATGGCGAGGTTTGTAGGGCAATCCATAATTTGGTTGAAGGTCTCCCAATAACGGCTGTTGTAAGATCTCAACGTCTCTTTGTCACCCATGTCAATGGAGAGTAACTGGTCGATCTCCACTGGTGTTTTGGTGTTCGTCTTGAATCTAGTCACGAACGCCTCTACCAACTGTGCCCATGAGGCGATGCTGCCTTCTGGTAGCCTTTCGAACCAGGTTAAACCTAGGTCGCCCAGGCTAGATGGGAACAGAATACACATTAAGGCCTTGTTCCGCCTGTATATTGCCATAACCTGGCGAAAGTGGCTTAGGTGCATATAGGGGTCTGTCTTCCCTTTATAAGTAGTGAATTTGGGCTGTAGAAAGCCCGAAGGTAGTGGTGCGTTCTCAATTGCTGGAACGAACGGCGAGCTCTGCAACCTTGCTAATGCTTTGTCCGTTGGTTCGTAAGCAAGGTGCGGTATTGGCATTCCTACCTCTACACTCCCATGATAATGGCCAACCGCTGAAGGGCTGAAACTCTTCGCGGGTCGCGTGCCCTGATATCTTCCTTCCATCGTGCCCTTTTTTTCAAGCACAGTTCGCAAATTGGACGATCTAGGCAACTCCGTCTGCCTGGATGACGTCTGATGCGTGCGCGAGGGCTAATAGGTGCTTCCTTCAGTATATGACCTCTCAGTTCTTGTTCTCTCAAACCTGGAATAACGAGTCCTGGACGTCCTTGTTTGAGTGTCGCTGTTCTAAGGCTCCTACTCTTTGCTTGCGATGGTGTGGTATGCTTACCGTGGTCTTCTGAGTGGCGAGGGGGCGTGTTTGCCTTTGCGCCCCTCTCCTGTCGCCACCCATTTTTCCTTTTATCTGGCGCTTCACATCAACTCCATGTCTGCCGCCATCTTTCTTATTAACTCATCATGTTCCTTTACGCGATCCTCCAGGACTTGAGGATCCACCTCCGCCTCTATCGTTCAGGACTTTGAGAGCAACGGGGGCTGTTAGCCCGCCTCCCCCTTGCTTCCCTTCCTCCAGGGGTTCTGTCGCTGGGGCTCTAAAATCCGCCATGGATGGGATATAGGGGCAGACCTTCACCTCCCCCCCCCCCTCCGAGGTTTGCCCATCAATGTCATATTGCGGCAATCTTCATTGTGCGCCATTACTTCCAACTAGCGAGGAGCACTTGATCAAAGGTTTTGTTCTTTCTGGAATTCCCACAGATGGCGCCAATTGTACGAGCAAGAAATATGTTCTCGTATATCCTGTTGATCAAGTCTGTGCTCCTCCAAAATGTCGTCACTTTACTCCCTGAAAACACAAACGTGAGCTAGCCGACGGGTGTGTGCCGGATACCTCTCCGATGCCTAAGTCAGCAAATAGACAAATAGACAAAAAGCTCTGTGTATTCGAGAATCAAAGTTGTGTTACCTCTACATAGGTTATGTTTGAGCTTTTATAGGTTTCATGTGGTATAATCCTAGTAGGCTCTTATTCCTCCATGTAGAGTCCTCCTAGGATTCACATTCCTGAAAGATATGCTTTATCCTTATAACACCCCCCTCACTACTTAAACCAAAGTGAGATGGTTTTGCCTCGGTAGTATGACAACCGACCGAGCTAACATGGCCATGCTAAAACAGCAGAAGACCAAGCTCCATCTAGCTTCTTCCCTTTATTGCTTGTACCTCGGTTTGGTCTGTCGAGATCGAGCTAACCGCAGTAAGCTTTGACCGAGCTAACGAGAGCATGGTCCACCATAAGAAGACCAAATACCTCGGTTCTGATATACCATGACCAAGCTAATTATCACCATACCCAACCACAACCGTGGTAACCACAACCACAATTGGACCGAGCTAACTACAAGGTCCTTTCACTCGGCCCTTTATACCGCGGCCTACAGAACAGCCCATTACCACGCCTTGGTCTAGCTCAACCCTAATGCACATAAAAACTCCCTCTCAGAAATGAAGGCAAAAACATAAATAAATAAAATTTGCTCTTGCCAGTCGACCGGCCGATTGACCCCCCAGACATCTTGTGGTTTGATGAAAGCTCCGTTGGAGCGTATGATATCAAATAGAGGAATTGGTGATATTTTTACTCAGATTTGGTGAAATGTTTGGTGAACCGTTAGAGATGCTCTCAACATACACCCTCTCACACACACACACACACACACACACACACACACACACACACACACACACACACACACACACACACTTACTCCTCTCCTCTCTTTCTGTTTTCAAATTTTGAACACACACTCTCTCTTTCCACCTCCATCTGAGCCTAGTCCCGTGCTTCCCTGTTAGAGCCAACCCTTGCTGGCGACCGAACCCCAAACCCTAATCTCAACCTCTTCAACAACTCCACAACCACCACAACCCACCTGAATGCCTTCTCACTAAACTGCCCCAATAAACCCATCTCAATCACCTGCTCCAGGATCGCCCATCCACCGCCTCTGAATCTCAAGATCACATCTTCAACTCACCCTCCCTGAGATCGTCCTCTAGAAAGCTGAATCTGAGCTCTACAACTGGTGTCATGGAGATGAACCACATAGGTAAATAATTTCTCTCCATTATCCAAAAAGCAAAGTCAGATCTGCGAACCCTCCAAATCCAATCCATCGAATGAAGCCACTGTAAATGGGGAACAATGGTGTTTTTGAATTGGGTGTTTAACAAAGGTGTTCAAAAAGGAAGAATCTGGGACAATTTTTGGTCTTTGTAGTATCATTGTTTGTATAATTTTGAATATTTTTTACGTGGTTTATGAAATCTGTTTGTACACTTACTCCTCTCCTCTCTTTCTGTTTTCAAATTTTGAACACACACTCTCTCTTTCCACCTCCATCTGAGCCTAGTCCCGTGCTTCCCTGTTAGAGCCAACCCTTGCTGGCGACCGAACCCCAAACCCTAATCTCAACCTCTTCAACAACTCCACAACCACCACAACCCACCTGAATGCCTTCCCACTGAACTGCCCCAATAAACCCATCTCAATCACCTGCTCCAGGATCGCCCCTCCACCGCCTCCGAATCCCAAGATCACGTCTTCAACTCACCCTCCCTGAGATCGTCCTCTAGAAAGCTGAATCCGAGCTCTACAACTGGTGTCATGGAGATGAACCACAGAGGTAAATAATTTCTCTCCATTATCCAAAAAGCAAAGTCAGATCTGCGAACCCTCCAAATCCAAATCCATCGAATGAAGCCACTGTAAATGGGGAACAATGGTGTTTTTGAATTGGGTGTTTAACAAAGGGTGTTCAACAAAGGAAGAATCTGGGACAATTTTTGGTCTTTGTAGTATCATTGTTTGTATAATTTTGAATATTTTTTACGTGGTTTATGAAATCTGTTTGTATTCTTTTGTAACCATTCCTATTACTGATATAATTTTTTTTATCTATTTTCTTATTTAAGTTTATAGGAGAATTTGTAATGTCCCTTGGTTCTTCAGTCGTAGAATGGTAAAGCTATGTCAAAGGTATGAAAATTAGGTATGGATTTTTTCTAAATCAATTTCTGAAATTTGATTTCTTCTTGCTTAAATATTAACAATTTTTGGTGTTTCTAATATAATCACTATCTGTAAGAATATTTTTTATGTGATTCATGATTTTGTGGATTTTTTCTAAATCTGTTTCTGAAATTTGATTTCTTCTTGCTAAAGGTCAACAATTTTCAAGGTTTCTAATATAATGACTATTTGTAAGAATATTTTTTTCTGTGATTCATTATTTTTTTTTCCTAAGTATATTTTTTATCATTTGAATATTCATGAAATCTATTTGTAAATTTGAGGTTAATGTAATTTTAAAAGCATTATAACAAGAATATGGCTGAAGTAAATCACAATCATTTTAGTAACTCTTGTACTGTTGTTTATTTCCTAATTACACTTTTTGTTATTTCGGTCAATAATTCCCAAGCCTACTTCACAATATTTCCTGCACATTTAAATGACAACTTCTTAGTAATTAGCAATACATTTTATTGCTTTGCATTTTCACATTTATAATCTGTTGTGCATGGTTTTCTAGAATGGAATCCCCCCTTTATGATCTTTTGTGTTATTCTGCAGGAAATAATTGAAGTAATTCTGATTATGCTTTCACGAGATCATCCAAATAATTGAAGGTATTTATTGACATCTACTTTTCATATTATGCTTAATCAATCATTATTTTTGTTGGTTGTTGATTTTGATGTTTTTATTTTTTATTAGTTGATGTGCTTTTAAATTTCTTCAGCACATTAGTTGGTTTACTTTGTTTTATTGAATTTCTATCTTTATGGATTTGGTAAGTTGTTGGTGAGGCAGAGAGGGTGTGCGGAAGGGAGGGAAAGACAAAGAATGGTGGCAATGCGATGGGGAATAAATTTGAAAAAAAACAAAATATTTAGTTTTAGGGAAAATTCTATGTAACAAGGAAGGGTAGTATTTGATACAATGGCTAGGATTCCTTCTCCCTTTCATCCACAGTCCATTTCCAAGACTGATTTTAAAAATTTATTTGTCCTATTTGGCAATTTGGATGGTCTAGATTAATTTAATCCAATGGTCTATTTTTTGACATTTCACCATCTCAGATTCTAGATATCTCTCAACCCTCCTCAGCTTTGCCCCTTCCTCCTAGCCACTGCTTCATCAAAGTCTAATTTTTGTTGTCTAGTTTTCTAATTTTTGCTTTCACTATTTGTGTGCCTCTTTCATTACATAATGAGCTTTTCCTTTTTTGGTTTTTTTGTTTTCCCATTATGCCAACTAATAGATCTCTAAAAACATTTCTATCTTCAACTCAAGCTGTGATGAGATCCTTAGGTGCCTTTGTTTTCTAATTTGATTTTGATTTGGTGTTTGTTTACAATTCTATTTTGAGTATGTTTTTATACATCTGTATTCCTAGCATTGTTGTTTAGATCATATGAGAGCTCCTTTATTCAGATTTGTATGTCTTCTTGCTTTTCTTTTCATTTTTTCTTTCTTTTATTTATTTTTTTTAGCCTTTGTTTTGGACTATGTTGTTATCCATTTAGAGTGAACTTTGTTGCGTTAATATCCTTAATTTGATGTTCTTGGGAAAATTGAATCTTTGAGGATTGTTTGACGATTAAAAATGGAGCGTGAGGCTAACAGTGAGTTTAAGGACATATCAGATGTTGATAATTTGCGCTTCATTTTGGTTGGGGAGTGCCTTTAGGCACAGGTCATTCGCTAGATTATTTGATGTATTTTGCTTTTTGGTAATGTCTTCTTCTCACCTAAATGCTTATTTTCTTTCTTTCTTATTTTTTCTTTTTTGGTGAGATGCTGAGTTTTTTATTTTGTCACAAAAGTTTTTTTTTTTTAATTTTAAAAGAGGTTCAACAACCTTCAAACCGTTGACATCATTGTTTTTTCAGTCCAAGGATAATTCTTGAATAAAATTCTTATCAACTGGTATGGTTCTTGAAGCATTTTTATTTATTATTTATTCATTCAACAGTTATAATATTAGTATGATTCAAGGCTATCAAACACTTGATGCTTCATAATATTAGTATTGTTGTTAAACTTTTATTTGATGTTACCTGTAGGTTGTGTTTTGTCAAGTTTATATGTGGCTTATAATTTTTTTGGCTTATTTCCAAAAAAATGTACAGAGGTAATGTGACCTAAATAAGCCAATCTATATAACAAAGCAACTAGTTTTTGAATCTTGAAAGGACATTTGTCCTACCTATCACTTTTGACAATTAGGATTTATTCAATCCAATGCCTTTATGTTTGATTTTATTGTTTTTCAAAAGCAAGATGTTTTACTTTGTTTTGATTAGACTTGAAAAATTCAGGTTATACAATGAATGGAAGTGTTGTGTGGGTCTATTAGTGAATGTTTCAAGAAATAGAGAGCACTGGCACAACGACCCATTGAACAAGTGAGCCTTTTTTTTTTTTTTTTCTTCACAATTTTAGATCTTTGTTTGGGGAACTAGAAGTTTATTTATTGAGTTTCTTTTCTTGAAACAACAACCTATCACTTTGCTATTATTTTTTTCACACCCTATAACTCTACTAGTGCTTATAAAATTTAGACACTGTAGGCATAATTGTATATTGATTTTAAAATAAATGTGATGTGACAAACAAATGTGATTATAATAAATTAAAATTTTGATTGGATGGTTTAGAATCAATTTTTTTTTCTTCCCTTTATCCCTGTGACTCTTAACTCAATACATTTTAGTTTCATTGGGTGAATATAGTCTGTTATTTTTTACAGGAGCTGAACCTATTCTTTCCTTTCTTCTTCTTCTTCTTTTTTTTTTTTTTTCTTTCTTTCTTCTTCTTCTCCTCTCATTTTTTATTTTACTTTCAGAGTGAGGATTGTAAGTTGTGATAAAAAAATAAAAAAAAAAATTTATACTTTCAACTTTGCCAATTTTTTTGTAAGACTCTATAAACAATGCTGAAATTGGCTCAATGAGGTCTAGAAAGAATTTGTTAAAAAAAACAGTAAAGAGGTCTAGAGTAACAAAAGTCAGTTTTAAGCCAATTGCCGTTTCTTTTTTTTTTTCCCTGCAACTATTTGGTTTTGGAACTAAATTAATTCAGTAGACCATCTATGTTATTAGTTAGTCACAAACTTACTTTATGCTTGAAGTAGTTTAAACCTGCTTTATTCTTTTAATTGGATGATTATGCATAATGGTACCTCATAAGTGAAGAAGAAGGTGGTTTCACTTTCAACCCTTAATGTTGGTGAAGTGCCCTCTTAAAGGTTGTGGGCAAATTCTTGGTGATTGATGACTTCTCCTTTTTTGTTTCAGCTATACACTTTGTATTTATTTATTTTATTTTATTTTTTGTGTTAAAAAAATAAAGTTCTCTGAAAATGATCTACTTGGATATTTGAGGTTCAACAGATGGATGGTAGCTTCCTTTCATGTCTTACTCTTTCTCATGCGTGTTGTTGTATGTGTGTTATTTTTATAGGTGTGTTGTTGTATGCATTGTTCTTTTGTCCACATTTTTTGTGTGTTTATTTAGCATAATTGTTGTACCAAAGTTTCGAGCACAAAAACACATCATACTACGAATAGTTTTTCGATATCGGTTTTAGTAATATATTGAATTATGTGAAAGTAATTAGAATAATATTTTCATGATGGATAGTTCAAACTTTGTATGTGTTTTGAGATTATTTTTAGGTACGGGTCATTGGTTAACCTCCCTTCTCTCTCTAATAGCAAGAGATCATGTTTGCCTTTTTTATTCCTTACATTTTTTACTTTTCTCTATCCTCACTTAATAACCAACATGTTATCAATCACCTACAAAGCATGCAAACTAACTATTCCCTTTTTCTTTTCTTTTTTTTTAGTAGGCAGGTCAATTGATTGGTTTGAGGCAAAGGTGGTGTTGGGTATGAGGTGAGGAAAAGCCATGAATTTCATGTAATGATTTTTTGAAATGGTTTAGATTTTAGAAACCCATCTTCATGTAAATGATCTTTTAAAATGGGTTAGATTTAAATGTGTTTCTGAATGGTTTTGATTCCAAAAATATGAAAATGATAAATGAACCAGCACAATTATTAAAATGGGTTTCTGAATGGGTTTCTAAAATCAATTTTCATTTACTCATTTTCGGAAACCTATATTTATTTTGTTTAATTTAGTTCCCTTATGTAACTATTCTGTTTATATCATTTGGAGTATTAATTATGTTTTTCTCATTCTCTTTTTAACTGTTCTGTTTCTCTGTTTAATTATGTTTAATTCAGTTTCATTCTCTCTCTTTCATTTTTCAGTTGTGGTAAGTATCTTTTATAAGTATTTGGTTGTAATCTTTGTTTAAAAAAATAGTACAGTTAATTTTATTTAATGAATCTTGGGTTTAATTTTAGTTAGATTTGCCCATTAACATTGATTTCAAGTTTGATTCTTTTTTTGTTGCTTGCTAATTGTTATACATAATGCTTCAACTAGAAAATGAGGTATGCATTATCACAGGGATGGAAACTCAAAGGAGCATGATCATCTAAAAATGGATACTTCACACAAGGTAAGCTTTAATTGTTTTAAAATTTAATTTTGTTTGGTTTTACAGCCTTCAAAAATTCTTCTTCCTTATGACAAGACTCTCTTAGTCTTAATAAAGAAAATTATTTGCTCCCCTTAAAAAATTTGAGTTTAATTCTATTTGGAGGTTTGTATGATTTATTTGCTTCACCATTGAATGATATAATTCAGTTGATCATAATAGTTATGTTTAATTCTTCTTAATTCATAGCTATTGGTTTTCCTATTTCTCATATGTATTTTGATGCGATTTTTCATGTTACAGTTTCTTTTGATGCAATTATTCTTCATTACAATTTCTTCTGATTTCTCATATGCATTTTGATGTGATTTTTCGTAGCTATTGGTTTTTTAAAGCGAATTTAAACGAGTGATTTTGTTGCAGGTGACTGATCCATATTAGAAATGTTGGGTTACATTGCTTCTACCTGTGTTTCGTTGGTTGGCTCTCTCATTCTAAACAAAATGATTATTATTAATTTTATTTTTATTTTTATTGGGTCTGCTTGATCTACAAGTGATTGATTTTAACGGCTGAAGCACTTAAAGCGATTTCGAGTCCACGATTCAATGGGTATCCCCATCACAATCAATAATTATTCCTAAATTCTAATTTTTATTCCTGTCGTTAATTAGAAGAACACCCATCGGCTCCAACATTTGCAAATCGAGAATTAGATTCTTATTGAAGCAGCCACACCCTGCAGTGCATTTGGCTAGATTATAGAGAGCTTCCAGCCATCAAGCAGGTTAGTAATTTTGTTATTATTATTAGTTTTGATAGCATTTGTTTTGTTGTCATTGGTACATGTCTGAATGAAGGTTACAATTAGAATCAATAGTGCTTCAAAAAGAGAAAACAAAGGTTTAATTGCTTTATTACATTTATGTTACGAATTCTTACAATTTGTATTTGAAGGTTTGCCTTTGTGGTGTACTATATAACTATGTATATATTTGGATTGGTTGATTGGCAAAACTATTTTATTTGTTTGATTGAATTGCATTTCCATTTTATTTTATTTTTTAAAAATTTGCTTAATAGGATCACATTAGAGAGCATGAGGAAGAAGTAAAACTTCTTCAGAACCTATCACATCCAAACACTAAGGTAAGTATCTGATTTGTATTCTTATTGAAGTAACGGTTGCTCATTCTTATTGTCTAACTATTTCTTTTGGTTGGTTGTCTTCCTTGACTCTACAAGTCTACGAATTAATCATCAATCATGCTTACTATTGAGTTGAAAAGTTGAATAAATTTTGAAGCAATGGTTTAATCTTTTCTTGCAATTATCATACTTTGGGTTTATTAAAATAAAATTTCGGGTAGGGATTGGGTATCAATTAGGCCATTTATAGCTGGGGATTGATTGTGTCTTTGATACACGCAACATGAAGTATCGATTGGGCCTCTGGTTTTCTGATTGAGTCATGAATTATTGTCTTTTAGTAATGATTTTAATTGGATGTCTGATATTGTCTTGAGGGTTCCAAGGATGCTCTATTTCCAAAGAGGTGTAAGCTTTGAGCCCTCTTGAAGTTTTATTGCTGGTTGGAGCACAATCCACTATTTCACTCTATTTTACTCTGTGATTTGTTTTTTTTTTTTTTTTTTGTGATTTGTATATAGCAGGAAAACTTTGATCATGTAGATTTTTGTTATAGTTTAGATTCATTCCCAACTTTCTTCCCAAAACAAAGAGAACTTTTGGATATTGCTATAAAACTTTCTAATTACTTTGATTATGTGTATTCTTTGGTTGAGATTAATTTGAATTATGTTAGGAAGGTTTTTGATTGTGAAGAGAACGAATAGGCTGATATGTAGCATTTACTTTCCTAAGATTTGAATCGGATAAAGAAAGAGAAACTTTTGTAGTAGGGAATAAACAGAAGATATTTGTAATGGGTTTCTCTTCAATTGATTGATGTTTGGTCCTCTCACTTTCTTTCTCTCTCTATCTCTTCGAGGAACATGTATGTGTGTTTAGCTAATATTTGTTTGGGTTCAAGAATTTGCTTACATTAATTATAAGTTTGATTGAATTAGCTGAAAATTCTATTAGGTAGTTTCAATTATATTCTTAGCAATAAAATTTGATGTTATCTACCACTTTAACATTAACAAAAAGTACATCACTAAATTTGTCTTTCTTGGGTTAATAAAAATCCCGGTGGTATAATTCCAAATAGAATGGTTACCTTATGCATTATGCATATGTTTTTTTGCTTCTTTTTTTTTTATAATTTTTTTAAAAAGTTTCTATAGTAGCCATGCCTATGAGCTTTATATCTTAATAAATACTATTCAATAATCATTTTTTGGCACTTCAATTTCCCGTGGGATTGAATTGTGGAGGTGCTAATATGACCTTTTTCTTTTTTCTTTTTCTTTTTTTCCCCTCTCCTATAGAAACATTGCTTAAGATTAGCATAGTTATGCTTATGTTTTTTTAAAAAAGACATATATTTATGAAAATCTCTAGGATGGATCACTCCCGAAAAAGAATCTATTAATTCTCTTCCAATTGGTTGGACGATGTGTTGTATAATCTTCGTAGGTGTGTTTGGATCATGGATTTTGGTAGGATTTTGAAAAGATAGAGGAAAAGAATTAGTGAAATGTAAATGGAATATAAACTAAATTATTTCTCTATTTTCCTTTCCTTTTCCAAATCTCTATCTAAATTCATGATCCAAACACAGCATTAGCATTAAAAGAAAGTAGGAATGCAATTCCAAGCCTGATAAAATATTCAAATGAATGTTATCTTTTTTTGTCTACTTTGACATATGTAAGTCATGAGTATTGCACTTTAATTCTATTTGTTGAACACAAATATTTCAAGTAGCTCATAATGCTTTGAGTTTTATAGGTGAGTGAAATTGCTATTCAAGCCTCTCATCATGGTATGTGCAAGATTTGGGCATGAACCTGTCACCAACACTATGACACTCTAATTTTGACATGGTTGTTATAATGAAAATGAATGCCAAGTTCATGTTCTATATACTTTTAGACTTTGCAATGTGTGCCTTCTAGAAATCAATAGAACTTAAATGTTTTGACATGAACAACATAAGTTAATTCATATTTCAAGTTCATTATTCTTTTATTTGAAGCAAATGGATTAACTGGTTTTGAGTTTATGGGTTTTTTTTCTTTTTTTCTTTTTTTAAGATTGATCACATCCTTTGAATAATATTTTTATGGAATACAATAAATTATCATCTCTAAACCAATTGTTTTCATTTTCATATAGGAATTCATTTGATATTATGTGCAGGATTTTTTTTGATATTCTATACAGAATTTATTTTGTATTCTAATTGTAGAGTTTTTCTTAATTGATTATGAAAGGAATATTAAATTAGCAATTCATTTATTATATTGTTACTGTTAATGTTGCCATAAGAATGCTGAAACTAGCTGTTTGGTTACTTCTCTTGCATTTAAGGCAACAAAATTGAAGCAACTTTTACGCTAGAAACAATTTCTAAAATGCCAAAAAAAGGAAATTCAATATTTCATTCACCAATTGGGTTATTCTTGGTGAGCAAGGATC
This sequence comes from Camellia japonica, assembly GCA_030407325.1. Lineage (NCBI taxonomy): Eukaryota > Viridiplantae > Streptophyta > Magnoliopsida > Ericales > Theaceae > Camellia > Camellia japonica. The sequence goes on from JAPPVO010000007.1 coordinate 4,444,035, forward strand.
CTCGGCCGCCCTTTTCGGCGGCCGTCCCAGCAGCCCCCCCCCCAAAACGATGTCGTTTTGGGGGTTTTTTCCTTCTTTTTTTTTTTTCTTTTCTTCTTCCTTGTTCGAACAGAACCAGAGGGGAGGAGGGGAAGAGAAGAGGGGGGAAGGAAGGGAAGAAGAGAGAGAGGAAGGGAGAAGAAGAGGGAGTCACCGGTGGGCCAGACTGGGGGGGCCATAACCAGTGGGGGAGGAGGAGGAGGAGGAGGCGGAGGCGGGAGGAGACGGCGGTGCGGCGGTGCAGCTGCTGCGACGAGCTGCACCGGGTGACGATCGACGGCTGCAACGGCCGGCGGCGAGGCGACGAGCTGCGACGGCGAGCTCGCTCTCTCCCCTCCCTCCTCCCTCTTCTCCCCCTCCCCTCCCCTCCCCTCTGGTTTTCGAAGAGAGAGAAAGCAAGAACGAAGACGAAGAAAAGAAAAAAAAAACAAAACAAAACAAAACAAAACCCCCAAAACGACGTCGTTTTGGGGGGCTGCCGGGTAGGGCTGCCGAGTAGGGCGGCCGATGATCCAAATTCTATTCTTGGTTAGTCTACATGGAAAGAGTGGAATGTGAATGTGGAAGAGTTAGGGGAAAGGAACCCTGGTTAATGTGGGTTGATTTAAATTTTTTTTTGGTGTTGAAAGAACGATGCTAATAAAATATTTATGGTTGAATTACTCTTAAAGGTTTTGAAAATATATTTTTTAAGTTTTAACATATACACTACTGAGTTTTATACAATTTTTTCCTCATTTAATGTTGAGTTGTATACACTACCGACTGCTTAGGTTTTGTTAAGGAGTGCCTTTAGGCATAGGTTATCACTATATTGTCTATGTTGTTGTGTATCAGTGTCAAAAAGCATTAATTAATCTTCTAGGAGAATACAATTTTATTTGAAATTTGCATTGTTTAAACTTATGGTTCTTACACATTGTGTGGGTTATTTATATGTAACTTTGAATTTAGTTTGGCTGTCATGATCTGAATTTCATGTTTCTAATGGATTTGTCTCAAGGGTAGTGACAATGTATAATCTGAATTTTGAAACATCAACAAATGTTTGTTGCATAGATTAGCATGTATCCTTATTTTGATTTTCTTGAAAAAACAGAATCTTCGAGAATTATTTCAAGATTGAAAATGGAGTGAGAGCCTATTCAGATAGAATAAAAATATTCTTAGAGAGCTAACGAAACCGCAATGCGATCAGATGAGTAAAAGGTGAGTTTCATATAAGATGAGTTTAGACCCGTTTTAGCTTTGAATTGCTGCCAACAAAATGACTTATTGACTTTCATGTATTTTGCAAAGCTGAGTAAAAAGAGGAGGCACCGAAGAGTTTTTTTTTTTGAAAATTATAATATCATTAATTATCTTGATTTTTGATGTTTTCTTAGAGATATTCCTATTCAAAAATTAAACTAGACCTTTTGTTTTTTCCCTTAATAATGCAAGTTGGGAGGTGTAGATTTTTATTTTTGTTCTTGACCATTCATGAAAGAAATTTATCATACTTTTCCTTGGTTTTGTTTGGATTGGTTTATTCTATGGGTTGTTTTTGTTAAGAAACACACTAGATTATATAATTTATTGTTTGGTGATTTCTTAATTACTAGAAATTTATTTTAATCTAATTTGTTGGTCCTTCTGTAGTTAGAACAATGGAGCTTATTGTTTGTTTTCTCACATGACAATAGACGTAGCTAAGATGGAGGATGCGTCAAGTCCATGGAGGGAGTGTTGGTGAACATAGTTCTAAATCAAGGCAGCTTTATATGACAATGTCACTTAAGCTAAAACGTCTATTGGTCACATATAGAAGATGGTTTTGAATTGGTTATCTCTTTTCAATGTTAATTAACTCTCAATTACATCAATCTAATAAATTTGGCTATTGTGTTACTTTTGTTGGGTTTATTTTTTGTTTTACTTTGTATCCTTTTTTTAACATAGTGAGTTTGAATGTGCTACAAGTGCTAAGAGTATGAGATAATGTGCTATTTCAGTGCTTGAGTTATTTATCTTTCAAGGTTCACTTGGCAGTTTCAGACAAATATCAACTTTGTCCACATAGTTTCATTAAAGAGCTTGGATGTATTACAAGTTATTTATGGCATATTTATTGTGCTATTAATTAAGTAGGCACCGTTAATTAGTTTTGCTAGTAGTGTTCAATTTAGGAGTATCGTAAGCATGAGTAATTTTCTGTTTTGATCGTTGTATGGTACTTCAGATTTTTACACTCTGATTTTGTCATTTTAATTTGTCAAATTGTTAGAAGGCTAAAGGAATTTTTTATCCTATATCACCATTTGTGTATAGACAATTTCACTAGGTGGTATTTTTAGGCAAGTATTTTTAGACATGAGTCATCCGCTAGAAGGGTAAGATTAGAGACCCAAGTTTTGCAACCTACAATCTCTCAAGTTGAGTCAATTTTATAAAATATTTTGGTGACATGTCAGAGTTGTTCGACTCCTCTTTAACATTTTATTAAAAAAAAAAAAAGAATTGTTTATTTGACTCCTCTCTAACATTTTATTTGAAAAAAAATGGACAGTTAAGTAAATGTTATCTAATGCAGCACTATTTTGTGATCACGTTCAATTTTTTAAATTTTAACTTTTATTTTGCCATTTTTTTTTCCATTTATTTTTTGCGGTACTTGCTTAAATATAGAAAATAAGTGTCAGGCATATAATCAAATTGCTCGAGACATGAGATCTCTATTTTGACACACTAAGCTTGAAAATGTTACAAGTGCTAAAAGTATGAGATAATAGGTTATTTCAATACTTGAGTTATTTATCTTTCAAGGTTCACTTGGCAGTTTCAGGCAGTTCTCAACTTTGTTCACATAGTTTTATTATAGAGCTTGGATGTATTGCAAGAAATTATTTATGGCATATTTAGCTATATTATTAATTAAGTAGGCACCGTTAATTAGTTTTGCTAGCAATATTCAATTTAGAAGTATCGTAGGTATGAGTAATTTTCTGTTTGATTGTTGTGTGGTATTTCAAATTTTTAGACTTTGAGTTTGTCATTTTAATTTGTTAAATTGTTAGAAGGCTAAAGGGTTTTTTACCCTATGTCACTATTTGTATATGGGCAATTCCAGTAGGTGGTAATTTTTATGGTTATAAACTTCATATCAAAATATTGAAACATATAGAATTACTAAATCATTGGAGTTTTTTTATATGTTATTGGAAGGATAGTTGGTTTTGGAAGAAATCAAAATATATGCAAGTATTTTTTGGCACGAGTCATTCGCTAGAAGGGTAAGATTAGAGACCAAGTGTTGCAACCTACAATCTCTCAAGTTGAGTCAATTTTGTAAAACATTTTGGTGACATGTCAGAGTTGTTTGACTCCTCTCTAACATTTTATTTGAAAAAAAGGAATTGTTGGGTAAATGTTATCTAATGCGGCACTATTTTGTCATCAAGTTCAAATTTCAACTGTTATTGTGCCACTTTTTTTTTTCATTTATTTTTTGCAATGCTTGCTTAAATATAGGAAATATGTGTTAGACATGTAATCAAATTGTTCGAAGACATGAGGTCTCTATTTTTTGTGATTCAGTAGAGATCTTTTTATTATGTGATTTTATTTGACAATGAGTTTAAAAACATATGTGATGTTAATACACTCTATGTGTGCCATTGGTTGGCTCTCATTCTAAATTGGATGATTAATATTTTTATTTTTGGCTAGCTAGGATGCTTACTCTTTTGTATCAAAATATTCATTCATCCACTCAAAAAAGATATTGAAATCTGATAAGGCAAAACGGTTACCAGTTATGACACTAATTCAGTAATATTTTTTTATTGAATGTTTGTTATACATGTGTCATTTTAACATGGATCAAATTATAAAATTTGCTATTTGGACTTCAATTTTAGCAAATCTTTTTAGATTCTTTGCTTATGCTACATGAAACATAAAATTCATTATTTGGACTTTATTTTTGAAGTTTACTATTCGAGATTTATGAATATTTTTGTCAGTTCAATATGTAGAAACAATTTCAACTTCTTATCCTTGAGGTTATAAATTAAAATAATATTATCATTTTGAATTGATTTATTACAATTGAATTTCGTAACAAATGTGATACTAAAAAAATTGTTGGTCATGCCTTCAAGCGCGGGTTATCCCTAGTGCTATCTGAAACACAATGAGTTGATTCATTTCAATCTCCTTGGGATGTGGGCTCTTTAACTATCAAAATTTTGAAGATTGTTATGAAGAACAATGCTACTAAAACAAGATGTGATCTCTTTAAGTGGCTTATAAAATGGGACGGGATAATTAGTCTGTGGAATATGGACTATTTTTGTCTCTGATAAGATGTAATGGTTGTAATTTAGTAGTTAATGGATCAGAAATAGAAGACTAAATGCTCTACATATGAACACATTCAACTTTTGCAGTTAACTACTAACAATGTTTAAATGAGGTTCATACATCATCTCCTATTCGAGTCACTAAATTTGTTTTCTATTAAATGTTAGGTTTGAATTTAAACAATGTTGGCATGTAAAATAGGGTTGTTATTTCTCATTGTCATCTCATACAGAGGATGCTGAACTCACCCCTCCGTTACACCTTGGAGCTGGAGCATGTGCTAGTATTATTGCCATGTCGGCAACTTACCCAATCGACATTCATACCTTATCTCTTGTTATAACATATGCTATAGATTCAGAGTTAGACTTATGAATGTATATCTGCATATGCTACTCTTTTGTAAAAGTAATTGGGATTAATGGAAGATATTTATCTTATCATGTGTGGTATGTAATTGATATTGTGGATGGTTTATCGTAATTATTTCGGGGAGTTACATCGCAGGAGGGAGTTACAGCAGATTTTTCTAAAATTGAAGCAGTGAAAAACTAGAAATGTTTTTGAGATTCGTAACTTCTTGGGTCTTGCCGGGTATTATAGGCATTTTGTAAAGGATTTTTCCACTTTGGGGATGCCTTTGACCAAATTAACTAGAAAAGGGGTGAAGTTTGTTTGGAATGATGCACGTAAGAAATCTTTTCTAGAGTTAAAAGCTAGATTAACTACTTCACCTATCCTGATTATCCCAAAAAGAGGAAGAGGTTATACCGTTTATTGTGATGATTCTAGAGAGGGGTTGGGATGCGTTTTGATGCAAGAGGGCAAGGTTGTAGCTTACGGTTCTCGTCAACTGAAAACTTATGAAAGAAATTACCCCACCCATGATCTTGAGTTGGTCATAGTCATCTTGGCCTTGAAACTTTGGAGACACTATCTTTATGGAGAGAAATTTGGTGTATTTTCTGATCATAAGAGCCTCAAGTATTTGTTTTCTCAAAAAGATTTAAACTTGCATCAGAGGAGGTGGATGGAGTATATGGAGGACTACGATTTTGAATTGCACAACCACCCGGGAAAGGCAAAGTAGTTGCCGATGCCTTGAGCAGAGAGTCTATGAGTGCGGTTGCTAGCCTAGCCATAAGGGAGTGGAAGATGTTAGGTGACCTAAACGTGTTTGATGTACGACTTGGCGAACCACCTAGTCAAACTACCTTGTTATCAATCTTAGCCCAACCAACATTAATTACCCTAGTCTTGGAAGCACAACAAAATGATCCAAAAGCAGAGTCTATCAGAGAGAAAATCTTTCAAGGAAAAGAGGAAAGGGGATCAAGGGTGCATTCTGACTCAAGTATTCGATATGTAGATCGTCTATTTGTTCCACAATCTTGTAAAGATGATGTATTACAAGACTTCCATCACTCTCGCTTTATTGTTCATCCTAGAGGCACAAAAATGTACCGTGACTTGAGCCGTCAATTTTGGTGGAGAGGCATGAAGAAAGATGTGGCTCAATTTGTGTCAAAATGTCTAACTTGTCAGCAAGTCAAGGCGGAACATCAAAGGCCAGCCAGGTTGTTACAACCCTTACCTATAGCAGAATGGAAATGAGAGCACATTACGATGGACTTTATTTTGGGTCTCTCAAGAACTCAAAAAGGTAATGACGCTGTTTGGGTCGTAGTGGATCGACTGACAAAGTCAGCACATTTTCTTGCAATATGCATGGGTGACTTAGTTGATTATCTAGCAGAATTGTATGTTAGGGAGATTGTTCGGCCTCATGGGGTTCCAGTGAGTATTGTCTCGGACAGAGATCCTTGCTTCACAGCATGGTTGTGGCAAAGTTCACAAACTGTCATGGGAACTCAACTGACTTTTAGCACCGCTTACCATCCTTAAACCGATGGTCAGTCTGAGCGTACAATCCAAATCTTAGAAGACATGTTGAGAGCCTATGTACTAGACTTCAAAGGGTCATGGGAGAAATATCTACCATTAGTTGGGTTTGCCTATAATAATAGTTTTCAAACTAGTATTGGAATGGCACCTTTTGAGGCTTTGTATGGGCATCCATGTAAATCCCCCGTGTGTTGGACCGAAGTAGGAGATTCACCCATGCTTGGTCCAGATTAGTTCTTGAGACCACAGAAAAGATAACTCTCATTCGGAAGAGGATAATCACAATGCAAAGCCGGCAAAAGAGCTACGTAGATAAAAGGAGACGGCCCTTATCCTTTGAAGTAGGTGACCATGTATTTTTGAATATATCTCCTAGGAAAGGTTTGATGAGATTTGGCCGAAGCAAAAGTTATCACTTAGATTCATTGGTCCCTTTGATATCATTGAGCGAGTAGGAGAGATTGCCTATCACCTTGCTTTACCTCCACAGTTATCCGGGATATATGACGTGTTCCACATCTCAACGCTCTGCAAATATGAGCCAGATTCTTTTCACGTTCTAGATTGGAAGAACTTAGAGGTAGACGAAAATGTTTCTTATGAGGAAAAACCCATAAAGATCCTAGACTCCTAGGAACAAGTATTGAGAGGCAAGACGATTCCCTTAGTAAAAGTACTATGGCACCATCACAGAGTAGAAAAAGCCATTTGGGAAAGAGAAGTTGAAGTTCGAGAGAAATTCCCTGAGTTGTATAGAAATGTGTAATATTATTGACTTTATGATGTTGATGTTTGTAATATGGCATAAAGAATGTGAATAAACTTTTTGGTGGGTAACATGTGTTGTAATTATGAGAAGTTCACGAGTTTGAGCTATTTATAATTTGAATTATCGTGTTGTGATGATGTTATGATGATTAGAGATAGTACAACAGTAGTGTTGGTCTTTTTGGAAATTGTTGGAGTTGCTTTTGACAGGGATTACAGTAATTTCAAGGTGAAATTCTTTAAGGAGGGTAGGCTGTGACACCTGGGTTTTTTGGATCGCTCGAGCGATGATTTTGTCGCTCAAGCGTAGATCTTCAGCTCCCAGTAGTTGCCAGTTTTGCGGGCGGATCGCTGGAGCGAAGAAATTGTCGCTTGAGCGTAGAATGTTTGCTCCCAGCAATTTCACTGTAGCTCTGCAAAACTTCTAGGACCTCTCATTTTTCGCTCGAGTATAGGAAGTGTCACTCGAGCGACCCATTCGAATTTTTGTTGTTTGCTCGAGCAAAGGAAGTTGCGCTCAAGCAGTTAGTTGGGACAACAGATTTTAAAAGTCGACCCTTACCCATTTTCTTTCCACTTTTCACACTCTCTCACTTTTTAACTCTATTTTTCCGAAAACCCTAGCCCATCCACTCTAGATTTCTCTAATTTCAACCTAGGATCCACCCAAAATCTTTCAAGAAAAGTTGAAAGGAGGCTTAGGTCAACATTTTTACCGATTGTTTCGCGAGTTCACCAACATTTCAAGAGTGGTTCTCAAGCCTAGCTTCCTATTTTGAGGTAAGGGTGTCTTTAACTCGCTATATCTTCAATTTGAACTACTTATGTGGTAATTTCATTAGCTATTCATGTTATATATATATGTATGTATATGTATAGATTGTGTTGGTAGTAAGTAATTTGGAAAATTATGAGTAATACTCTATGATTATGGATGAACTTATGTTTATTATTGAAGATTATTGTAAGTGATGATGAGAGTTGATCTTTAATTTGTATGTGAGAGAGAAACCCCAAATTTCCCTAAACCCTAACTTTGAGACTCATTCAATAAAGAGGGGTTTTGCTCAATTGGTTTCAAAAACATGAAATTGAATGTATTTATTTAACTTTAAGGGTGGAATGCAAGATTTGAAACTCTTTCCCTATATAACCGTTGATGATAATGAGAATTGCTTATGATGTATTCTTTATTATTGATGTGAGAAATGTTGAGTTGTTATGATTTGGGATTATTTTAGGAAAATCAAAGGCTTTCCAAATTCATGCATCATATGCATCTTACATTCTCTCTTGACCTCATAATGAAATGAAAGTTAAAAGGTTATAAAGGGGTAAATTGTCTATGAGTCCGGGTAGTGAGTCAGGTTAAGTTGAGTTGTGTATTGTAATTGGTACCCCGCATAGGAAGTCGAGGTGCCCAATTACCCTGTCTGTGCATATCGTCGGACGAATGTGAGAAAACATTTTTGGGTGTCCACGAGCCCGCCGTTTTTGGAGCAAGCAAATGTGGGACTATTTTCAATATTCAAAACTATAATTATATATATATATTTTGACTTTCGGCTTTTACTTGGGATGTCATAGCATGTTTACCACCCGAAGTGAATGTGGGAAGATGGAACAAATTTCATGCATCATATCTTTCTTTTACATATTTGACTTTTGTACCCACCTACATATCTATAATTTCAAATGTTGCATTGCATGATCATAAGTCTTTCAATTGGCTATGTAACTTGTTAAATTCGTCACCTACTGAGCTTAAGCTCACCCCAAAGCTAACAATATTCAGGATATGAAGATGAAGTGCCCACCAAGTGATTACTTTGATATGAAGGAACCTTTTTGGGAACTTGATGGCATGTCTTATCATATTTTGTTGAACATGGTTTACAAGGGTTGTAATTATATGTTGTTATATTTTGAAGATGTACTTTTGTAAGGAGTTCAATTAGGACATAATTGTTGTAGACATTTCTTGCCTTTTGAACTGTTTTGTTTTATTTGGGATGCAATGGAACAATGTTGTAATTGTTGAAGAATATTTCAAAAGGATAGAATATTATGAATGTTATATTCTTATTACTATCTCTCCTTTTATTTGTATGGGTTGTATGGTAGTAATGCCAAGTGGACAGGATTCGGAAAGGATCTTCTAGGGTGTTACAAATAGAAGCCGTGCAGAATTGGGAGCAGCCTAAAAATGCTTCTGAAATTCGTAGTTTCTTGGGTTTAGCCGGTTACTATCGTCGGTTTGTAAAGAACTTCTCTTCCATAGCATCATCATTGACTAGATTATCCCGCAAGGGAGTGAAATTTGTTTGGAATGAAGCTTACGAGAATTCTTTCCGAGAACTAAAGCTTAGATTGACTACCGCTTCTATTCTTATTATTCCAGAACGCGGCCTGGGATATACCGTGTACTGTGATGCCTCTAGAGAGGGGTTCGGGTGTGTTTTGATGCAAGAGGGCAAGGTGGTGGCGTATGGAACGTGCCAATTGAAGACTCGTGAGAGAAATTACCCGATGCATGATTTAGAACTTGTCGTCATTGTCTTTGCCTTGAAACTTTGGAGACATTATTTGTATGGTGAGAAATTTGAAGTCTTCTCCTACCACAAAAACCTTAAATACCTATTCTCCCAGAAATATTTGAATCTACGCAACGGAGATGGATAGAGTTTTTAGAAGATTATGACTTTGAAATACACTACCACCCTGGTAAAGCCAATGTTGTAGCAGATGCTTTGAGTAGAAAGTCTATAAGTACTATAGCCAGCTTAGCGGTGAGGGAATGGAAAATGACGAAGGATGTTAATGAATTTGATTTGCAACTCTAGGAGTCTTTTGAACAAGCCATCCTATTCACCACTGTTGCACAACCCACCCTTGCTGCGCGAGTAGCAGAAGCACAATTGGGTGATTCGGAGGTGGATGCAATTCAAGAGAGAATCTCCCAAGGGAAAGAAGAGAGGGGCCTAAACATTTATACCGATTCTAGTATTCGTTACCTTAATCAGTTGCTTGTGCCTAAATCAATGAGAGATAAAGTTTTACGGGACTTTTATCATTCATGTCTTGCAATGCATCCGAGAGGCACCAAAATGTATCATAACCTAAGTCGACAATTTTGGTGGAGGGGTACGAAAAAGGATATAGCTTCATTTGTGTCCAAATGTTAAGTTAAGGCTGAACACCAAAGACCAGCAGAATTGCTATAACCTCTTCTAGTTGCTGAATAGAAATGGAAGCATGTTAACATGGACTTTGTCACGGGCCTTCCCAAAACGCAAATAAGTAATGACATAATATGGGTGATTATCGACAGACTCACTAAATTAGCCCACTTCCTCGCCATGAGCATGGGGGATTCTATGGAATTCCTAGCTGAACTTTACATCCGTGAGATTGTTCGCCTCTATGGGGTTCTAGTGAGTATAGTGTCAGATAGAGACCCCCGCTTTATAGCAAGACTATGACAGTGTCGCCAAAGTGCTTTGGGTACCCAATTGAATTTCAGTATTGTTTATCACCCACAGACGGATGGACAATCCTAATGTACTATTCAAATTTTAGAAGATATGTTGAGGGCATGTGTGCTAGATTTCAAAGGGTCTTGGGAGAAACACCTACCCTTAGTTGAGTTTGCTTATAACAATAGCTACAAGGCTAGTATTGAAATGACACCTTTTGAAGCTCTTTATAAATGTCCCTGTAGATCACCGGTGTGTTGGACAGAAGTTGGAGACTCTCCTATGCTTGGGCCTGAGTTAGTTTGTGAGACAACTAAAAAGGTAGCCCTCATTCGACGAAGATTAGTCACTGCTCAAAGCCGACAGAAAAGCGATGCCGATCGTCGTCGAAGGCCTTTGTCTTTCGAAATTGGAGATCATGTGTTCTTGAAGATCTCTCCGAGGAAGCGATTAATGAGGTTTGGCAAGAGTGAAAAATTATCTCCTCAAGTTATTGACCCCTTTGACATTATCGAACGGATTGGAGAAGTTGTATATCGTCTTGCCTTACTGCCACAACTCTCCGAAGTCCATAATGTGTTTCATGTGTCTATGCTTCGCATGTACAAACCAGACCCCTCTCACGTGTTAGATTAGACGGAGATTGAAGTGGATAAAGATGTGTCTTATGAAGAAAGACCAATCCAACGGAAGCAAGTGTTAAGGGGTAAGACAATTCCGTTAGTTAAAGTGTTATGGCTCTATCACGATGTTAAAGAAGCGACATGGGAACGTGAAGCTGAGGTCCGTAAGAAATACCCAAACTTATTTTCAAATTTGTGATGTAATTGTCTCCTTGCTTTTTTCTTGTATATGATAAATTGGAAATGAACTATAATCTTCTAATTCTCCCTTGTCTTTGGTTTTGGTTTTAAATTGATATATTGTTTATTTGGGTGTTGTTAAGGATTGATAAGTATATTGTTGTTGCCATACTTTATTATCAGATTGGGAGTGAATGTTATTGCGGGGGCGAAATTTCCTAAGGGGAGAGATTGTGACATCTTGTTCCAGGTGACCGCTCAAGCGAAGAAAGTGTCTCTCGAGCGGAGAATTGCTGTTCCCAGTATCTCGCAAGTTTATAGGCGAGACCGCTCGAGCGAAGAAAGTGTCTCTCGAACGAAGAATTGTTGCTCCCAGTATCTCGCAAGTTTACAGGCGAGACCGCTCGAGCGAAGGAATCATCACTTGAGCACAGAATATGAGCTCCTAGTAGTTTCACTATAGCTCTGCAAAACTTCTAGGACTTCTCATTTTTAGCTTGAGCGGTGGAATGATCGCTCACGTGATCCTTTTGTAATTGTGTTGTTCGCTCAAGCGAAGGAAGTTGAGCTCAAATGGCCTACGCGATTTTAGCACTTTAAAAAGTACATTTCTAGATCATTCTTTTCACTTTTCTTTTCCCTCTTGCTCCCTCTCACCCTAAGTTCAAAAACCCTAGGTTTCTTTTCTATCTCTTCTCCCTCACGTTTTTGTCTTAAGGAGGATGAAAATGACGTGTCTAGAATGTGTTTGTAAGCCTTATATGGGCTTGATTAAGAAGTTTAATTAAGCTAGACTTACAACTAATTAATTGCCATTATTTTATTCTAATTATTTGGTTCCGAATCGAATTCTGATTAAATATTCCTTAAAATTCCAAAAATCCCAAGTAATACATTGACATGGTCAATTTCATATTCGAATGCCGATAAGGCTTTCAATTCGCATATTGAAACAGAAATTCAAATAAATATTTCTACGTTAGACATATAGAAATACATATAACACATAACACATGCAATTAACTTGGGGTTTCATCTTAATTACTTGTTAGGCATTCTTAATCAAGGATTATAAGCAATCACAGGTCGAAGTTGTTACAGCGACCCATCTCATCCACTGTTTGATCCAATCTTTGTTTTTCTTTACGAGAGAGGGAGAGAGAGATTGATTCAAATTTCCAAATCTAGGGTTTGAAGAGAAGAAGAAGAATAAAGAGGAGGGGTTAGGGTGGAAATAGGGGGGAGGGGAGGGCTGATGGAGATAAGGGTTGTGGACAACTGCATGGGGGAGGCAGGGATGGGCATCGACCAACCCTTATTTTTAACTCAGTTCGACCCACTATTAAATCAATTAATTAATTATAATATATATATATATATATATATTTTGTTGGGATCTAAATTTTATTTTTGTTAATATTCTTAAAATTCACATTTGTAGTGATGATATATATTATTGTTGATGATGATATGATTTTTTTTTGACTTTTTAATATTATATAAGTTTTGTTGGTATAACGTTATATTTAAAAATATATCATCACTATTTTAAAAAATAAATAAATATAATAAAACCATATAACTAAAATTAAGGGTAAACTACCAATAGGTCCTAATAGTTGGACTTAATTCTTATGAAGTCCTATTGAAAAGAAATCTTGGTAAAATTGTTACTAAAAAATTTTTTTTGTGACAATTTTTTACATATGTCGCTAAAAATTGACAATTAGTGACTTTTTTGTCATAATTTTTATAAATTGTCGCTAAAACTTATAAGTAGTGGCCTTTTTTTATGACAAATTTTTCTCATAAGACCTATTAGATAATAAGTTCACTTATTAGGATTTACACGTAAGTACCCCTAAAATTAATACACTGTATAATATTTTTCTTCATACATGATCTATAGTGAAACATGAATTGAATTCAATCTCCACCACATATATCCATTTATGGATAAATTTGGGGTGCCAAATTTTGAGACCTAGTTTTTTCGTAAAAAGAATAGTCTATTTGGTTTGTCTCTAAAAACACGTTTGGTTGAAAATTTTTAATTTTTTTTTCAACTACACATTAATAATCACTTTTTCATTCTCTCCTCTTTTTCTCAGTCACTTTTTCTCTTACACCCATTTAATCAACTACAAAAAATATAAAAATAAATATTAAATCATCCCAAACTCCAGCATTTGAAAATTATTTTCAAAATATATAATTAAATAAATTTTCAAAATTTTTAAATTCTCTTCAAAATTTTATTTTTAAAATAATATATCAAAACACAAACCCTATATTTGCTTCCTTTTCCTCTCTTCTCTCTCTCTCTGGTACACCGAAGACATACTTGGTTCTTCGACATTGACTGGATTCCCAGGCAGACCACTCCAGCCACATGGCACAATCGAAGATCGATGAGCTCAGCTGCACCTGATAAATTTTCCCATTTTTCTCTGTTTGGCATTCTCACTCAATTCATGCTTTTATATAAGTAGGTGATTGATTACATTTCCCACAAAATCGCATGAGATTCTCTACAGATTTGTGGGTTTTATTTTCCTGTTCGTTTCTACCTAACCCCTTTATGATAAACATTAAAACCCACCAAATTCATTCAGATTCACCAATTCAACTATCTTGATTTCTTTCTATTTGATTCCACATTTTTATTTTTTCAATTTTATTTTATTTATTTATTTTTCTTGTGAGTTTGCTGAGATAAGTGAGAATAACTGGATGTGTAGTTGTTGAGAAATAGTTTGTTTTTGTTAGAAAATGTAATTTAAAATTGGATTTCCCAGAAAAAAAATAAAAAAATGCCTTGTTTAGATATAAGCATTTTGCATTAGATAGTTACCATGTTAGGTAGGGACTGTTTTGCTGAGAAATGTAATTGGGAGGTTTTGATAGGCAAGGTGCAGGCAATGGAGATAGTAGGGGCTAGGTGCAGGCTAGGCGTCAGCTAAGAATCGTGTGCCTCAAGCTTCGGTTCAGGTAAACAATTTGATTCAAATTTTAACTATAATTTACGTTGCTTGTTGTGGTTGATGATTTATCTCAATTAGATATATGAATCTCTTGAGTTTCGAATTCTAATTCTAAGCTCTGTATAATCTGAACCTTTAGGTTTTTGGAGAATCATGTTCTGGTTTGATTCATAATGTTTGTTATTGAACTCAAACTGTTACACGACAATCATCAATCATTATTGTTGCTCCCATTCAAGGTATTTCCCTTGTAACTGACTTTGGATTGTTGAGTTTTGCACTAGTTCTTGGGATATCCATGGTTATATGATATGATGCACGGATATGAACACGAACGTAAATTTTTAAAAAATAGGGGACACGACACACTGGGGACACGTTTAATATATATAATTTTATTTATTTATTATATGTCTAAAATAAAAAGAAAATTATTAATTTTTATACAATTACAATAATAATAAAATTAATAAACATATTTTTTAAATTTTTTAATAAAAAATGAGTTTTTTTAAATAGGGAAAAACACTAATAAATCCCAAGTTTAGATAGTTTGAACCATATAGTCCTGCAATTTATTTTGTAGACTGAAAGGTCCCAAGTAAATGTTATTTACAATTAAGCCTACGAATGTAACACATGGGTTGGCTATTTGGAGGGGTAAATTGGGTGTTTAGGTGATATTGTAGT
This sequence comes from Camellia japonica, assembly GCA_030407325.1. NCBI lineage: Eukaryota > Viridiplantae > Streptophyta > Magnoliopsida > Ericales > Theaceae > Camellia > Camellia japonica. The sequence goes on from JAPPVO010000007.1 coordinate 4,459,044, forward strand.
TGCCAAAACGCCCAAAAGCATACTATAGCAATTTTTTCCTTTTCCCTCAATTGCGAACAAAACGAAAGCTCAAAAATTGGAACTTCAACGTTTTCTTGTAGATGTTGCAGTGTTGATCCTCATTTTGTGTGAGTTGGACGCTAGATTTGGCAACGTTGCACCTAGCATTCTTTATTCCTCAAATAACATTACAGAACCCCTTCAAAACCTTAAAAAATTCAAAAACCCCTTATAGTAAAATTTACAGAGGTGAAGCGACGTGGGCACTGAGACATCTAGAAGTGCGATTAATGTTGTCGACGTAACATCGGCGATTTCACATCAATCCATCAGCGGCAGCGTTGATCGTGTATTGGTGTGATGACAACAGATATGGGTGTCTTTGATGTTACTTTGGTTGTTTGTGGAACAATATGACATCAAAGTCGATGCTCGAAATGTGATGCTTAAATGGTGTGTAATGTGGGGTTTTAGGTGATGTTGTTAACATTGCGATTTTGGGAATTACTAGTGACACCAAATGTGATATTGTGCATGTACGTAATATGACAGACGCATGGTGTTTTAGTTAATGTTTGTATGATTGGTTGGGTCTCGTGTAATGTTATTATTTTTGCGGGTATAGGGGTTACTAGTGATTGCAAATGTGATGTTGTGCATGTATATAATGTAACCGACTCATTGTTTTTATTTAATGTTGTTATGATTGTTTGGATCTCTTGCAATGTTAGTATTGTTGGGGGTTAGTGGGAGGATAACATCAATAATATGACACAAAGTAGGTAATATCAACAATCCCCACAATCACTTCACGAAATCCCTAAAAAAATGAAAATGTTAAACCATACCTTACCCACATACACCCAAATCCCAAAAAAATAAATAAAAATCAAATCTCAAACAAGGGCAAACAAATGAACTCCAATATTACTAAATCAAATCAATAACACATATTACAAATAAAAAGGACTAATTGGTTTATAAAAAAACATGTAGGACTAAATGGACTAACATTTTCCCAAATGGGATTTGTGAGCAATTTTTCCTTTTAAATAAAAATAAAGATAAAAAAGAAAAAGGCTAAATTACACCGACACCCCCCGAGATTTATGTTTATTACCGTTCCCCCCTCACCTTTTGGAAATTACATCTCCCTCCCTGAGGTTTAAAGTTTCATTACATATTCTCCCTCAGCAATTTAATTTTTTTAAATACTAATTTTGCCCTCACTGGGTAAATTAAATTGACACCCCTCACATTTTAGAAATTGCAATCCTCTCCTTAAGGTTTAAAGCAGCATTACCAATTGCCCCATGTGTTAGTATTAGTTGGAAAAACAATTCATTGAAAAAAAAATTAATTGGAAAAAAAATTATTTGAAAAAAAATTAATTGAAAAAAAATTTTGTTAGTAAAATTTTAAATTTTTGTTTAAAAACCAACGTAAGCTCATTTTTTGAATTTACGTTTTTTCCTCAAATTTAGAAACTGAGACAATCATTTATAAACCAAAAAAATTAGCAAATAAGTTTTTATGACAGTTTTTAAAATTTTTGTAAATATAAATTGAAAACTGAAAACGAAATGGGTTACCAAACAGGCTTCAGATGGTAAAAATGTCGTAAAATTAACAAATAATTAAATAAGTTACCAACATTAAAAATGTCGTAAAATTTTTGTTAATTTTACGACATTTTTATCATCTAAGGCATATTTGGTATCAATTTCGTTTTCAGTTTTTAATTTATATTTACAAAAATTTAAAAAACTGTCATAAAATCTTATTTGATAATTTTTTTGATTTATAAATGGTTATCTCAGTTTGTAAATTTGAAGAAAAAATGTAAATTTAAAAAATGAGTTTACATTGATTTCTAAATAGAAATTTAAAAATCTTACTAATAAATTTTTTTTTCAAATAATTTTTTTTTTCAATGAATTGTTTTTCCAACTAATACTAACCCATGGGCAATTGGTATTGCTACTTCAAACTTGACGGAAGAGATTGTAATTTCTAAAATGTGAGGGGTGTCAATGTAATTTACCCAGTGAGGGCAAAATTGATATTTAAAAAAATTAAATTGTTAAAAAAAAATCTGTAATGAAACTTTAAACCTCAGAAAAGGAGATGTAATTTACAAAAGATGTAGAAAAAATTGTGATAAACATAAATATCAAGACTTGTCAGTATAATTTATCCAAAGAAAAAGAAAAAAAAAGAAGGGGGAAGAAAATAAAGAAAAATGAGTGAGAGTACTAATTAGTGCTACCACTAATGATGTGAATCATCATAAATGATTTGATATTTTGACCTTAGTATTGTATTTTTTTTTTTATTGAATACTATGTAATTAGTAATCTTTTAAAGTTTAAAATAATATTAGAGGAAAATAAAGGAGGACCGAGAGACGAGAGAGAGAGAGAGAGAGAGAAACGGGTGAATCAGCAATAGGGGGAAAAAAATAAAAAAGAGAAACAAAACAGGGAAAGTGAAATATGAGAGAGAGAGAGAGAGAGAAAAGAAGAAGACGAAGAAAAGGGAGAAGAAGATGGAGACAGAAGACGAAGACGAGGAGGAGAAGAAGAAGAGAGCAGGCGAAGAATGCCTCAGCTTCTTCAATTGATCTGAACAGGTTAGGGCTCCTCTCCTCTCCTCCCCCGATCTCTTTCTCTGTCTCCTCTGCTCCCTCGATCCCTTTCTCTGTCTCTTTCTCTCCAACAGTTAGGGCTTCGATCCACCTCATGCGTGTCATTTGCATTCGATTCGTAGATGTTGGATTTGAGATCAAACTACTTTTATTCGTTTGGTTATTTATTGTTGTGGCCTAACATTTTAAGCTCAAATATGGACTTGGCTGATGTTGTTTTTGATTTGAATGACTTTGATCTGGATTGAACAGATGCAGATCCTGAGTTAGCTAATTCGAAATGCTACAATCTAGAGTTTCTGGTTCTCTTAGATTTAGGGCTTTGATTTGGTATTGACCTAGAGTTCTCTGTACTATCTTTTTCCTTTTCTTTTCTATCTTTCTTTCTTTCTTTTTCATTTAAAAAAAAAAAAAAATTAGCTAAAGATTTAAAGACTGATGTAAATTTTTTCGGATAATTCCAAAAACAGAGGATGGTACATAATTACCATAATGCCGCGCAAATATTTTTGTTTTTGGGTTCATTTGTTAGCTTGCTTTTTATGAATCCATATTAAGAAATTAGACCAAGTTATGAGCTTTCTCTCTACATTGAATTGGCTTTTCCTTGAGCTTCTTATGGGCTCATGAATTTGGCAACAAAGTGATTATGATGGGTCAAACAGATTATTGTCATGATGATAATATTGTTAGTTTAAACAGATTTATCTCATCTCATGCTTATGTTTCCTGTAGAGCCGATCTTATATTTGTATTGTTTACTCTATTCTGGGGTGGTATGACCTCAGTTTTCTTATAAAAATACAATGACATTCACCATGTGTTGTTGGTCCTTATCGAACATCTCTTTAACATTGGATTCATTGCAGGGTAGAAATGTCGATGCCTTGATTTTGTATTGACAAGCTGTGCCCTCTCTGTCTCAGATCCAAATATGATTTTCCTTTGCCCTATAGGTATGTGTATGTATTGTTTCTATTGATTTTGCTGCCAATGCTACTTTCTGAATGTGTTTTGTTTAAGTGGAAGTGTTTTAGCTTTTCATTGAAGTGGATAGGTGAGGTTGTTCAACCATAATTTGATTCAATTTACACTTCTTCTATGTGTCTGCAACATAATAAGACTTGATTCTTTCACTCTTTCATTTTTGATTCAGATAGAAAAATTGAAGATCTAATGATAAATTTTTGGTGAAAATCCAATAAAATTTTAGCACATTTTGCAATAGAGTTTAAAGGCAGTGATTTATTGTGCTCCCCTGGTACAACTTCAAGAAATTTGACTTATTTTGAATTGTTTCAAGTGTCTCTTCGACTAAAAAACTTATAGAAAGCAGTATGTTAAAATAGAATTCAGCATAGTAGTAAAACAAAACACAACCTAGTTTGAGATTTATTTAAAATTCATTTATTGGAATTTTCTTCTATTACACAATATACTAGACTCATGGAGGGATTGCTTGTTAAAATTTCATGAAATTACGAGGTAGAGAACTATTTTAAAAAATTCATCAAAGTCAGCCCTCTGCACAATTTCAATTCTGCGTAATCATGAAAACTCACCCCCAAAATAGCTATGCTTTTGCTTTACTAAAGCCTCTTTTCATTCCATCTTGTAAACATGATTTAAACTACATAAAAGATCAATAAATTCATGCCTGAAACAATTTAATAACAAATTAAAAATTGAATTGAAAAATTTACCGACTAAGAACTTTTTGTTAAGCTCCCTAGAAATTGAGTGAAGTTCTGCTTAAGGACTTGTACCTCATCGTGTTTTGAATTATTTTGCAGGGGAAGTGTGGTATTGAGAAACAACCTTTTTATTTAATTTTTTTTTTTTTTTGGGGGGGGGGGGGGATTGCACTAATTGAGACTAGGTGAGGCACAATTTTTAAGGTCACAATTTTCTGGATAAGGAAAATTGCTTCTACGAATCATCTTCTTCCTTTTATTGGTGCTTTCGCTCTTTCCAAATATTTAGTTAATCGTGAATAGTAGAGTAGAGTCCAATTATATCTTTTGTGCTTGTATAGTATTTTGGTCCTTAACTCTCAAATCTTGGAAGCCCTTTTAACTGTGTCTCTTTGCGATGCTAGCTGTTTAGACATAATTGATAGTTACCTAAATCATTTTGAACCGAAATGACGCAAAAGTGGCTTCGGCAGAGTTAGTACTAGTCGTGGAGAAACAGGTGTTAGAATCTGCTTCTCTTGATTCTGTTGTTAAAGCCATATTTTTCTTGTTACCAGATATATTCTTGGTGTTATATGGAAAATTCCATTTTGTGGGGTGTCCACTAATTATCCACTTTATTTTATTTATTTATGTATTTATATATTTTTTGGGGGCCTTTTAACCTGTTTTCCCTTTTCCTACTTAACAATAATTCCTTTGTTCCAAGGTATTCTGGAGCCGCATCCTGGAGCTATCGACAGCAGCCCAAGCAAGTCACACATGGAAATGGGTATGTTGCTATTGGTGAACAATACCTTATAGTATATAGTCTGTAATATTATACCACAATGTATTTTCCAAACAGATGATTTGTGCTGCTAATCTCATATATTTTGGTCAAGACGTTCCAAATTTTTTTCATAATTTTTTCTGCGAGCTGCAGGTACATGAGGCAGTGATGAACACTGAAGACACAATGTGATTGAGAAAATCCTTCAATCTGCTTTAAAATTGTAGTTTAGGATCCACCGGCCCTTTCTGATGAATCGATAGTGAAAGCAATGGAAGCTTCAACACAAGAGCTAACCTTGCGTGCAAGTTGATGATTAGTAGAGCTTACCTTGATTCCATATTTAATAATATTAGTGTTAAACTAAGTATTGATGTATGTTTTTGCATGTATGAAAGTTTATATTTTGTTTGCACACTGATATATATATATATATATGTATGTGAATATAGGTTAATAATTCTATTATAAGTTTAAATTAATTTGTTAATTTTTTTTAAAATTTTTTTCATTAAAAAAAATTGTTAGGTACTTGCAATTGTTTTTTTTTTTTTTGTTGTAGCAAACGTATATATGATTTTTATAATAAATAATTCTTTGCGACAGTAAGTGTTATTTATTTAATTTTTTTTTTTTGCGACTGCAAAATAGCTGTTGCAAAAAGTAATTTATGCTCTGTCATCGTAAAAAATATTTGCCGCCACCATTTGCCGCCACCATATTTGCGTCCCCCATTTGTGGTTGCATGGCAGTCGCAAAAGGTCATTTGTGACTGCATTTCATTATTTGTGACGGCTTGTGACGGTCGCAAAAAGTATTTTTTTTAGTAGTGTGGCTATCAGTGTGTGCTTGAAACTAGTGTCTACAAAGGCGATTTTGCAACTATATTTTTTATTTCTGGCTTTTCTTTTCAGTGTTTTTATAAGAATTGTTGTTAATTTGTTTTGAAAAATAGTTGAATCTAAAGAGAAAAATAAGAAGGAAAATTTGGGCCAGTGAAAGAAAATGTTAACATTGAACCTCAATATGATTATTTTGTCTCAGAAGATGATTCAGGAACTAACACTGAGTAAAAAAGCAGTTTAACATTGAAGGCAATGAATGGGGTCAATGCCTTTGTGGTGGTGACCGATTGTTGCTTCCATTTCATTACTGATAAGCATAATATGCAGAAGCAACATGCTGCATCTGAGCTGCTTTCAAACATAGAAAGGATGGAGGATAAAAGATTCAGTAGATCAACTCAGGCCCACAACATTACCTCTTCAACTGCAATGGTCAACTTGAACCTGACTTCATCAACTCGGCCCAAAATTCATACATCTGGTTTTGAGCAGGCAATGGAAACTTTCCTTGCAAATATTTCAGTAAAGAGGAAGGCATGGCACCAACTTCAACCAACCCAGTCTCATCCGGAGCAAATAAAATGCTTTTGCAAGAGCACAAGGACGCTTGATATGATTATCAACAATACTCCATGAAGGCAAGAGGTACCTATTAAACACATAGAACACAAAAATTTCCAAAATATTGAATCCACAGTAATAAAGCAACTTTTCTGGATGTGTGATGCAGGCAAACCAGAAAAACAGAAGCGCACAGTTACAATTGATGAAATGGTGGGAGGAAGAAAGGAAAGTATTCTGTGGACTCATTCATTGCACTCATGCATCTTGTCCAAGGTACCCAAACAAGTTCTCTCTATACTTGACCTAGAAGTTTCAAATCCTTACAAAAGTTGCTAGATTTCATCCTTAAAAGCCTAGGTCGATTTTATGTAGTAGTTATCTGGTGCCCAAACCTGTTATTAACTTATTCTGGTTTGCACATATCATTCTAGGTTAACAAAAAATGAAGCCTACTAAAAAAATAAGTTCAAATTATGTGAATACACTCACAGTAACACAGTACTAGCTAGGCACCGCTACAACATGAAAGCAAAATACAAATCTTAAAGAGTTCACAAGCTATTAACTAAAATGGTGAATATAATTGACATCCAAGCAGTGTAGAAATTCCAGATGTAGTAAGCAAAGATAGAAAAGTGCACTGTACAAAAATGCCTAAGCAGCTCATGAGAAGAATAAACTGAACATTGTCAGTCTTGCACCCAACCTTACAATTCTGATTCGTTTTAAAGACAATGCACTAAGATCATTATTCCTTTATTTTTTTTGGGTGAATTTTCTTCAAAGTAGCATTTATTTTCCATTGCTACTGTCGGAATCTCTTGGATAGAAACACTATCTCTGTACCAAGAATGAACATACAAAGAAATTATATGATATTCTATGTCAAGTGCATGTAAATTAAAAGATATATTTATCTAACCAATATTTCAGGAAATAGATGCTTCTCACAGTGGAAAGGCTCAGTTGTTGACTCAGTAATAGGAGTGTTCCTTGCTCAGAATGTCTTAGACCTTAACTATGATTTTTTTTATTTTTATTTTTTCAGAAACAAATTTCAGCATATAGAGAAAACAAATTGTATTGAAGAAAAGCCCTAGCACTGTAAAACGTAGCTAAGGTCTTGCATAAACGATGAAATTCGGATACAAGGAATGAAACAATTACTCATGATAGAAATAAAGGAAAGAACAAAAGAACTTCAAAAATGGAATATCAATACTTAGGTGATTTAGAAAACCTTAAGTGAGGTGTTTAAGTTAAAAGTAATGTCGTTAAGTTATAATTATTCAGTAAATTCTCTTTCTTAGAGACTAAGCGTGATTAGTTTGAGTTAAACTTGGTTAGTTAAGATAATGAAACAAGTGGCCTAAGCTAATTATTTCATACAACAAAAGAGAGAAGGATGGAGAAAGTTGGAGAGAAACTTTCTTCTTGAGAGGTAGAAGAAAAGAAAGAGAAATAAGAAGAAAATCAAGTGAATTAAAATTAATCCATTTGGACTGAGAATTGAACACTTAGGTTATTTAAAAACCTTAAGTGAGGTGCTTAAGTTAAACTAAGATCATTACTTATAATTAGTCAGTTAAATTCTCTTTCGTAGAGAATAAGCATAATTAGTTTTAGTTTAAACTCGTCACTTAAGAAATGAAGTTTTGATTATATATAAGTTTTGGTTTAAATTCACTTAATGAGTAGCAAAAGCAACCCTACCAATGAAAATCTTTCCCCACATACAAACAGAATACCTGATGAAATACATGTTATAGCAAGCTCTCTTATCATGGTTCATTAGATGTTTCACCGTTTATACAAAATGGTAAGGTTTATGCATGATTACAAGTCTGGGGTTCGAGATGACTTACTTTGCCTTGTCTGGAGGAACATCTCTCAACCACTCAAGGTCAATGCTTCCATGTTTTCTAACCATTCGGTTTTAGGAAATCCTGCATAATTATGTAATCATTATTAACTTTCTTTTTTTATAGGTTTCTGCATTTAGCTTGTTATTACACACGGCCAGAGCCATTTCAAGCTGATTTTGACAAATATGAAACTTTAAATATGATTTGTACTCGTACGTTGATTCACTCTGCTCTACAAGTTGTTCATATCCAGTTCTATGATAGAATTAGAATCTCATTGACATCTGCACATTGTATTGCTTTGTAGTCCACGGATCCATAGTAATAACTGATGTACCCTTCTGGACCAAACTTACCTCCTTATGCATGGAGGGAGCATTAGCAGCTTCCAACTAGGCAGGATACCCTCCTTTCTAGATTGTATTATTGCCTCTTTGAATGACTTAGTGAATCCTAGGTCTGACTTCTAAATTAGGACAGGGCAGCCTTACCACTCAAATAGGCATGAATGCAAATTATGTGCTTATGTGACATTTTGGAAATGATTTGATTTGATTGGATTCCAGCAATCTAACAATGAGAAAGACAGTGATTTCATTCCCAAAATCTGGAGAGTCTGACGTGGCAGTGATTTGATTCTGTGGCAATCCAAGTTATTTGGCGGCAATGATGCAGTTACATAGATTTGGGGGTTCAATTTAGGCAGTGATTCATATTTTGATCATGATTTGAGTAATCGGTAGTAAATTAGGGGGTGGTATCCCAATTTTAAAGAATTTGAGTTTGAATTTGGGTTCTTACCTTAGTGATCAAAGAAGAAGATGAAAACGAAAAGAATGATTGCCTTTTTAAAATTTAAATCCCCAAGAAAACATGTTATTAAAGAATAACTTCTAAAAAAAAAAGGAACTTTCCAACTTAAGTAGAGCCTCGGAGATTATGGAAGGTGTTTGATCGAATAAGAATCTTTAAGTCATTGACTTTAGGGGGAATTTCGACTTTTATGAAAAATGGGAGATAAGGAAGTGGTGACCAAGTCTTCAATTTTGAATAAAATTCGAAATCCCCTAGAAAGACATTTGACTGAGGAGACAATTGTTTGATTAGATACTTGGAATCAGATCGAGAGCTCCTTGGGAGGAAAGAACTGTGAAAGAAAACTCGAGTAGAATTTTAGAAATTATGGAAAGTTTTTGATCAAACAGAAATCTTTAAGTTTTTGACTTTAGAGGGAATTTGATTTTATGGAAAAGTGTTGATGAAGAGGTGATGACCGAGTCTTTCACTTTGAAATGAAATTTTGAATTTCCTTAGAAGACATTTGACTATAACGTGAGTGTTTGATTGATTTCTTGGAATAAGATCTAAAATTCCTTGGAAATTTTTTGAAAATAAAATTTGAATAGAGTTCCGAAATTATGGAAAGTTATTTTCATCAGGTAAAAACCTTTGGGCCACTGACTTTGAGGGAACCTTAATTTTATGGAGAAATGTTGGACAAGGAAGTAATGACCGAGTCTCTCATTTCGAATAAAATTTTGGTTCCTGTATGAGATATTTGGCTAAAGGGTGATCGTTTGGTTGATTCGTTGGAATAAAATCCGAACTCCTCAAAACTTTCGGGAAAAAAAAAAGGAAGGGGGAAACATTGATATTTTAAATAAAAAAAACGGCACTTTATTTTGAAAAAGGATTTTGAAAAAAATAGACGTTGAAATTCGATGACGTAGTTTTGAAAATAAATTGGGGCACATTTCGGGAAACAATAAATAATGGAAAGGCAATTGTTTAGATTGATCACTCTGATAGGAATCCTTTAAATTTCTCAGAATCCCCTTGGTCGGGCAACTATCACCCAGTGGGTGATGACTATGACTTCGAGACCCAATGGTAAGTGTTAAACAAAATTGACTGGTTCCATTCACCTACCCTCGGGTTTGTTGCATAGTATCCCGGACACTATTCGTGGGTTATGTTATGTCAATAAGGCAAGCATGAGACTATGCTATGCTACTAGTACTGTTTGATCATTCCCTTGTACCCTTTTGCGACCAAACCTACCTCCTTTTGCATGGAGGGAGCATTAGCAGCTTCCGAACTAGGGCAGGATACCCTCCTTTCCAGGATTGTATTATTGCCTCTTTGAATGATTCAGTGAATCCTAGGTCTGACTTCTAAATTAGATTTAGGACAGGGCTGCCCTACCCCCCAAATAGGCATGAATGCAAATTATGTGCTTATTTGATATTTTGGAAATGATTTGATTTGATTTGATTCCAGCGATCTGACAACGAGGAAGACAGTGATTTCATTCCTAAAATCTGGGGAGTCTGATGTGGCAGTGATTTGATTCTGTGGCAATCTGAGTTATTTGGGGGCAATGATGTAGTTACAAAGATTTGGGGGTTCAATTTAGGCAGTGATTCATATTTTGATCATGATTTGAGTAATCGGTAGTAAATTAGGAGGTGGTTTCCAATTTTAAAGAATTTGAGTTTGAATTTGGGTTCTTACCTTAGTGATCAAAGAAGAAGAGGAAAACGAAAGGAATGATTGCCTTTTTAAATTTAAATCCCCAAGAAAACATGTTATTAAAGAATAACTTCTATAAAAAAAAAAGGAACTTTCCAACTTGAGTAGAGCTTCGGAGATTGTGGAAGGTGTTTGATCGAATAAGAATCTTTAAGTCATTGACTTTAGGGGAAATTTCGACTTTTATGAAAAATGGGAGATAAGGAAGTGGTGACCAGGCTATGAAGCACGGGTGCGGGTACGAGTACGGTACGGGTACGAGTACGGGTACGCCGATACGGCAAAATCTCAAAAAAGTAGGGTACGGGTACGGCTGTGGTACGCCGATATTTTTTTATTTATTTTTATTTTTTATAATTATGGTTAAAATATCCAACCTACAAATTGAAGTTAAATATCAAAACTATAAATAGAACTATAAATAAAACTAAAAGACAAATATCATGGGTAGGGAATTTTTTATAAATATTTTTATTTTAATACACATTAATTATTTTATTTATTTATTATTTTTCAAATAAATATGTTTTAATTAATTTTTTTATTTTATTTTAAATACATGTATTTATTTATTTTTATTAATATGTATAAAAAATATATTATCTTATAAATATATTATATGTTTATATATAATAATAACTATTATAAATTAATATTTATTTGTTAAATAACTATATTATATGTTTATATAATAATAATATTATAAATATATTATTATTTATGTTAAATAGTTATTAGAATAAATATGTTTGACTACAGAAGACAGATCAGAAGGGAGAGAAGTGAGACACAGAGAGAGGCAGGGACAGAGACGCAAGCGATCGATGGCGATCGCAATCGCGATCGCGATCGCGAGGGAGATAGAGAAGGCGAGAGAGAGAGAGAGAGAGAGGGAGAGAGGCTTACCTTCGAAGTCGTCTGGGTGTCCCGACTGTTCGATGACTGGATTGAGTGGATGAGCTTCGAATGGAGTTCTTCGATCTTCAACTGGAGCTTCGGCTGGAATTACAGGTTGTCTTTCCTGGAATTACTGGAGCTTTGCGCAACAGGTTTGTCTCTCTTCCTTCACACTCTCTTTCATTTGTTTGATCGTTTCAATTCATTTCCCCCTGGCGTACTTGCTACCAACGGCGTACCCGTCGTACCCACGGTGTACCCAAGCCGTACCCAGTCTCCCAAACGTACCGAGCCAACTGTTTGCCGTACCCGGTACGCGTGCAGCCGTACCGGTACGCGTACCCGCACCCGGTACGTACCCGGTACGTGTACGGCGACATTTCTGGAGTACCCGTGCTTCATAGTGACCAGGTCTTCAATTTTGAATAAAATTCGAAATCCCCTAGAAAGACATTTGACTAAGGAGACAATTGTTTGATTAGATACTTGGAATCAGATCGAGAGCTCCTTGGAAGGAAAGAACTGTGAAAGAAAACCCGAGTAGAATTTTAGAAATTATGGAAAGTTTTTTATCAGGCAGAAATCTTTAAGTTTTTGACTTTAGAGGGAATTTGATTTTATGGAAAAGTGTTGATGAGGAGGTGATGAGTCTTTCACTTTGAAGTGAAATTTTGAATTTTCTTAGAAGACATTTGACTATGAGGTGAGTGTTTGATTGATTTCTTGGAATAAGATCTAAAATTCTTTGGAAATTTTTTAAAAATAGAATTTGAATAGAGTTCCGAAATTATAGAAAGTTATTTTCATCAGGTAAAAACCTTTGGGCCACTGACTTTGAGGGAACCTTAATTTTATGGAGAAATGTTGGACAAGGAAGTAATGACCGAGTCTCTCATTTCGAATAAAATTTTGGTTCCTGTACGAGATATTTGGCTAAAGGGTGATCGTTTGGTTGATTCGTTGGAATAAAATCCGAACTCCTCAAAACTTTCGGAAAAAAAGACGAAGGGGGAAACATTAAAATTTTAAATAAAAAAAACGGAACTTTATTTTGAAAAAGGAGTTTGAAAATAATAGACGTTGAAATTTGATGACGTATTTTTGAAAATAAATTGGGGCACATTTCGGAAAATAATAAATAATGCAAACACAATTGTTTAGATTGATCACTCTGGTAGGAATCCTTTAAATTCCTCAGAATCCCCTTGGTCGGGCAACTATCACCCAGTGGGTGATGACGATGACTTCGAGACCCAATGGTAAGTGTTAAACAAAATTGACTGGTTCCATTCACCTATCCTCGGGTTTGTTGCATAGTATCCCGGACACTATTCGTGGGTTATGTTATGTCAATAAGGCAAGCATGAGACTATGCTACTAGTACTGTTTGATCATTCCCTTGTGGAAGGAGTGGTATATTGATAGTAATAACTGATGTACCCTTTTGTGACCAAACTTACCCCCTTTTGCATGGAGGGAGCATTAGCAGCTTCCGAACTAGGGCAGGATACCCTCCTTTCCAGGATTGTATTATTGCCTCTTTGAATGATTTAGTGAATCCTAGGTCTGACTTCTAAATTAGATTTAGGACAGGGCAGCCCTACCTCCCAAATAGGCATGAATGCAAATTATGTGCTTATGTGATATTTTGGAAATGATTTGATTGATTTGATTCCAGCGATCTAAACAACGAGAAAGAATGATTTCATTCCCAAAATCTGGGAGTCTGACGTGGCAGTGATTTGATTCTGTGGCAATCGAGTTATTTGGGGCAATGATGCAGTTACAAAGATTTGGGGGTTCAATTTAGGCAGTGATTCATATTTTGATCATGATTTGAGTAATCGGTAGTAAATTAGGGGGGTGGTTTCCCAATTTTAAAGAATTTGAGTTTGAATTTGGGTTCTTACCTAGTGATCAAAGATGAAGAGAGAAAACGAAAAGAATGATTGCCTTTTTAAAATTTAAATCCCCAAGAAAACATGTTATTAAAGAATAACTTCTAAAAAAAAAGGAACTTTCCAACTTAAGTAGAGCCTCGGAGATTATGGAAGGTGTTTGATCGAATAAGAATCTTTAAGTCATTGACTTTAGGGGAATTTCGACTTTTATGAAAATGGGAGATAAGGAAGTGGTGACCAAGTCTTCAATTTTGAATAAAATTCGAAATCCCTAGAAAGACATTTGACTAAGGAGACAATTGTTTGATTAGATACTTGGAATCAGATCGAGAGCTCCTTGGGAGGAAAGAACTGTGAAAGAAAACCCAAGTAGAATTTTAGAAATTATGGAAAGTTTTTGATCAAGTTGAAATCTTTAGGTTTTTGACTTTAGAGGGATTTTGATTTTATGGAAAAGTGTTGATGAGGAAGTGATGACCGAGTCTTTCACTTTGAAGTGAAATTTTGAATTTCCTTAGAAGACATTTGACTATAAGGTGAGTGTTTGATTTATTTTTTGGAATAAGATCTAAAATTCCTTGGAAATTTTTTGAAAATAAAATTTCAATAGAGTTCCGAAATTATGGAAAGTTATTTTCATCAGGTAAAAACCTTTGGGCCACTGACTTTGAGGGAACCTTAATTTTTGGAGAAATGTTGGACAAGGAAGTAATGACCGAGTCTCTCATTTCGATTAAAATTTTGGTTCCTATACGAGACATTTGGCTAAAGGGTGATCGTTTGGTTGATTCCTTGGAATAAAATCCGAACTCCTCAAAACTTTTGGAAAAAAAGAGGAAGGGGGAAACATTGATATTTTAAATAAAAAAAAAACGGCACTTTATTTTGAAAAAGGATTTTGATGAAAATAGACGTTGAAATGATGACGTAGTTTGAAAATAAATTGGGGCACATTTCGGGAAACAATAAATAATGGAAAGACAATTGTTTAGATTGATCACTCTGGTAGGAATCCTTTAAATTCCTCAGAATCCCCTTGGTCGAGCAACTATCACCCAGTGGGTGATGACGATGACTTCGAGACCCAATGGTAAGTGTTAAACAAAATTGACTGGTTCCATTCACCTACCTCGGGTTTGTTGCATAGTATCCCGGACACTATTCGTGGGTTATGTTATGTCAATAAGGCAAGCATGAGACTATGCTACTAGTACTGTTTGATCATTCCCTTGTGGAAGGAGTGTTATATTGATAGTAATAACTGATGTACCCTTTTGCGACCAAACCTACCTCCTTTTGCATTGAGGGAGCATTAGCAGCTTCCGAACTAGGGCAGGATACCCTCCTTTCCAGGATTGTATTATTGCCTCTTTGAATGATTCAGTGAATCCTAGGTCTGACGTCTAAATTAGATTTAGGACAGGGCAGCCCTCCCCCGCAAATAGGCATGAATGCAAATTATGTGCTTATGTGATATTTTGGAAATGATTTGATCTGATTTGATTCCAGCGATCTAACAACGAGAAAGACAGTGATTTCATTCCCAAAATCTGGGGAGTCTGACGTGGCAGTGATTTGATTCTGTGGCAATCCGAGTTATTTGGGCGCAATGATGCAGTTACAAAGATTTGGGGGTTCAATTTAGGCAGTGATTCATATTTTGATCATGATTTGTGTAATCGGTAGTAAATTAGCGGGGTGGTTTCCCAATTTTAAAGAATTTGAGTTTGAATTTGGGTTCTTACCTTAGTAATCAAAGAAGAATAGGAAAACGAAAGGAATGATTGCCTTTTTAAAATTTAAATCTCCAAGAAAACATGTTATTAAAGGATAACTTCTATATAAAAAAAAAAGGAACTTTCCAACTTAAGTAGAGCCTCAGAGATTATGGAAGGTGTTTGATCGAATAAGAATCTTTAAGTCATTGACTTTAGGGGGAATTTCGACTTTCATGAAAAATGGTAGATAAGGAAGTGGTGACCAAGTCTTCAATTTTGAATAAAATTCGAAATCCCCTAGAAAGACATTTGACTAAGGAGACAATTGTTTGATTAGATACTTGGAATCAGATCGAGAGCTCCTTGGGCGGAAAGAACTGTGAAAGAAAACCCGAGTAGAATTTTAGAAATTATGGAAAGTTTTTGATCAGGCAGAAATCTTTAGGTTTTTGACTTTAGAGGGAATTTGATTTTATGGAAAAGTGTTGATGAGGAGGTGATGACCGAGTCTTTCACTTTGAAGTGAAATGTTGAATTTCCTTGAAGACATTTGACTATAAGGTGAGTGTTTGGTTGATTTCTTAGAATAAGATCTAAAATTCCTTGGAAATTTTTTGAAAATAAAATTTCAATAGAGTTCCGAAATTATGGAAAGTTATTTTCATCAGGTAAAAACCTTTGGGCCACTGACTTTGAGGGAACCTTAATTTTGTGGAGAAATGTTGGACAAGGAAGTAATGACCGAGTCTCTCATTTCGAATAAAATTTTGGTTCCTGTACGAGATATTTGGCTAAAGGGTGATCGTTTGGTTGATGATTCCTTGGAATAAAATCCGAATTCCTCAAAACTTTCGGAAAAAAAGAGGAAGAGGGAAACATTGAAATTTTAAATAAAAAAAACGGCACTTTTTTTTGAAAAAGGAGTTTGAAAAAAATAGACGTTGAAATTTGATGACATAGTTTTGAAAATAAATTGGGGCACATTTCGGGAAACAATAAATAATGGAAACACAATTGTTTAGATTGATCACTCTGGTCGGAATCCTTTAAATTCCTCAGAATCCCCTTCGTCGGGCAACTATCACCCAGTGGGTGATGACGATGACTTCGAGACCCAAGGGTAAGTGTTAAACAAAATTGACTGGTTCCATTCACCTATCCTCGGGTTTGTTGCATAGTATCCCGCACACTATTCGTGGGTTATGTTATGTCAATAAGGCAAACATGAGACTATGCTACTAGTACTGTTTGATCATTCCCTGGTGGAAGGAGTGGTATATTGATAGTAATAACTGATGTACCCTTTTGTGACCAAACCTACCTCCTTTTGCATTGAGGGAGCATTAGCAGCTTCCGAACTAGAGCAGGATACCCTCCTTTCCAGGATTGTATTATTGCCTCTTTGAATGATATAGTGAATCTTAGGTCCAACTTCTAAATTAGATTTAGGACAGGGCAGCCCTACCCCCCAAACAGGCATGAATGCAAATTATGTGCTTATGTGATATTTTGGAAATGATTTGATTTGATTTGATTCCAGCGATCTAACAGCGAGGAAGACAGTGATTTCATTCCCAAAATCTGGGGAGTCTGACATGGCAGTGATTTGATTCTGTGGCAATCCGAGTTATTTGGGGGCAATGATGCAGTTACAAAGATTTGGGGGTTCAATTTAGGCAGTGATTCATATTTTGATCATGATTTGAGTAATCGGTAGTAAATTAGGGGGGTGGTTTCCCAATTTTAAAGAATTTGAGTTTGAATTTGGGTTCTTACCTTAGTGATCAAAGAGGAAGAGGAAAACGAAAGGAATGATTGCCTTTTTAAAATTTAAATCTCTAAGAAAACATGTTTTTAAAGAAAATCTTCTTAAAAAAAAAAAGGAACTTTCCAACTTAAGTAGAGCCTTGGAGATTATGGAAGGTGTTTGATCGAATAAGAATCTTTAAGTCATTGACTTTAGGGGGAATTTCGACTTTCATGAAAAATGGTAGATAAGGAAGTGGTGACCAAGTCTTCAATTTTGAATAAAATTCGAAATCCCCTAGAAAGACATTTGACTAAGGAGACAATTGTTTGATTAGATACTTGGAATCAGATCGAGAGCTCCTTGGGAGGAAAGAACTGTGAAAGAAAACCCGAGTAGAATTTTAGAAATTATGGAAAGTTCTTGATCAGGCAGAAATCTTTAGGTTTTTGACTTTAGAGGGAATTTGATTTTATGGAAAAGTGTTGATGAGGAGGTGATGACCGAGTCTTTCACTTTGAAGTGAAATTTTGAATTTCCTTAGAAGACATTTGACTATAAGGTGAGCTAAAATTCCTTGGAAATTTTTGAAAATAAAATTTGAATAGAGTTCCGAAATTATGGAAAGTTCTTTTCATCAGGTAAAAACTTTTGGGCCACTGATTTTGAGGGAACCTTAATTTTATGGAGAAATGTTGGACAAGGAAGTAATAACTGAGTCTCTCATTTCAAATAAAATTTTGGTTCCTGTACGAGACATTTGGCTAAAGGGTGATCGTTTGGTTGATTCGTTGGGATAAAATCCGAACTCCTCAAAACTTTCGGAAAAAAAAGAGGAAGGGGGAAACATTGAAATTTTAAATAAAAAAAACGGCACTTTATTTTGAAAAAGGATTTTGAAAAAAATAGACGTTGAAATTTGATGACGTAGTTTTGAAAATAAATTGGGGCACATTTCGGGAAACAATAAATGATGGAAAGACAATTGTTTAGATTGATCACTCTGGTAGGAATTATTTAAATTCCTCAGAATCCCCTTGGTCGGGCACCTATCACCCAATGGGTGATGACGATGACTTCGAGACTCAATAGTAAGTGTTAAACAAAATTGACTGGTTCCATTCACCTATCCTCGGGTTTGTTGCATAGTCTCCCGGACACTATTCGTGGGTTATGTTATGTCAATAAGGCAAGCATGAGACTATGCTACTAGTACTGTTTGATCATTCCCTTATGGAGGGAGTGGTATATTGATAGTAATAACTGATGTACCCTTTTGTGACCAAAATTACGTCCTTTTGCATGGAGGGAGCATTAGCAGCTTCCGAACTAGGGCAGGATACCCTCCTTTCCAGGATTGTATTATTGCCTCTTTGAATGATTTAGTGAATCCTAGGTCTGACTTCTAAATTAGATTTAGGACAGGGCAGCCCTACCCCCCAAATAGGCATGAATGCAAATTATGTGCTTATGTGATATTTTGGAAATGATTTGATCTGATTTGATTTGATTCCAGCGATCTAACGACGAGAAAGACAGTGATTTGATTCCCAAAATCTGGGGAGTCAGACGTGGCAGTGATTTGATTCTGTGGCAATTCGAGTTATTTGGGGGCAATGATGCAGTTACAAAGATTTGGGGGTTCAATTTAGGCAGTGATTCATATTTTGATCATGATTTGAGTAATCGGTAGTAAATTAGGGGGTGGTTTCCCAATTTTAAAGAATTTGAGTTTGAATTTGGGTTCTTACCTTAGTGATCAAAGAAGAAGAGGAAAACGAAAAGAATGATTGCCTTTTTAAAATTTAAATCCCCAAGAAAACATGTTATTAAAGAATAACTTCTAAAAAAAAAGGAACTTTCCAACTTAAGTAGAGCCTCGGAGATTATGGAAGGTGTTTGATCGAATAAGAATCTTTAAGTCATTGACTTTAGGGGGAATTTCGACTTTTATGAAAAATGGGAGATAAGGAAGTGGTGACCAAGTCTTCAATTTTGAATAAAATTCGAAATCCCCTAGAAAGACATTTGACTAAGGAGACAATTGTTTGATTAGATACTTGGAATCAGATCGAGAGCTCCTTGGGAGGAAAGAATTGTGAAAGAAAACGAGTAGAATTTTAGAAATTTGGAAAGTTTTTGATCAGACAGAAATCTTTAGGTTTTTTTGACTTTAGAGGAATTTGATTTTATGGAAAAGTGTTGATGAGGAGGTGATGATCAGTCTTTCACTTTGAAGTGAAATTTTGAATATCCTTTGAAGACATTTGACTATAAGGTGAGTGTTTGATTGATTTCTTGGAATAAGATCTAAAATTCCTTGGAAATTTTTTGAAAATAAAATTTTAATTGACGTTCCGAAATTATGGAAAGTTCTTTTCATCAGGTAAAAACCTTTGGGCCACTGACTTTGAGGGAACCTTAATTTTATGGAGACATGTTGGACCAGGAAGTAATGATCGAGTCTCTCATTTCGAATAAAATTTTGGTTCCTGTACGAGACATTTGGCTAAAGGGTGATCGTTTGGTTGATTCGTTGGAATAAAATCCGAACTCCTCAAAACTTTCGGAAAAAAAGAGGAAGGGGGAAACATTGAAATTTTAAATAAAAAAAACGGCACTTTATTTTGAAAAAGGATTTTGAAAAAAATAGACGTTGAAATTTAATGACGTACTTTTGAAAATAAATTGGGTCACATTTCAGAAAATAATAATGGAAAACCAATTGTTTAGATTGATCACTCTGGTAGGAATCCTTTAAATTCCTCAGAATCCCCTTGGTCGGGCAACTATCACCCAGTGGGTGATGACAATGACTTCGCGTCCCAATGGTAAGTATTAAACAAAGTTGACCGGTTCCATTCACCTATCCTCGGGTTTGTTGCATAGTATCCCGGACACTATTCGTGGGTTATGTAATGTCAATAAGGCAAGCATGAGACTATGCTACTAGTACTGTTTGATCATTCCCTTGTGGAAGGAGTGTTATATTGATAGTAATAACTGATGTACCCTTTTGTGACCAAACTTACCTCCTTTTGCGTGGAGGGAGCATTAGCAGCTTCCGAACTAGGGCAGGATACCCTCCTTTCTAGGATTGTATTATTGCCTCTTTGAATGATTTAGTGAATCCTAGGTCTGACTTCTAAATTAGGACAGGGCAACCCTACCCCCCAAATAGGCATGAATGCAAATTATGTGCTTATGTGATATGTTGGAAATGATTTGATTCCAGCGATTTAACAACGAGAAAGACAGTGATTTCATTCCCAAAATCTGGGGAGTCTGACGTGGCAGTGATTTGATTCTGTGGCAATCCGAGTTATTTGGGGGCAATGCTGCAGTTACAAAGTTTTGGGGTTCAATTTTGGCAGTGATTCATATTTTGATCATGATTTGTGTAATCGGTAGTAAATTAGGGGGGTGGTTTCCCAATTTTAAAGAATTTGAGTTTGAATTTGGGTTCTTACGTTAGTGATCAAAGAAGAAGATGAAAACGAAAAGAATGATTGCCTTTTAAAATTTAAATCCCCAAGAAAACATGTTATTAAAGAAAAACTTCTTAAAAAAAAAAGGAACTTTCCAACTTAAGTAGAGCCTCGGAGATTATCGAAGTTATTTGATCGAATGAGAATCTTGAAGTCATTGACTTTAGGGGGAATTTCGACTTTTATGAAAAATGGGAGATAAGGAAGTGGTGACCAAATCTTCAATTTTGAATAAAATTCGAAATCCCCTAGAAAGACATTTGACTAAGGAGACAATTGTTTGATTAGATTCTTGGAATCAGATCGAGAGCTCCTTGGGAGGAAAGAACTGTGAAAGAAAACCCGAGTAGAATTTTAGAAATTATGCAAAGTTTTTGATCAGACAGAAATCTTTAGGTTTTTGACTTTAGAGGGAATTTGATTTTATGGAAAAGTGTTGATGAGGAGGTGACAACCGAGCCTTTCACTTTGAAGTGAAATTTTGAATTTCCTTAGAAGACATTTGACTATAAGGTGAGTGTTTGATTGATTTCTTGGAATAATATCTAAAATTCCTTGGTAATTTTTTGAAAATAAAATTTGAATAGAGTTCCGAAATTATGGAAAGTTCTTTTCATCAGGTAAAAACCTTTGGGCCACTGACTTTAAGGGAACCTTAATTTTATGGAGAAATGTTGGACAAGGAAGTAATGACCGAGTCTCTCATTTCGAATAAAATTTTGGTTCCTGTACGAGACATTTGCTAAAGGGTGATCGTTTGGTTGATTCCTTGGAATAAAATCCGAACTCCTCAAAACTTTCGGAAAAAAAGAGAAAGGGGGAAACATTGAAATTTTAAATAAAAAAAATGGAACCTTATTTTGAAAAAGGATTTTGAAAAAAATAGACGTTGAAATTTGATGACGTACGTTTGAAAATAAATTGGGGCAGATTTCGAGAAACAATAAATAATGGAAAGAAAATTGTTTAGATTGATCACTCTGGTAGGAATCCTTTAAATTCCTCGGAATCCCCTTGGTCGGGCAACTATCACCCAGTGGGTGATGACGATGACTTCGAGACCCAATGGTAAGTGTTAAACAAAATTGACTGGTTCCATTCACCTATCCTCGGGTTTGTTGCATAGTATCTCGGACACTATTCGTGGGTTATGTTATGTCAATAAGGCGAGCATGAGACTATGCTACTAGTACTGTTTGATCATTCCCTTGTGGAAGGAGTGGTATATTGATAGTATTAACTGATACCCTTTTGTGACCAAATTTACCTCCTTTTGTGTGGAGGGAGCATTCGCAGCTTCCGAACTAGGGCAGGATACCCTCCTTTCCAGAATTGTATTGCTGCCTCTTTGAATGATTTAGTGAATCCTAGGTCTGACTTCTGAATTAGGACAGGGCAGCCTTATCCCCAAATGGGCATGAATGCCAATTATGTGCTTATGTGATATTTTGGAAATGATTTGATTTGATTCAGCGATCTAACGAGAAAGACAGTGATTTGATTCCCAAAATCTGGGGAGTCTGACGTGGCAGTGATTTGATTCTGTGGCAATCCGAGTTATTTGGGGGCAATGATGCAGTTACAAAGATTTGGGCGTTCAATTTAGGCAGTGATTCATATTTTGATCATGATTTGAGTAATCGGTAGTAAATTAGGGGGGTGGTTTCCCAATTTTAAAGAATTTGAGTTTGTTCACACATCAATGTAAATGTTCACATTGTCAATGTAAATGTTCACCCCATCAATGTAAATGTTAACATGTCAATGTGAATATTCATATTGTCAGTGTTAATGTTCACACTATCAACGTGAGCATTTACACGTCAATGTGAATATTTACATTGTAAAATATGAATGTTCATATCACCAAATTTTTAACCGTTCAAAAAATATTTGTAAGGGTGGAAATGTTCATAAAATACCTTTAATATGAGAATTTTGATTTGGTAGATCAAATGTTCAAATAATAGGACTTATTGGAATATAATAATATCTTATGGATTAATTGAGATACAAACACTTGAAAAATGATTTCTTTAATAAGTCTCCCCAAAATTAACCTCTCTCTCCTATGCCTATAAATAGAGGCTTTCACTATGGGGATATGGATAGATTGTTTTTGGCTAATGGTCTTGCAAACTTCCAAACAATCTTGAGACGCTATCAAAAAAATTTTCTGAAAATTATTTCTAAAATTCTTCAAACTTAAAATGAGAGGATTATCAAGCTCTTCAAACTTGTGCCAATCCTTTCAAGTTACAATTATAAATTTGGTCTCTCATTCCAAAAGATCATTTCAAGACTCGTTCGAGATCATGCCGTTCAAACTCTCGATCAAGCCTCTTTTCTCCGAGTTTCTCCATTCGAAGACTTGAAGAAATTCATCAACTTGTCTCGTTCAACAAAAAGCTTTTACAATAGTTGAAATACAACTATTTCGGAGATCGAATCAGTGGATATATTCTGTTGTAATAGAGCAAATTTACAGAGGATTGTACCAATTTATTATAATCAATGAAATTAATTATTTGTGCATTTATTTTGTGTCTTACTTCCAAGATACGAAATTTGTGTTTAGAACAACTCCATACTTAAATCATTACTCTAACATCAAACGGAGCCAAATATCTTATTAAGACTATTTATTCTCACAAAAATTGATGAGATTTAGTGATAAACAAATTGCTTGATTGTAAAATATTTATAATATCAAAATTATTTCGTAAAATACGATAACAATAAAATCTCACTCATATCTTTCTTTTACATAATTAATTTTTTACTCATCCAAACATCGTAATAAAAAATACAATGGTTGCGTTTGGTAGAGTTTTAGAATTATGATTTGAGAATAAAGTTGTATTTTGAGTTTGTAAGTTTTGGAATTATGATTTGAGTATGGAAAATTTTTTTGGTTATGAAATTTGAAAAGTGTTTTGAATTGAGTGATATTTTATATGATATTTGATTCAAAAATTTACAACTCGTAACCAAACACACAACCCATAATTCTATTCAAAATTCATAAAAAAAATTTCAAAATATTTTTTATTTAAAATATAAAAATAAGAGGTGCCAAAAAAAAAAAAAACACAAACACAAACATTGTTCCGGTTAACCGGCCGAACATCCGGGAGGATGACCGAGTAGACCCAAAATTCAAAAATCCTCTGCTTTTCAGAATAGAGAACACGAGAATGAGAGTAGCCAAATAGGAAAGAGAAATATGTTTTGAAATGTGTGGTGGAATCAAAATTTCAAAACTCCATCCAAATAATACATACAAATAGAGGTGAAATTAAGTTTTCAAAGTTGCACCAAACACAATCAATAATTTAATTTATTTTCTAATTTATTTTCTTCTCTCCAAACCCAAACAGATCAATGTATAGATGAAAAATGGTTGAGACCACTAAAAGTGGTGCTCTAATAGCACCACTAATGACACAAAGGGCCCCGCCCACTGCCTATGCCCTGTTTTTTTTTTTTTTTTTGACACCTATTATTTTTAAGTTTTCTGTGACTATACCTTTGCACTGATAGGTGATGAAATAGCCAAAATTGTTGGGGAGTAGGCTCCCCTCAAGACTACATCTTCTCCATACTCCCTCAGGACTCTATTTTGTGGGCTCCATAGTTTTGTGATTTGAACCGTTCATCTTGTAGTTCAAAGAGAAGAATGTATTTATAAAAATTTAGCTTGATCAGACATTGATTGATGCACTAACTAATCGTGTTTCATTTTATGAAATGGATGATACATATGAATCTTAATAAAAACCATTGATCTTATGAGACAAAATATGATAAGTTAGTATGCTTATCGATATTCAATAAAGTTAATTTTTTGCATATATGTTCTACTCTATTGGGCATACAAGATGAGCGGTTTGGATCACCTTCCTTGGTTACATGGAGCCCACAAAATGAAGTCTTGAGAGATAGGATGAAGTCTTGAGGGGAGCTGCTCCCAAAATGTTTGAGTGAATTTCATGAGACTAAAAGTCCATGTGGTTTGGGACTTGGGAGGGTAAGACTAGATGTAGACCTTGTCTTTCCACTATTTGCGCAAAGTGGTTGCTCTCTGACTTGAGAAAACATTCTTATGCACAGTATTGTACTAAATAACGATGTGGACACATATTTGACAGAGCCCTATTATGTTCATCAAATTGATGAAGTTGTATATACTTAAAAATGAATGTTCTTGTGGTAGGTACACGATGGTTCCAGCTTCCTTGTACCTGGGATTTTCTGCTTCAATAATATGGGTTGCGGAGGTACAAGTCCATCTTTTAGATTTGGTTCGTCACTTTGTTGTGTTTGATGATGTAATAAGTACATTACTTTTTCCGTAATGATATTATAGTCCATCAGGGTACATATCTTACTTCTACAGCACGCAGTCATGCACATGATTTAAACTTAGAAGAAGGAAACGTGATTGGTAACTTCAATGGAGAATTTTGGGGAATGTTTGCAGGTCACCAGGTGCTGCATTTTAGTTTTTGATGACAATTTTAATGATCTTTGGTTCTAATAAGAATATATTCAATTTGTTTTGTATGGATGTTGTGCATCTGGAATAATCTTCATTTTTTTATTGAATTTTGCAGTTCGTTGGAAACCACATGTCTCTTTTTCTATTGAAAGATGGAACGGTATGTGCATGCTTGTGATTCCAAGCTGATTTCCATGTCCTATATTTTTCTATGTTGTTTGTTGTATTACCCGTACCAATTCATTATCATAGATTTAGTTATTAATGCTTGCATTACACTCGAGAAACTCTGACCTTCGTTGTACAAAAAAAATTATTTAATGTTAAATTTCTCTTTTGCATCTCTAATGCAATTTTAGCTATAAGTTGGCACTGAAAAATAAAGATGGCAGAAAGATGAGGAGAGTCCTATTTATTATGAAGTGAATGATTTTTATTTCCTTTTTCCCCCTCTTTGGCTATGGGAGGCTTTCCCTTTTTCTTTTGTTTCTTTAATAATTTCTTTGGTGGACGTTTTAATGATAGTTTTTTTTATTTTATTTTAAAAAAGGGATAAAATCAAGGGTCCCAAACCTTTTTCGATAGTCTCGAAATCAATCAATGAAGAGAGTTTCAAGAGGAATGACTTCCCTTAGTTGGTTTGAGTGGCA
This sequence comes from Camellia japonica, assembly GCA_030407325.1. Lineage (NCBI taxonomy): Eukaryota > Viridiplantae > Streptophyta > Magnoliopsida > Ericales > Theaceae > Camellia > Camellia japonica. The sequence goes on from JAPPVO010000007.1 coordinate 4,484,865, forward strand.
TAGCCCCTTGGAGTAGTTGTCTAACCGTGGGAAACAATTGTATAGCCATGTCGACAATTAGAGCTATAGAGTTTTCGACATGGTTGGCTTCCATTTTTGGCATTCCTTTTGTTAGAAAATTTTGTCAAGTTGACAAACTTGACCGTTCCATTCTGTGAATCCTTCACACCTCTACCCAAGTATCTGAAGGGTATCAAGGTCTAAAAAAAAAGTTGATACAGTATCCAACACATGTCAAAAAGTGTCCGATGAGTGCTAGTGCCGGACATGCATCGAACACGGATACGCACCTTCTTAGTAGTGTCAAGAAGTGTATGTGTTTCTTGGGTTGTTCAATATATATATTTTTAAGATAGCAAATAAAATATTAAAATATACATAAATTACTTGTATTAAAAAAAATAAATAAGGATATTCAATGGCACACCTTTAATCCTATGTAGTGCCGTCCTTGACAGCAATATACCACTATCTTTCATTTGGTTGTGGAAAATTTGAAGCATTGTAGATTCTACCTCAGTGTCAGAATTTATGATTTTTTAGTTCTTTTAGAACACTCGCATCTTTAATTTGTTATTCTTTCTTTCACATCACTGCAGGGGGGAACTACCAGTGGCAGTGGCACAACTTTACTATATATTGTGTTCGTTTGTAGTATGACCTTAGGTACCATACTCATGTGCTTCTTACAAAAGAGGGATGCTAAAGGAGAGGAGACTTTACCAGATTCTTCTGTCAGTTTCTACTCTTCCATTGTTTGACTTATGAATGCTATTAATCATCCCCCTTATTGCATATTCAGGCTTACAACAAGCATTTGTATGGTAATTGTTGATTAACTTATGACATTTTACTTTTTTTATTGTCCTTTGACAAGTCAATTTGTGCACTACATACATTGTAACATTTTCTTCAATTAAGCATGGAACGCATTTACAATTTAGGGCTGAATACACCAAGTACATTGCGGAACCTTCACTTGGTGAGTCTGGTGTAGGTGGTGCTATGGTAGTGTATTGGGCTGTTGATGCAATTGTAAGTATGGCACTGCAGAAATGAGTAGCTTTATGGAATGGTTTACATGAATTAGCTCACTTGGTGAGTCTGTTTCTGTTTTACGTACATTAATTTTGACAAGGCATGTTCTTCGTCTCTTTCTTGTTGAGTTGGAGAAATAAAAATGAATTGAGTGAACAACTTTAAATTTCATTTACCCTTTGCTTTTGTAAGCAACAAGAATAACAAATAATATATATCCTTTTCCATATTTATTCTCTATGAGTTGTGTTGTGTGTTTGCAACAATATACAAAATTTCATTTATTGCCCTGGTGGTACTTCACATGGATAATATGGATGGATAATCATATCCTGTGTTCTGTTCCATAATCTTATTTTTCCCACGGTATGTGCATTCAAGTTATTGCTCACAATCTCTGCTATGATCTCTAGCCTCATATGCTTTATAGGAAATTATTCAATAATAATGTGGCATAGGATGTAAATACTATTACACCTCAAGTTCGCTAAAAGTTAAAAACCCAAGAAAACCATCTTTGTTTTATAATTTGTCATTTGTTTGATTCATTAAGTTTTTAAGACTCAGTTTATATCTGGAATATGTGTCAGTGTTCGCTGGCTATGGGTCGACTCACCTCTGGTCTCAAGTCAATCACTCTAATAGTTTGTGCTGGAGCTTTCATTCAATTAATTGTACTGCTTTGGCTTCTACTGAAGTACAGGTTAGGTTTCTTGTTGATTCCAATTAAAGTTATTTAGAATCTAAAGTTTTTAATTATATATATCTGATTTGAAACTGCTATGACTTTATCAGTTCTTGTTAACTGTGCCATTGTGCAGCGTAACTAGTGGAGTACTCGGCATTTTATACCCCCTTCTCATGGCAGCCGCATTGGGAATTGGGGATGGAATATTCAACACACAGCTTAATGCTTTGCTTGGGATGCTCTTTAAGCATGATATGGTAGTGATTTATTTTGTTTGTTTTACTAAGCCTTTTTTAGTTTGATTTATACTCTTTTTCACGTAAGTGTTGACACGAGAAGTGCATGCCTTGAGTTGAGTGTATGAATAAGTGATGGACGTGTGTCCAAAGCGTGTCTAGATCTAAAAAATATAAAAAAATAATAAAATTAATGACACATTTGGACGTGTATCCGACACATTATCTTCTTAGAGGTGTTCGTGCTTGGGGGATCTAATTGAGAGGCAGGTGGGATGAAACTATGTATTTTTTTATTTATAAAATAAATAAATAAATCAGTGGATGTAATTGTGAAAACGCATGTTTTATGGTTGAAGACAAGGTATATTGAGATTCTTGAGACGTAAATTCCATATATTGAAGGAAATTAGGAAAACTTATTCCTTTAGGAAAGTTAAAGATATGGGTTCCACAAGTGTTCTCCTAATTGAACAATTAAACAAATAGGAGAAAATTGACTTTTGTGTGTTGTACTCTCCTTTATAATGGTAGTTATCTTATGATTTTCATACTTATGTCTAATTTATTTTCTCATTCAACGTAATTAAAGATTTTGGCCTCACCTTTTCTTGGTCGTTTCTTTGTGCAAATGCACTTGCATTTAATTCTCAAATGTTACTTTTGGGATGTGCAAGAAGGAGCATTTGCACAGCTCAAGGTTTGGCAGTGTGTTTCGATCGCAGTTGTGTTTTTTGTGAGCCCTTACAATTCTTTGCATGCTGTGTTAGTGGTTATGCTTGTTGCAGTCTGCATCTCTGTTGGCGGGTTTCTATTCCTCACTCTTATGGTCGAGAAAGCATTCTCTTGTGCTGATTGATTTTTTGCAACCGGATACGTAATAAATATTTATTGCCAAAACATGTATTATTCACGTCTTACACATTGATTGCCTCAGAAAGTTGTATCTGCCTGTGAAATCTATTAAATAAGAAAATATGTTCACCTGTTAATGTTTCTTCAAAAGAAAAGTATTGAAAGGCTAATTTGAATGTAATTATCATTATTGTTCTTTTCTATTTGAGAATAGAGTCTATGAGAAAGTTGGCAATTAGTGCAAGTACTATTTTGCGGAATATAGACATCTTTTGTGTGCTAGGCCTACCTAAATTGGAACCTAGATTACCTCTTTTAGATTTTTATTGATTTATGAAAGAGATTGTTTTTGCTTACATGAACAATTGCATAAATTAAAGGGTAAATTACATTTTGCCCCCTTAAACTCACCATAGACAAATTTCACCGTGCAGGCTATACCCTTTCAAAATAATTTTTGTTGTTTACTTTAGGGTAAATTACAAATACACTTCTTGAGGTTTGTTTAAAATACGAATGGTCTCTTGTAGTTTGGAAAATTACAAATACATTGCTGTCATAATTTTTTATTTAACAAAATTAATTGAAAAAGTGAAATTTTTAACTGTTAATCTATAAAATAATAAAATTATCTGAATTATTAATTGAAATAAATTTTAACATTATTAAAAACTGTTAATTAACTTAATGATTTATTAATAAAAGAACCTATTTATTATGAAATTAGAAACTTTAGGGGCCATAATGTAATTTGTAGAACTATAGGGAGTAATTTATAATTTAAGTAAATCTTAGGGGTATGTTTGTAATTTGTCCTTTATTTATTAACTAGTGTTATGCCCGTGATCTGCATGGCTAATGTATATATATTTTTGACATACTCATTTTATCTTAATAAAATACAATAAAAATCACTGTATGGTACATAATAAACACAAAAGATTAAAAATTATGTGAAACATCAATAATGTAAGGATAAATTGTAAATCAGTTAAACAAATTAAATTATTTCAAAATTAAATGCAAATCAATCCAAATAATAATGCAACTAAATATACACTAATTTTTCATCCATTTAAACCAAAAGCACTAATAAAAATTGTTTGATGATGAAATATCATTACATTTATTTCATACGTTCAAAGTTTTTTGCAATAGTTGCCGAATATAACAGGCCACTAAACAACAGGGGAAAAAAATTTAAAAATAAGTTAAATTATGAGTAAGAAATTAACAAAACAGAAACCAATTATATTTGTAGTCCCTACATTTTATCTGTTATATCATTTTGCTCTCTACACTTTTAATTTAATCAATTTTGACTCTTAATTTTAAATTTTGTGACTCTTAATCAATTACTCTTTCTACTATTTCCAAATTTATGTAGACATAAAGTTACAAAAATTCCACGTCTCTTCCATTTTATAATTTTTTTCCAATCTAAAGAAATGTACTCCATTAATTGGTCTTCCCTTAAAAAAATACTTAAACTAAGAAAAAAAATATACACCTACAAACTTTGATTTTCAAATAGCCACATGATCGGTAAAAATTCTAAGTAAATTTTCTTATATTGATAGTAAAAACTCTTTTCGATTCCTGTTATATTGTAGTAAAAATTCCTTAGGATTCCCTTACGTCATTATAAGAAGGATGTCAAACCCAAGATTATCATCACTTTTGTTTTATCTTTAGGAGGGAGCTTGGTGCTCTTGTTGTACTAGAGCTAGATTTCGCCAGCTATAAAAATAATATTTTTGTATTTTGCATTTTTTTCATTTATACAAAAATAAATATAAAAAAACTTTATTTAAAAAAAAGAAGAAGATATATATAGAGAAATTGGCTAAAATAACCCAACAACAACTCATAATAAATGCAGAATATGAATATCCATGCGTCATTTAAAATATGTGGATCATATTCATAATTTAATTTGCACAATTCGCTTGTTTTTTGCAAGCTAAAATCTCTGAATAATTCTTTTTGTATTTCTATTTTTTTTCCCCATATATTTAAAGAATTATGTTGTGATTGTGTTTTAAAGAAGAAAAAAAAAAAGAAAATTGAGGACCTAATATGCCGCTCTCTTCCCATTGTTATATTTCCTAAACTTTTTAAATATAATTATGGAAGTCTTTGAAGTTTGGTATGTACAATCATGTAGATTATGATTCCAATTAGAATAAGGTAATTCTAGGAATAATAATCTCAAAATTTAAGGAAGCAATACTTATAAATTTTGGTAATGATTTAGAGGATTTAAAAATTACCTTAATTTATATAAATTATATTTTGAGCTAATCATAGAATGACATGTGTATTTAAGTGTTATAAAATTCAGAAAAATTGAAAAAATTGGGGTGAGACTCTCAACTTCAAAGAGGCTACAACACTTTTACTTAAATTATATAATAATAATATGATTTTATCATCTACCAATACTCTATTAATTTAATTGTTTACGCGAATGATTTGTTCGATAAATTTTACAAATTAAATTATTTATAAATAGAGAAAACATGAATTGCGTTGTGATGGAACTAGCATATCACCCGTGCTATGCACGTGATAAAATAATATCTAATTTATTAAAAATACGATAATTGTATTTAAATTTTTTATATTTTGTCTCTTGTAAATAAAATTTTATATATAAGTTTAAGTGTTTTGTTTCAAATATTCCTTTACTATAACATATAGTATAGATAAATTAAAATTGTTGTATCAACAATTAATAATTAAAATTATGCTTTGTTATAAAAAAAATGACATAGTTCTAATATTTCACTATTTTAGAATAAAAATATATGAATTTTAAAAATTGGTCATATTGATTTTTGAAAGGGAAATAATTAAATAAATTTTAAAAACTCAATGAGCAAGAAATAATCATCATAAAAAATAAAATTTCTAAATGCTCTACCATTTAATAATAAAATTGGTTGAATTATTTATTGAAATATAATGTTGACATCAATAATAGCTATGACTAGATGATTTATTGGTAAAATGACCATTTGTTATGAAATAAAAAACTTCAAGGGACATGATATAATTTTTAAAATCACGTGAAATAATTCATATTTTAAATAAATCTCGGATGTGTATTTATAATTTATTCATTTATTTAACTACCTAAAAAAAAATAACTCAACACGTTTTATCTATAACTTTTTCTTTCTTTTTTTTTGTGTACATATAATTAACACATACAAGACAGAATTAGAAATGAGTATATTCGGGAATGGGTAGGAGTAGCACCAATAGAAGATAAGTTGAGAGAAAATCGATTGAGATGGTTTGGTCATATTCAACGGAGACCAACAGAGGCAGTAATGAAGAGATGGGATGCTGTAACGGTAGATGGAAGTGTTAGGGGACGGGGTAGGCCTGGATTAACGTTGGTTAGCGTTGTAAATAGAGATATGGATCTATTTAATTTGACTAACGAAATGGCCTTTGATAGGGCCGCGTGGAGAAGAATGATTCATGTAGCCGACCCCATTTGATGGACTTAAGGCTTGGTTTGGTTTATAATTAACACATAAGCCATGTCACGGTATTAGAAAGGATTCGATTTTTTTTTAAGTTGTTATTTAATTTGAGAGAGCATTTGGATTTAGTAGGTCTATTTTAAAATCAATTCGGATGATTTGAACTGTTCATTTTTTAAAACTCTTCAATTAAAATATTCATATAAAAAATTAAGATAATTGAATATCAGTAGCTATATATTTAAAGCATATTTGTTTAAAAAAAAATAGACGACAAATATAATTTTAAAAATAATTATCTATTTTTTATAATATAAATTTAATTTAAATATATAACAATTAATGTTTAACCATCTTAATTTTTATATAAATATTTTACCTAATAATTCTTAAAATAAAAATCATTGAAATTATGTAAAACGGCAGCTACTGCTGTGCGGTAAAACGGCACAATTTTGTGTGTTTTTTTTTTTTTTCAACATAATATTTCTTTGTTTTGTTTTTTTGTTGGTGTGTGCTGCTATTGGTTACTTTCTGGTTTGCACATACCTGTCAACATTACATTACTTTAAGAAAAATTAACAAAAATAATAAGGGAAAATTACAAAAAAAAAAAAAAATCTCAAAATTTGGTTTTTGTAACAAAATAAATAATGAGTTTTTAATTTTATTAATTTAAACTTTAATTTTTTATTTGTTTTTAATTTAAACTATTGACCTATTTTCGTTAGGTAAATTGATAGAAAATGATATTTTAGACATTTTATGTATATCTATATTGAGTTTAATGACTAAAAAAAAATTGTGAGTTTTACCTAACAAAAATAGATGAATTGTTGAGATTAAAAACAAATCAAAATTTTAAAGTTTAAATTGATAAAATTAAAAATTCATAATTCATTTTATCACAATGATCACTATCTGAATTTTATTTTTATTTTTATTTTTATTTTATTTTTATTTTTTATAATTTCTTCAAATAATAATAATAACAACAACAACAACAATAATATTGTACTCATTCAGACAAATCAATAATAATAAAAAAAAAAATCATAAAATCCTTAAAAAATTACTATTAAATTTACTTGCAACGATGTGTATTATTACATATTATTTATTGATTTGTTGAAAAATCAACCAATATACTCTGATAAATATCAATAAAAAACATCAAAAATGTAATACTCAATAAATAATAAATTTCAATTCATGTGAATTTTCAAAAATAAAATAAAAAATATGCAAGTAGATATTTCTCCTTATTACAATAAATGTCTATAAAGATTTGTAAAATTTTATTTTGTTTTGTTTTAAACCAAAAAAAAAAAAAATGAAGAAGAAGAAACTGTGTCGTTTTGCAAGCACGGCACACCTGCTGTGCTCACAGCAGGTACCCCTTGTCCGTAAAATAGGCGCGGATCACTCCTCCCTCCATATTGAAATTATGGAAATCATATTTTACCTAAGCAAGCTGATTCATATTTTACCTAAGAATTCTTAAAATAACAATTAATTCTCTTTCAAAACACACAGCTTTTGCCTTTCAGTCTCTCTCTCTCTCTCTCTCTCTCTCTCTCTCTCTCTCTGTGTCAAACATGGCCGCACAGAATTCCAAGTTCAAGCTTTTCTCCGGCATTCTCCGCTGCCTACTCTGCATCGGCACCCTCCCATCCGACTCCACCACTGACATCCCAACCACCACCACCACCACCGACATCCCACCACCACCACCACCACCACCACCACCACCACCACCACCCACGTCAAGCCCCCGGGAGTAGTCGCAAGACTCATGGGTCTAGACTCACTCCCAGAGTCCAAGAAGGTTTTTAGGAGGAAGCAAGGTCAGAAGGAAAAAGGTGGAGTCTCTGTGTTTTAATTTATTTCTGTGTTTCTGTAGTGTAATTTCTGTGTTTTAATTTGTTTTTAGTTTGGTAGTTTCTGTTTGAGTCTACGGAATTCGGGGATGGTGCTGTCATAGCATCATGCTGTGACAACAAACAACACCATTTGCTTGATTACTTTTTTTTCTCCACTTTGTGCAATGTGATTTCAATTTCACTTTCTTTTTAATTCATTTTCAAACAAAGATGTGAGCCTCTCCGCAAAAGTTAAATAAATAAATAAAGTAATTCACATCTACTTAAAAATTGACAGATAAGTTATGAATACATTCCCTGAAATTTAGTTAAAATACATATTGTCTCCTATAATTTTAACCATTGATAGAGGGAGGACATTGGGTTAAGGAAAACTCATCTAATGATGATGCAGGTTTTTTGAGGCCCAAGTCTAGAGAGCCCAAAGAAAAAGCTAAGGAGATTACTAGGAAAATGAGAGGAAGTTTACGCGGTGAGCCGATGGATTTGCCCTCCATACTTGAGGGATATGCTGGGGATGAGAGCTCATCTAATGTGTCTGGAAGTGATTCTGGAAGTGAATCAGAATTGACAATATCGACTCTCGGAAAGTCCTTTCACCGGTGTAACCGACCTAGACCTTCATCATTGCTTTCGACTGAGTCATTTGTAAGTAGGGAGGCCAAGAAGAGACTCTCAGAGAGGTGGAAGATGTCCCAAAGGTATCAGAATGTTGGAGCAGTTGGTAAGGCCAGCAGGCCAGAGAATTTTTATCCAATGACTGGTTTGGATGGATCCAGTGACAGATTTGTTAGCAATAATGAAATTGCTGAGTGGGATAGTACTGATTCCTTCGGGGAAGAGCAATTTAACCTATCTCAGGTGGAGATCAACCTTGGAAAGAAAGATCCTGCAGAACAGAAGTCTTTAGCTTCTCATATGCGGACTCATAACATCAACGGTAAAAGTTCAATTAATGATGCTGAGGTGGATGGTGGACATGCGGATGTGTATTCTGAATTTCTTGATGAGGAGTTGCCCTCAAAACCATCATCTTATTTGTTAGGAAATCCTACTCCTTCTACCCCTGGTCCAGAGGATTCAAAAGCACAGGATTCAAATGCAGATGGACTAATGCTTACACCAAGTGACAAAGATGTTGGCCAAGGATTTGTCTCGGTCTCCGAGGACAATGAAGTATTTGATGATGAGAGTTGGGAATCTGTCTATCTAGCTGATGTGCTAATCAACTCTGGATATGATGATGCTGACCCCGACACTTTCGTGTCAACATGGTACTCTCTCGATTGCCCTCTGGACCCTTGTTTATTTGACAACGTCGAGGAGAAGTATTCCAATGAGACAACGTCATTGAGGTCTGAAAGGAAGCTCCTGTTTGACCGCATAAATTCTGGGCTATTTGAAATGTTCCATCAGTTCGTGGACCCACTCCCGTGGGTGAAGCAGCCAACAGGGAAGGTGGGCCTTACAAGGCAGAAACATGGGATCGGTTACGAGCTGCATAAGTTGTTAGCAAGTAAAGAGAAGAGCATGCATGAGGGCGTGACAGAGAGGGTGTTGGATAGGGAGATGCAGTGGCTCGATCCTGGGGATGGCGTGGACGCGATAGGTATGGAAATTGAGAAATTGTTGATGGATGACCTAATAGTGGAGGTTACGAATATGTTAAGTATCGATCAGAACTCGATCTTTGAAATCGTGGACCCACTCCAGTGGGTGAAGCAGCCAACAGGGAAGGTGAGCCTTACAAGGCAGAAACATGGGATCGGTTACGAGCTGCATAAGTTGTTGGCAAGTGAAGAGAAGAGCATACATGAGGACGTGACAGAGAGGGTGTTGGATAGGGAGATGCAGTGGCTCGATTCTGGGGATGGCGTGGACGCGATAGGTATGGAAATTGAGAAATTGTTGATGGATGACCTAATAGTGGAGGCTGCGAATATGTTAAGTACGGATCAGAACTCGATTTTAGGCAGAGCTAGAGACAAGCGAATGGAATTGAACGGAATGGAATAGTAGGTGGAGAAGATGGGGAATAAAAGATCGAGAAAAATACTCGATGTTCATACCATATATTAGCATATGTTTTTTTTTTACTGTTAAGTTTAGTAGTTGTAGTCTTGTTTTTTTTTTGAGCTGCAGTCTTTCTGGAGCTGGAGTCTGCACTGCAGTCTTACTGGTGTGTGTTGCTCTTATGTTTGGCCTGCTAAGCAAACTTGAATCCAGTAATCAAAGGGGATCCTCATCCACATGCAGAGTTATGCTAATGATTTGTGGTTGCTGTTGGGTTTCTGCAGTTTGCTATTTTGGTGTGCCTGCTGCTGTAGGATGTCTTGGGGCTACCTCCAGCTGCAGTATTATGCTAATCTGGCTGTGCCTGCTACTGTATGCTAATTTTGCTGTTTAGGAGTGCAGGATTGAGGCTGATGTTTAGGAGCTGGTTGTTTGCTGGTCTGCCATATGGTATTGGAGATTTTAGGAGGGAAGCTGGTCTGCTTTGTGCGGCTGGTCTGCTCTGTTTGCTGTATGCTATTCATATAAGGCTCAGAAAGTGGATGGGTATGGATGGCTGCTGTGGTCTGCAGATGGTGTGCCTCTGTCAACAGATTTGGCCTACTGCTGGCAACTCAAGGAATGTGATGCTGGTGTTCTGCTTTTCAGTTCTGCTTTTTGATCTGAATTGGTGATCTGCTGAGATCTGAATTGGTGATTTGCTGGTCTGCTATGCTTAGGTGCTAGGTTTGGTTGGTTGGTTGGTTGTTTTATTTCAGATGTTTGGCTGGTGGTCTGAATTGGGTGGCCATTCTGATGTTACTATGGTCTGTTCTTTATCGTTGGTCTCTCACCAACTTGGGGTGCTAGCAAATGATAGGATGAGCTTTGTGGTGCCAACCTAGTTGGGCTCATTTAGCTCATTGTGATGCTTTTGCACTTCCCTTATCATTATTGATGTAATTTGTCTTGTACCTTGTACTTGTTTATTCCATCAATAAAGTTTCTTTTTTGCCGATAAAAAAAAAAAAAAGTTTAGTAGTTGTAACATTTGAGTTTAGTAAATCTTTATGACTGAGGATGTTTTAGGATGAAAAACTGTGGATGAATATAGGGTCCTTGATCAAGTTTAGTTTTTTGTCTCAATAAATTCATAGATTCTAGTGGCTACCTTCATGTTTGAATAATTCTTAAATTTTTATTTTTGAAAAAAAGGGAAGAGAGACATGGCACACCCTATCTACTTTGTTTTTTATGCAATTACATGTCAAACTGAATAATTTTGGGTTGAAAATCTACTATGGCTTTTAAAAATATTTTCTAAGTGATTCACCAATTTTATATAATTCACTCTAAAATGGATTCAGTTGGTTGAAAATCTACCATGGCTTTGAAAAGTATTTTCTAAGTGATTTACCAATTTTATATAATTCACCCTATAATGGATTCAGTAGTGAAGTCAATTGAAAATAACTTATGCATAAAATGAAACATTAGGGGTAGGATACTACAAACGCGCCCAAAATCCACGCTCCCTACCTATGCTAATTTTATTATCCCGTCCAATTGACAACTAGTACCCTCAATTTTTTATTTTCAGTTTTTCGTCTTTTGTATACAATATGATCATAAAAATTATTAAATATTTTCGGATTATCGTATAACATTGTCTATATTTTTTTTTTATCTTCATATGACATTGTCTATATGATAATTAATCTTGGCAAATGAGAAAAATCACAACACGCAGCCATCATTTGTCTTTTAATTATCTAATAAAGGTATAAATCTCCATATTTCAGTCATGCAATATTTTACTACATGATTAATTTAAAATATCACATAAATAATATTACATAATGTTTTGAAATTACTAAATAATTACCCTATGATCATGGTTTTTCTACCAAACTATATGTTAGGATTGAAATTTTAGCACTTCTTTAATTAATAAAAATAAAAAGTAGCATTATATAAATGAATGTAAATCATCATAATAGTTTACACGAATCTACATTACTTGTTACCTCTTTTCTCTTCTCTATCCTATTGGATCTTATTTGATTCTTATGATGATTTTTGTGACATGAATAATTTTATAAATTAATAAAATTTAAAGAGACAAAAAAAGAAACATGTGATATTTGTTTCGTTTACCCATCAAGTGATATGAAATTAAGCTTAAGAGGTTGTTTGGGAAACTGATAAAATAAAATAAAATAAAAAATCATTAAAAAAGTTTTAAAAAATTATATAAAAAAGTTAAAGATTCATTTCTTTCTTTTTGTACTTCTTTTTGTAAAAATTCAAAGAATAGTTCTCAAACATTTTATTTTTTTCACCTCATAATTTAACAAAATTACTAAAAAACCATTTCCTTCACAAGCCCTAAGTATAAATGCATATATTTTATTTTTTTTCTTACTCCGATAAGAGCGTCTCAAACTTTTACTTAGATTTTTCATCAAATTTAAATTTGTTAAAATACGCACACTTTTGTTGCTCCAACCATGGCATCAAACCCATATCAAATGAAAGGAAAATAAAAAATTTCATCAAATTGAGGGAGGCTTCATCGTTCATCAAATTTTTACAAATAACCGTTACTTTTGCAGAGGCTTCACCGTACACCGGATGACCGGCCGATTGTCCTCCCGATCAACTGATTGTTTGATGAAAATTTACATAAGTTGGGCGACCTCCTGATCAACCAGTTGTTTGATAAAAATTAAAAAATTAGCATTGGAACACATAGTATCATATAAAACTTTTCATTAATTTTTTATTCAAATTTAATATTAAATTTTTTTTTGAGTAAGCGTTAGAGATACTCTAATAGCTGTCTAATTGTCTAGCACATGATCTGGGTGCCCATTATCCCCCCAATACAGCCAAATGGAAAAAAGAAAAGCAACTCAATGAGGACACAAAGAGGAACATACCTATACATACATGGTTATTGGAGACTGGAGAGAGAAGAGAAGAGAAGAGAAGATGGGCTGGTTCATCTCCAAATTACAACAACATTATTTTTATTAGAATGCCTTTAACCCAGATTGATTTTGTTATATAAATATATGAAAACAATTCTATCTCATATTCTTGTGAGCTTATTTGATAGTCTCAAAATTATATATTTGATTATTTAAAACAAACTTTTCAATTAATTAATGTGTATTTGATTTTGTTGTTGAGCCAAATAAAATAAAATAAGATTGAATATATGTTTAGCTTTGGTTGTGAACCTTGGAAGAAAAAAAAGATAAAAAAAGAAGGTCATGTTGGGTTGGGGAAAATCCAAACCCATTAGGAGATGGAGAGGTTAGTACCCATGGGGAATGGGAATGGGAATGGGGAATAGGGAAAAATTATTATAGGGGAATGGGATGGGGAATTAATATCTATCCCATTAACCCCCATTGCCATCCCTAGCGATAGAGAGGGAGAGGAGAGGAGTAGAAAATAAGAAGAGGGAGAGGGAGAGAGACGCTGAAGAGAGAGACGGGCGCTAGTTTGTTTAGGGTTTGGTTTGGAAACAAAATATATATGTATATATATATGGGGTCATTTTACACAATTCGCGACTAAACATTTTGGTCACCAATTAGTTTTATAAATCCCTCCAAAATTTGAAATGTCTCCCTCCAAAAATTTTAGTTTTTTGGCAACTAAAATTTTTTTTAGTCATTGAAAATAAATTTTTCGACCAAACTTTTGGTCGCCAAAGATAAAAATTAATTTTTTATTTTTTATTCTGCGACTAAATTATTTTAGTAGCTAAAACTAACTACACAGCGACTAAAATATTTTTTAATCGCTGAAAATAAATTTTTGGCGACCAAACTTTTGGTCACCAAAGATAAAAAGTAATTTTTTATTTTTCATTCGGTGACTAAAAAATTTTAGAAGCCAAAACTAATTGTACAGCGACTAAAAAATAATTTTTTGGCGACCAAAAGATAAAAAAGTAAATTTTTGTTTTTCATTCGGCAACTAAATAATTTTAGTAGCTAAAACTAACTATACAGCGACAAATATTTTTTAGTCACTGAAAATAAATATTTGGCGACCATGCTTTTGGTCGCCGAAAATAAAAAGTTAATTTTTGTTTTTCATTTAGCGACTAAACAATTTTAGTAGCCAAAACTAACTATACAACGACTAAAATATTTTTTTAGTCGCCAATTGTGGCAAATTTAGCGACTAAATTTTTTTTAGTCACCAATTGTGGTATTTTTAGCGACTAAATTTTTTTTAGACACCAATAATCAATATACCCTGACTAAAAAAATTTAGTAGCTAAATATTATACTTTTGCCGACTAATTTAATTTTTGGTCGCCAATTCCACAACTTTTGGTGACCAAAATATTTTTAGTCGGCAAAAGTGGTCGCCAAAAGTGTATTTTCTTGTAGTGTATAGTTATAAAAAATTTAAACCTTATTATGAGCACATAAGATTTGTGTGACTAACTGGTTCATGTGAATTAGACCTCGGTTAGTTTGACTAATTAACCCCAAATTATTTAGTGTTTTATGATCAATACAAGTCTTTTAATTTTGTCAAATTAAAAGAAGTTGCAATATGAAATATGAACTTCTGAAGAACCATTAAAATACCAAAAGGATGGACAAGCATGAAAGAGTATGGCCAAGAATTGGTTTCATAAAAATAAAAATAAAAGAAAATTTTTGATATGCAAATAAAAATTTGTACAAAATAATGTCATAGATTTGAATTCATTCATTTCAAAAGAAAAAAAAAAAGAAAAAAGAAAAAAAAGAGAGAGACCAATATTAAACTGATTTATTATTTTAAAAATGTCGTTGACATAGATAAAATGCATCAATATATGATAATGACATTTTTAAAATAATAAGTTAGGTCTTTTGGTTTAAAATCACTTATACAAATTTGCATGACATTTTTAAAATAATAAGCTAGGTCTTATAGTTTAAAATGAATTGATATAAATCTCCAAAATCATATTCTATATAAGTGATTTTTTGTTTCTTCTTTTTTTCGGTATACTCCTTATGTTTATATATTTGTCCAATATACAAAGAATATAGGATATCAAACAAACAACATAGTAAATCAATTATGAATTCAAAATTTATTAATTCAGTTCCACCCATGAGCTAGCTGGTATTTCAACTGAAAATGAAAGGATAAAAAATAATACATCAATATAAATGTTTTTAAAGACCCATTTTTATATCCAAAAATGGAATTAAGAATTGACTAAATACATAGTCTAATCACATGATTTTATATCCCAAACCAACACAATAAAACAGAATTATCATACAATTAAATTTTGAAAACTTTTCTAATTTTTTCCCCCCACCTTATGTACATGACATTTCTAATTTTCAATTAATAATATTATTGAGCTGATTATCACCAGATACCACATATTTTTAGCAAGTTCTAGATGCTGAAAGGTTCTGCGTTATACAAAGCTTAGACCAAACTGTGAAAATTTTGTTTTCAATCCAAACAAAGCCATAACAAAAATCTCTTCTCAACAAAGGCCATATGATAGGCAAATTTCGATTCACTGTTACTGTGGCATATATCTGACCCCAATTCATTGAACAAAAACAATTTTGAATTCATACTACTAGGTCTCACTGTCATACACAAGAAGCAATGAATCACTAGTCCTTACAATTTTCGGAACGGCGTTGCCTTGCTCAGCTCCACACACAATTTCTCCATGTGACAGCCAATGGCCTGCCGCTAGAGTTTTAATATTCGATGCATCTTTGCTCTACAACCATTCCCTTGACATTGACAATCCTACCCTAAAAACAGATCTAGATGACAGGTTTGTTTGTCTACCAAACTAAACCTAGAACAGCCAAACTAAGCAAAACATATTAGCAAACTACAATTTGTGGAGGGGTGGGGGGGAGAGAGAACTGAGCAATTACTTCCATAAATCCAAAATTCAAACACAGCCTAGAGAGTTTCATTGTTCTATGTCCAGGTACATACTGTAACAAAAAAGGAGTATAAAATAATAAAATGGAGTAGAAAAATAATTTCGAAGTGATGGAAGTACAAGTGATTTTTATGCATTAGATTGTGCAAGTCTATCTTGTACCTTCATCACTTTGAAATTATTTTTTTCTACTCTCCACTTCTTTGAAATTCGCCCTAACAAAAATATCTTCCTGCAATGCACTCTAAAAGAGTATTTTTTCATCTCAAACTGTTCGCATACAGAGAAAAAATGCAAAGATAAAAGATTTAAGAAAAGAAAGAAACAACATCATGCATGCATATTAAAAGGTCAGCATGCATGGCTGCTTTGTGACACACCTCCCCTCCTATTCATACATGAAAACAAAAACAATTCTCAATCAGATCACTGGCATGCTAACCAAAGAAAATAGCAGCAATATTACATAAACAACCAAGAATGAACAAAATAATCCCTAATTCCTACACCTTAACCGCGACGCACTAATCTACTATCTGCTGCACCTTCTTTTCTAACATTGATGTCCCCTTAAAAATCGTCAGCTGGAGGTTCCTCGTATACTTCAATAACTGCTCAGACATGTTTATATCAGTTAGTACTGAAGCATTGGCCGTGAACATAAACATGGGACACAAATAGTACCAAAGTCGATGCCCAATTAAACCATGAAAGTACCCATTTTGCCAACACCCTTTTTCATAGTGGAAATATAAAAAAAAAAAATTCCTTCTTAAAAGAAAAAAGAAAGAATTTATAGTAACATCTTCACTTGTATAAATATGCAGTTGTTTCAATCCTATCTCATGGCATACATGTAGTTGTGGAGCCAAGAAATTAAATCAAAGGGGACACTTATTAATTATAACAATGAAAATTTTTACAAAAATATTTCACATAAATTTTTATGATTGACTTCAAGAAAAATAAATATATATATATATATTATAATTGTAACTAGTATATCATGGACAATATAAAAAAAAAATCATGGATATAAGTTTTAAAATAAATTATATGATAATAAAGTAATTTTTTATAAAAAGTTTAGTAAAAATTCAATATAATAGTAATACCACGTCATCATTGACATATGATATTACCAATCAATAGTAAAGAAACATATAGAGGATGAACCCCAAATGTCAAATGTAACTAACAATTCAATAAATTCCATATCTTTATTGAGATTAATTATAATTGTATGTCAATAATGATAG